>NW_020716836.1:859144-870833 GCF_900518725.1 Notechis scutatus
AAAAAAACATGGCATGGAAGCGGAGGGAGGTCAGACCCTCTGGGTTTGGTTTGTTGGCTTCCAGGCTGCCCACGAACAGAAGGCGAAGCCAACTCTTCTCACCCCCCCCCTTCTGGCCAATTCTCGGTCCAGAAACATGTCCCCCAATTTGGAGTCGGCCATTTGGGTGCCAGGACCTCCAAAACGCTGCTCCGGTCGAGTCTCAGTCGGATTTCTCCTTCTCCTTCATGTGCAGGAACACAATGCTGAACAAGAACAGGCCCACCATCATCGAGAAGGCACTGGCGTAGTACGGAAACGCGGAAGGGATGAAGCGCTCGTACTGCGTGTGCTGCAGAGGGCGGACGGACACCTGGCCAGAGGGGGAACAAGGAATTAGTCCCAAGGCAGGCCGGGAATGGACTCTTCCCAACTCCACCTGGGAGGTGGTGAATTTCAGGGGGTCTAAGTGCATGTAATCCTATCTGCACGTAGTTTCCGACAACCATAAACGACGTCCGTAACTCGGCAACTGCTAGATCTCCAGCCCAGATTCCCTGAAAGCCGCCAGCTGGGCCACAGAGACCGGAACATCTGTAATTCAGCACTCTGCTCCTATTAGTCCTCCTACAGGCAGGCCCCCAACCCATTTGGAGGGAGCAAGTTTCCTCCACCAAGCTTAGTTCCTGAGCATACAGTAGAGAGGACAGGGATTCTTGGCTCAGCCACATCAGCCGGCAAACTGCTCCGATGAGTGAGGAAGATACTGAGGCCCCGCAGAAAAGCCGGCTGTGACATTTAGCGCAAGAGAACTAGCTGTTTCTCCAGGAAGTTGTGCGTCCTGGCACGTCCCGTGCAAACCCTGCACCGCCTTTTGAGAGGCAGCCCATTTCCGAAGCCGCTTAAAAGTGTGTTGGGAGGGGAAGGGAAAAGGACACAATTACC
This sequence comes from Notechis scutatus, assembly GCF_900518725.1. The sequence goes on from NW_020716836.1 coordinate 860,069, forward strand.
TGTGTGGAAGAGTAGAGATGCGTGTAGCCAAGACGGTTGTAGTCCACCTTGAACTGGAACACCCCGTAGACGTCTGGTAGCTTGAACTGGACGCTGTACTTTCCCCCTGGAAGCCAAGCACATTTCTGGTGTCAGAGCAATCCAGAAGCCAGAAAGCTTCTCGGGTTTTTCTCCAGCCCACTCGCTGCAGGGCACCGAGAGTTTTCCTTTCCTGGCTTAATGTTTGTGAGGCAGACATCCCTGATCAACAAGAGCTGCTCACGATTAGCAGGGGGGCAAAGAGTTTCCAGCCCCTCACCTCTCCAAAGGCCAACCGATCAGAAACCTACAACAGCTACTAAAAAGTCTTTTTTTAAAAATAGACTAGCTCGATACCCGTGCTTTGCTACGAAACTCTGTGGTCAGGCTGTTTTTGGGGAGGAAAATCAGAAGAAAAAAAATTCTGCCTCTGCCTACCAGCATCCATCAGTAGTCATCTGGCTAGCGTCCTGTCAGTGAGTTGAGGGCTGTTTGGAAACTGAAACAATATTTGCTGTGTGAGCAAGGAGACAGCAAGGAGCCTGGGCGTGGCTTAGCTCAACTGTTCTGTACTAAAGCTGCTTGGTGCTATGAAATTAAAACTGAAACTCCTCTCCTCCACTTGTGTTTTGCATTTGGAAGAGATTTCTTTTCAGGTGGGGAGGGGAAGTAGAATTCCTTAGCATCAGAGCGTGTTAATAATAATAATAATACAGGAAATACTAATAGCTCTGATGGTCATTTTGAAAAATCCTTTCTTAGGGAGCACCTCCAAGCCAACATACGTGCCGAATTTCAAGTTTGTAGCCTTTACGCTTCTGGAGATTTTGTGATGAGGCATGACTGGCATTTCAGACAGACAATTGATTTTTTTTTTTTAATGGAGAGTGTGTGGATGAGTTTCTAACCCAGCACAAAGAACCAGCGCATCTGCATTTCAAAGATCAACTTATTATTAAGCGAAAGCTGCCTCACCGTTTTTCTTGAGGAAAGTCCTCACAAAGGGATCAATGCGGACAAACTCCAACTGAATATCGTCGCCATCAAAGGGAACCCATTTCCCATCGGACAGCTTTTCTATGACGACGCTGTACTCCTGCAACAGAGGAACCCATCGCCGTGTGAAGAAAAAAAAGGGGTGGGGGGAGACCCCCCCCCAAAAAAAGCAGCACGAGGAACCCCGAGGTTTTGTGGTAGAGAGAAGACGCTACGAAAGCTCTTACCACCAAGTCGGTGACGGTGTAGGCGCTTGGAGGCGCCTTCTCGCCCACCCGATGGTGAGACACCTCGCCCACACGGAGCACCCCTTCCTCCTTGAAGACCCAGCGGGACAAGGCCATGGCCAGCTCGTAATTCCCCGTTTGGGGGTACCTAAAGGAGAGAAGGCAGGTTCTTCTTCTTGTCTGCTTACCCAGGGTTGGAGCTCATGTTCTCGGCCAACCGATCCCGGCTCATTGTGCCTGGCCCACAGCTGGAGGTTGGTGGAAAGATGCTGGGCTGCATCTCAGGTGCTCAAACCACCAAATTTATAGAGCAATCGCACTTAAAAGATATATACCACTTTATAGTGCTTAACAGCCCTCTCTAAAGGGTTTACAGAGTCAGCCTCTTGCCCCCAACAATCTGGGTCTTCATTTTACCCACCTCAGAAGGACGGAAGGCTGAGTCCACCTCGAGCCTGGTGGGATTTGAACTGCCAAATTGCAGGCAGCCGGCAGTCAGCAGAAGTAGCCTGCAGTACTGTTTCTAACCAATGCGCCACCACAGCTCTTATAAGCACCAGAAATTGGCTGAAACTGTTTTGTAACCTTCCGAGTACAATTTTTTTTAAAATTGCTACCTACTGATTTTTTCAGAATGCGGGTAGCTCTCGACTTACGATCACATTCGAGCCTGGGATTTTATGTTGCTAAGTGAGAAGTCTGTTCAGGGAGCTTTGCCCCATTTTACGACTTTTCTCGCCGCATTTGTTAAGCAAATCGCTGCAGTTCTTCAACTAGTTAACAGGACTGTTAGGTGACTTTGCTGGTCAGAAGGTCCCAAAAGGGGATCACATGACCACGGGACGTTGCAGCCGTCATAAATGTGAATGAGTTGTCAAGCGTTTGAATGTAAGCCACAGGACCCTGGGGAGGCCAGGTCATACGTGTGAAAAATGCTCATAAGTCACTTTTTTCCAATGCCGTTATAACTTTTGAGCTGCCAGTAAATGAACTGTTATCAGGTGACGATTTTTTTTTGTTTTTGTAAGCGATGCTGCAGAGCCTTGCTTAGAGAGTCAACCATGCAAAACCAATGCTCCCTTCTTGCCCTCCCCGCATCCCAGCTCTGGAGCTAAGCTGACAAACAAGAGCCGCCTGCCTTTGAGAGCCTCCTGCCGCCTTCTGTACCGACGAGGTGAAAAAGGCGTCGCTGAAGAAATCCAGGGAGCCGCTGAAGACCACGCGGGCATTATTCCGGGCCTGCAGGCCAGCGATCAGGAGCGTGTTCTTTCCGACAGCATGAGGGTACTGGGGTGGGGGAGGGGGAAAGGGGGGCGGGGAAGAGAGAGAGAATGCTTTTGCACAATATTCTTCTAACCTTTGAACATTCTTAATCCATCCTTGTTTTTTAGTACATTTATTTTTTAAGAAAGAAGCCGACGTAAGTTGTGCAAACGCCCTTCTCTTTTCAAGAAACCCAGTGTTGTGGCCTGTCAGCTGCCGGCCCCTCCAACAGCTGAATCAGAGGAGGCGTAGGAGTCAAGGTCAGCTTCAGGCCAACCTGGGAGCTCCGAGGGGGAAGAGGGAATGGAGCTGGCAGAGAGCGAGACAGAGGCAGGTCTGGAGGTGGCTGATGAGGAAGAGGAGGAACAGCTGGGCCCAGTGCCTGATGTGTGGATACGCAGAAGGCAGAGGAGAGGAGAGCAGTGGAGATCTATGGGCTGGTCCTTGAGACGGAAGAGCCATTGCTGCTAGCAAAGCCCCACCCTAAGAGCTTCAAGGGGGAAGGGGGAATGCAGCTGGCAGAGAGCGAGACAGAGGTGGAGCCTGGGCCATCCGTCAGCCCTTAGATGGAGAGTCAATAACCCCCAGGTCTGGAGGTGGCTGATGAGGAAGAAAAGGAACAGCCGGGTCCAGCGCCTGACGCGTGGATGCGCAGAAGGCAGAGGAGAGGAGAGCAGTGGAAATCTATGGGCTGGTCCTTCGGATGAAAATGCCACGGCTGCTCGTGAAGCCCCACCCTAGCTCCGAGGATAAAAGGCAGGAGGCGGGGGATGAATAGGTGTGGCAGACAACTATTCATCTCCCCTGCCGGACAGACCTGTTAGCCTGAGGTGAAGGAGAAACTTTTTGCTAGCGCTCCTAATAAAGGAAACATGGATTTAACTACAGAGGGTTTGTTGTGTTTGGGGAGCTGGGTCAGAACACCCAGGAATATGGATTCAAACCACGAGGTTGTCTGAAGTCTTTCCAGAAAAAGAAAGCGTTGCCCAACAACCGACAACGGTGCAGGTCGGAAGCGGAAATCGGAGGGGGGAGGGACATAAGAGACGCCTCAAAAGCTAGCCGTTTTGAAGGAGACTCATTAGGCACAGCACAAGTGGGGATAAAAAGGAGGGGGAGCAGCAGGGCCCCCAACTCTTTTGAATGGATTGGGAGGCACACATCCCACGTACCTGGGTGATAGCTTTGTCAGGAAAGAAGGAATACGAAGTGGAGGAGCCGGTGAGAATATCAAGAACCAAAGGGTTGTCGGGATCAGCCACCATCCTGGTAAGAAAAGGGTTCGTGAGTGGAAGTGGGCAGCCAGAGCATCCCGCTGGTTAGGCACAGGACTCACCCGACTCCCCGGAAAAGAATGGGGTTATGTGGCTTCCTCCCCACAATCGTTGGAGCCTTAAGGAGATTCTCAGAGTCTGCGACGATGAGGGTGTGCTACAGAGGAAAAGAAAGAGACACCTGCTGAATTTCCTAGGTGTCTGACTCAGTGTTGGTCATCCCTGGGACCAGGTGGATTGTTAAGGGCAGCAGCCACCAACTGGACCCCTTGTGCTCTGTCCTGCTTACCTGCCCTGGGTCAGAGACATCGTAGTTGTGATGGTCAACCACAGCTGTCTTTTCCTCGTCAAATTCTATCCCGCATTCGCTTCCCAATTCTCGAAGCGGATCACCTAAGGATGATTAGAAAGCCCATTTGTTGTAGCATCCTTTCCTCTTACCTGCCACCTAAGAGGGTTTCTGATATGCTGGGAAGGCACTTGCAATCAATCCATCTCCACTGTCAGAAGGAAACAAAGAGTTCTCGTCTTTTTTTTTTAAATCTCAAACTTATTTTATAAAAAGATGCAGACTTCTAGAACTACATGGCCCAAAATCAAGTGTAACTGCCTGTCAGAATATACTCATGAACTGGAATAGATTCAATGGCAACTAAATCAGCCAATGAGGACTGTTTTGGAAACTGAAACGAGAATTAGCCTAGGCTGGAAACTGAAAGTAGCCGTGGCTCCATGTTAAGTTCTACAACTCTGCAGCTATGTTGAAGCTCTGAGTCTGTCTATTGAGATGAAACTGCTTCTCTCCTCTTGCTTGCCCGCTGATCTATTGAAGATGAAACTAACTTGCCTGCTTGCTGAAGACTGGAGCTTTGCTCTGAACTTGCAACATGTTTCTGTTTTGAGTTTGCTCCATGTTGGAGAAATCTACAACTGGTTTGTAGAATCTACTTATTATAAACATCTTTATAAAGATGTTAAATGAAGCATCAGCCATTTGTGTTTATTTTTCTGGCGCTGAATTATCACTGCAGAACTCTCAATAGTGCCTGTCTCTGACAATAGCTGCAGAACAGAAGGGATGAATATTGATGATCGATTACTTTTCTCCATCAAGATAAAACTTTACTTTCTACAAACTGCTTAAATGTTCTCCCAGGCCCTAAGTAGGATGGACTTTTGCTGTTTTGGCTTTCGCCAGCCTTGAGATTGAAATAATAAAAATAATAAAGAGGGGGAGGAATCTCTTCTTAAGTTGAAGACAATCTGTTCCGCTGTGCCTTTTTCACTGACCAATATCTGAACTGGCAGCCACAAGGACGTTTCCACCCCCGTCGATGAAAGCAGCAATGGTCTCCACGTTGATGTTGCCTCCAAAATCTGAAACACAATGACCAGGTAGGTTAAATTTCTTGTCACAAGGTCAAAATGTTTACAGTAATAACAGTATGCCAGAGCTAGCAAGTGTGCAAGAGAATAAGAGATGAAGCCCTGACAAAGGAACAGCAGCTCTTGTGCTTCACTGGATGCTCTCAGCTCTGCCCATCGCATATCATTATCAATATATTAGTACCAGTATTATTACTATTATTGTTGCTAATCTTCAATTCGATTCACAGTGTGGAACTGGTAAAAACTTAACAGTTCAAGCCCTAACCAAGGATCTAAGAGGTGTTAAGGTAATGTCTGAGGATATAGGCAGTTCCGAATAAAGTGGTCTTTCTGCATCATCATTTCAGTTGGTAAAAATGTAACCATTCAAGTCCTAACCAAGGACCTAAGAGCTAGTAAGGTAGCATCTGAATGTTATCATCATCATCATTAATCTTCAATTCATTCATTCATCATCATTATTAAACTTCAATTCAATTCATCATCATCATTATTAATCTTCAATTTGATTCACAGTCTGGGACTGGTTAAAACTTAACAATGCAAGTCCTAACCAAGGACCTAAGAGCTGTTAAAGTAACATCTGAGTACATAGGCAGTTCTGAGTAAAGTGGGGTGGTTTTTTTTTTTTTTGGTTTGTTTTTTTTGCAAAATCAGAATATTCAGGTCTAATAAGTTCAAAATTTCCATGTATCCAGGAAGCCCTTTGGGTATTGCTCCAAGGGCTCCTATTACTATCGGTGCAACCACTGGCTTCTTCCTCCACAATCGCTCGACTTCAATCTGCAGATCACATTCATTGTTTATTAACTATTATCATTTATTTCGCCCCCGGGCCACTCATCGCTCCCTTCCTTCCAGGCGCCAACAGCAAAGGAAGAGCCCCGGAGCTTTTGTGGGGTGGAGGGAGAAGGAAGAGCGACCCGCCGCCTCACCTTCTACCGAGGGGGAGAAGACCACCAGGTTGTCGTAGAGGAACTCCCCGTACTTGATCAGGGACAGGCCGGGGTCGTCCGCCGTCCGGAAGGTCAGGTCAAAGCCTCGCTCTGCGGGGGGAAAGGAGAGTGAAGGGAGGCCGCCGCGACCCGTCCGGGGAGGGAGGCCGGGACCACGTCCCCCCCACCGCCTGCCTTTTCGGCTGCCGGACCTGCCAGGCCGCCCAGAAACAGCGAGTGCGTGTCCTTCAGGTTCATGTTCTCCAGCAGCACCAGCGTTCGCGGGCCGCCCCCGCCGGGCACCGCAGCCGTAGCTCCCGCCGCCACCAGCCCTGTCACCAAGAGCAACACAGCCGCCATCTTCTCTCTTCCCTCGCTGGGCGCCCCGGAAGCGAACCCTCCTCCCCCCCAATGAGCTCACAGACCTCGGCCGGAAGAGGCGGGGGGAACCTCAGTGAACCAATGGAGAAGGCAGAGGAGGCGGGACCCGTCCTTCCGCGTGAACTAATGAGAAGGGGACACCTCCGTCCATCCGCCGCTCAATGTATCGATCACTCTGCGCTCGCTGCGCCAGGCGGGTACCGCCCCGCCCCTTCTGCCACCAGGAGCCAATCGGCAGACAGGAACGGCTAACGGATCGCCGAGGGGAACGATCGTTGCCGTAGTAACAGAGGCGCAATGAGCGAACATCTTCAGGGAAGAAAAGGACTCGCAGACTTTGTACTTGAAATACAAATATATATCTATCTCTATATATATATTTAAGTTTGCAGGACATCTCTGTACAAACGGTTTTGCATCTGTTAAATATAAGCAATACATCTTCACCACTGTACACAGCAGCCCAGAGAAAACAATACACTTGTTTCCAATAAATTACTCACATACAGATTCTACATTCAGCTTCCTATAAATAAAGGCATGGGTGCATCGCTCAACAGACCACACTGCAGGGCTGGCCAGAAATACAGACTCCTGATCAAAGGCGTTTGTTTCCCCCATGCACAAACCGGAGAAAACTGGCCAGATCAAAAGCAGCGGGGCTCGGTATGGCATCCTGGCCAGCCAAGGTGACTCCCAAACCGATCTGTCAATGTGCTGTCAGCTCAAGAACCCCCCCTGGCACTCCCCTAGATGGGGTGTGGGGCCCCAGCCAACTTGTGATATCAGCCCTCTGACTCCAGCAGGGCTGACAGGGCAGGAAGAAACCCCGAATTACGACACGAGAGGAAGGGCACTCTCTGCGCACAACTGGAAAAGAACCACAACAAAAGAACCACAGAGTGAACAGAAAGGGCCAGCCAGGGTCTCTGTCCTCTTCGGATGGCAGGAATACTAAGAGAAGGACCCGGCGGAGTATCCCTCCCCCTCGTGCTGCACAGCCAGAGACCGACTGGCCCCAAACAGCCACGAAGACTTCCGGCGAGTTCGCTCTTCTCCCCAGAGATCCTCGCCCAGGCCGTCTTGCTCCTCATAACAATGGTTGATTCTTCCTGCGCCCAAGGAGCAGAACAGGCCTGCACGAACCTCGGAGTAATTGTCCAACAAGGCTTCCATACTGGGGAATTCTATATTCAAATGCTAGAGGGAGAGAGGGAGGGAGAGAGAGAGAAAAAAAAAGAAAAGAAAAATATGACAGGCTGTACACTTTCATTCCAAGCGCCCCGAACAAAAGTTGATATTGCTGAGTAAATCAGCACGGGGAGGTACTGCAAGCAAAAAGAATGCCCCATTGAAAAGATAAACTAAAAACTTTCCATTCTTTTGAAGCTCAGACTGAAGAAAGCAAGCTAGTTCGGCGAGGCTTTGGGAATGTGTGTTGTTGGTCAAAGGCGGGGAGAAAAGAGGACAGCAAGGTCACCCTTGCAAGGAAGAAGGGGGTCAAAAGTAGACAAAGTAGATTAGCAAACATTCTTACAGTATTTTGTTGTTTTGACAACATTGCCACCATTCCCAATTCTCTCTCACCTCAACCGAGTACTTTCCCAGCTGGCTGCGGTAAACTTGATATGGAACGACACCGCAGCGGGTCCTCACAGCCAGGCACCACTGATGGTTGGATCCTGACTCAGCCCACAGAAGAAAAGCCCCCAGCATGTCGTTCCTCAGCAGGGCCAGGCTGGCATCTCTGGAAGGCAGAGCAAAACGCAGGACGCTGAGCAGAAGTGGGAGGATCTCTGCAGCTTCACCCACAGCAGCGCTCAAGGCCCCTGAAGCCTCCACGCAAAATCCAGCAACCCTCCACAGCTGCCACGCCCCAGCAAATGCTAGGTCTGCTGATGGGGTGGGCAGGGTCCCAGTGCCATCTGGGGGGAGGCCCCTTCCTCACCTGTTGATGCCCGCGAAGGACCACACGCTCTCCCTCAGATCGTTCTCGTTTTCTGGCAGGTGGAGGAGGCTCCCTTTGCCATCGCAGCTGGAAGAAACTGGAACCAAGGACACAAAGAGCCTGATGAGGAGGGCTTTCACGTTGCCCAATATGAAAAACGTGGCACATGGGGGAGCAGAAGGTCTTGTGCTGGTGGATTCTGGCTCCGATCCAGCCCCCCCACGCTTGGTTGCTGTTCTGCTAAATAACAGCCCGGGGCCCATGTTATTTCAATCTGCAATGCGCGGAAGACATTTTTTTTACACGTTGCCAGGAAGAAAACGAACCCGTCCTTTTCCCTTGTCAAGTTTTTTTGTCTGCAATGCGGAGCTTATCAACAGAGCTCTGTGCCTCTTTCCTTCCTGGCTTCTTCCTTCACTCTTCTCTTCCTACCCCTCCCCGCAGCCCCCCCCCCAAATACTCACATCCTTCCCAGGCGCCCTGCTGAGAACCCGCCTCAAAGGTACAACCCCGGTAGGCCCCGGAACGGAGAATCTTGCTGCGAATGGCCTTCTTCCGCACCAAAATTGGGGAGCAGTATGGGTTTCCAGGTCGGGCACTGCCGACGCTGCTGCTGCTGCTTTCCTCCAGGTCCAGCCTCTCTCTCTAGGAGAACAAGCAGGGCAGCTGTTGAGCAGGGGAGGCAGAGAGTCCAGGGGGCTGCTCCAAAACTGGACGCTGGTTGTTGTTGTTTTTTTTGCATTTGGTAGGTGCCAACTACCTGTGGTTGTTAAACAGTCGCTTGGCTATGAACCGAAGCTCAGCTCTCGACTGGAGGAACCTGGGCTTGGAAGTTAAGACCCTCGGAGGCGCCTGAAGGTTGGACACATGTCTCAGGGGTCCCAGCCGCCCCCCGCCCCGCCCGAGAGAGCAACCCGCTGCTGTGGAAGAGGAGGGGAGGCAGAGGCCACTCACCACGCTGACCGAGGTCCCAAATTCGGCGGGGCAGGGCAGCCTCCGGAAGGAAACCAGAGCGTTGACGTTCTGGGAGACCTCCTCGGGGTTGAGGGACTCCCAGACCACCTGGCTGTCCAGAGAGGCGCCCAGGAGCTTCCCGGAATCGCGCTGGGCAGAGCCCCCGGAGGAGGACCAGTCCTGTTCTTCGGGGTGCAGGAGAAGGTACCCCAGCTGGAAGAAGCGGCAGAGGAGGTAGTGCAACGCCTGGACCTGGGGAAAGGAGGAGGAGGAGGAGTGCCTGAGCGATGCTGGGCTGTCTTCCCCTCCTTGCCCTGCCAGTCACCGCCAGGTGACCGGGAAGAGCCTGGCTGAATCCTTCCACCTGGGAGACAGCCTCGCCCGAGCCGCTGCGTCGCCCACGAACCTCGCCGGGCTGGCTGCCCACGAAGAGGTGGCAGAAGAGGCTGCCGCGAGCGCCCCGCGGGTTGCGGGCCAGGAAGGCGAACTGGCGGTCGGCGGGCCGGCAGGTGCTGTAGGCGAGGCGCTTGAAGGCGTGGGCCATGAGCGGCGCCTGCGGGCGAGAGCGGCTCGGTGTGGGACGGGGGCGGGGGCGGTTCAGCCTCCAGGCCGGCCTGTCCGCCGCCGCCGCCCCAGCCCGCCAGGTGGAGGCGCGCCCTACCTCGCCGTCGCGTCCCAGCATCTTCAGGCCCTGCAGGCAGAAGCGCAGCAGGACGGAGCGCCGCCGCGGACAGTCCTGCGTGGGGATGGGGAGAAGAAGGAAGGGCAAGAGGGACGGAGCCGGGAGGCGCCGGCGAACCCGTCCCGCGGAGAGGCGCCTGCCCGCCGGATTCTCTCCCCACCCCGCCCCCGCTCCAAACCGAACCCACCACCGCGCACCTTCAGGAGCTGCAGCCGCTGATGGACGGCTTGGCCCGCCCGAGGCAGATCGGCGTCTTCCACGGCGAAAGAGCCCACGTACTGCGGCAGAGGAAGCGCGCAGTCAGCCCAGCCCGGCTCCCCTCGCCCCTGCCCGGCTCTGCATCAGCCGCAGCCCCGTCCGCTCATCCACGCCTCACCTCGGCCGTCTTGGTCACGACCCGGCCGGCTCTCGGCTCCGGTCCGCGCCCGGTCGGCTGCCTCTTCATGGCGGGGCTCTGGCCGGCCACCGGCCCGGAAAGGAAACACCCGCCCCCCCCCCCCCCCCGCCCCCCCCCCCCCCCCAAAAAGACGACGCGCAGGCAAGTCCAGCTCCGGAGTCTTTTCAGCTTTTTTTTTTTCTTTTTTTAATTATTATTTCTGCACAGCTTCGCTCTGCGGCTCTACATCAGCGATCGGATCGGTTCTCCGGGACGAAAAAGAGGGGGCGAAGGAGAAGGGGGTGAAAAACGTGCCCCCCCC
>NW_020716836.1:881323-921599 GCF_900518725.1 Notechis scutatus
GTCCTCGCGGGGCCCCGTTGCTCCGATCGTGGGCTGCTCCCCGAGCCGGGTTACCCGACTAGGAAGCCTCACCGGTGCCCACACCAGACCCCCCCCTCCTCCAGTTCAGGAGTCTCTAAACTTAGCAACTTTTTAAGACTTTGTGGACTTCAACTCCCAGAATTGCCCAGCCAGCATGATTAGCTGAGGAATTCTGGGAGTTGAAGTCCACAAGTTGCCGAATTCTGCTCCAGTTCAAAGCACGTCTTCAGCACTAACTGCCCCATGCACAACACAACACAAAAAAAACACACACACACAGCTTGTAAAGGACGCCCAGGAAGATTCCTCCAGCCACCCCTCTCCTCCTCCTCCTCTCAATATTGAATCCTTTTAACCACCCCATAATCCCTTGCTAGGTGGAGCCTGGCCAACTAGTGTTTAATGGCCGGATGCCCTTCCTGTCACCAGTGCAGTTATATTCAACCCATATATTCTCAACGATCTGCCTCTACCTAGGATCGAACTCACAGCCTCATTGTGAGGCATGAACTGCCATCTCTAGGCCATGCCACCTCTCTTCCTTCCAGTGTCGAATGGCACCGCGTAATTCCTTCCTGCCAATTCCCCAATGACCGAGAAAAAGACACGGAAAATGGCGCAAGCAAAGCTTGCCCAGTCAGTGACGACCTACCTACCTCTTTATTCAGGCCTGGGAGTCCAACTCTCTTCCCCCCCCCACACACACCCCCAACACCCGACCTGGACAGTGACATTTGTGCCCCACCTGGAACGTGGGTCTTTCCACAGCAGAGGCGGCCGAGGGCAGCAGCTCTGCTCTGCCGTCCAAAGAGAAGCTACTTCCTCCGCTTTTTAAACTTGCAAGGTTGCTCTTTATTTTGTTCTGTATAGTTTTGAAAGTGAAAAGAATAGCACGGAGTCCATTTCGTTGTTTTTAAATATTTGTTCTATGTATTTACAAGCCTTAAAAGTTGCTCTAAGGGTTCTGAAAGTTATCGCTAGGCCTTTTTTTTTCCTTCTTCTGTGTCCAGGGTAGGGCTGTTTCAAACAAGTTTATTCTCCAGGCAGTCTGGTCCACAACCATTTTCTGATATGCAATTCCTTAGGTCCAAGGTTACTCTCTCTCTCTCTCTCTCTTTTTTGCTTCTTTTCTCTTAAATTTTGGAAGCAACCCGAGAGGCAGGCAGGAAGATCTGGAGGTTTTGTTTTGTTTTGTCCTGAAAGTTCCTCTCCCTTATCTAACTATCTCATTCCTGAAACCCCCCTTTTAAGAAGTTATGACTCAAGGTACTGTGTTTTCAAACAAAAACTTGAGGTGGACCTGAAAGGGAGGGAAATTTATTTCTCTGCTTTTTGTTTTGTTTTGTTTTGTCTATTATACAATTTGTTACAGAAACTGCAAATTTAAAAATTACACTGACGCTTGCAGTTCTTCAAATAATAAATTATAGTTCTCGGTTGTTGTTTTTTTTGCTTTGTCTAAACAGATTTTGTTCTTCTTAAAGTATGAGTCCTTGTTTAAAAAATGACAAAAAAAAAAATTAAAACAGAAAATAGTTTCTATAAATAATAAAGATGTATTTTGGTTTAGTGCTCCTGCCCCTCAAGGTTTGTGTGGACTTGAATTTTCAAGTACTTTTTTGTCCTCCATGATCGCCTTTGCGTGTGTGACTTATTTTTTTTTTCTTCCTCTCCTCTCCCCACTCGTGCACATGTGGGGAAAAAGGGGGGTTTCTGCGCGAGAATTGGCCTTGCTGCACTTCTGTGATTGGCGAAGACATGAAACTTTTTTTAAAAAAAATACTTAAATTGTTTTCGTTTTCTTTTTTTTTTTCCTTTTTTTTTTTTGTATATTCAGTTTTAATTATCCTCAGACTCTTCTTCGGCTTCTCGTAGCCATGTGAAGAAGGCGGTGACGGATTTGAGCGCTACGCCTTTCCCGTTCTGCTCCGCTGGGTCTTTGCTGCTTTCCCATTTGTAGAAGGCATCCTCTGATATCACCTCCTCATCGTACAGGCAATCGAAAAACATCCGTAACAAATCTGCGGAGAGTAGGGAGAGAGAGAGACGTGTTTTGTGAAGGGCTGAGTGGAGAGCGGAACGCTCCACCTCGTACTTCAACCCAGGAATCGGGAAGCTTCCGTTTATTATCCCGGTTTCGGTGGAAAGGGCAGCTCAGGCAAACAGACTTTCCAGCCAGGAAACAGACTTCGAGCAAGAACGGCAATGTTGTCGGCCACCGGGCCCTCCAGCAGCCGAATCAGAGGAGGCGTGGGAGTCAAGAGTCAGCATCAGGGCAATCTGAGAGCCCCGAGGGGGAAGAGGGAATGGAGCTGGCAAAGAGAGAGAGAGAGAGACAGAGGCAGAGCCTAGGCTGTCCGTCACCCCTCAGATGGAGAGTCCACAGCCCCCAGGTCTGGAGGTGGCTGCTGAGGAAGAGGAGGAACAGCTGGTTCCAGTGCCTGACTGCGGATGCGCAGAAGGCAGAGGAGAGGAGAGCAGTGGAAATCTATGGGCCGGTCCTTGGGACGGAATAGCTACCGCCACTCATGAAGTCCCACCCTAGCTCTGAGGATAAAAGGCAGGGGGTGGAAATGAGTAAGTGTAGCAGACAACTATTCATCGACGGACTTGTTAGCCTGTTAGAGAACTTTTTGCCCGACATTCCTAATAAAGGAATCTTTGGGTTTCATGTCAGAGGGTTTGTCGTGTTTGGGGAGCTGGGTCAGAACAGATAAAAGGGTCTCAAACAGGGGGAAAGATCGTACAAAGTTTGCCTTTCGGGCGGCGCCAGGTGCCTGGTGAAAGCCCAAGGCCTTTCCCCGCCACCTCTGCCTGGGACAAAAGCCACGCTACGTCAGCCAAGGTGGCTCTCCTCTCCACTCCTGGCCAGGCTGTTCCGGGTTTACAGCTGCCGACAGAGCCCTGAGGGTACCTTATGCACCGCTTTAACATCAATCCCAAATCGAGCCATTTACGAGCAACATGCCGGATACTTACTAGGAGGTTGGTCAAGTTTTACTATTGATGCCTGCAGTGCATAAAGTGCTTGTAGTTCCTTCTCTGTGTCCGAGTCTAGGTACTTGAGTAAGATGGGCACTCTCCGCTTGATAACGGCCGTATCCACTCGCAAGCTAGAGATATCCACTGGATGGGAGGAAAGAAGTAGTCTCTCTCACACACACACACACACCCCTTTTCCTCACAACTTCAAGAAAGCTTTTGAAACCTTGCCGATCGGTTGAGCTAGAAATATCCTCGGGGAAGAAATGGGTGGCCGCGGACACCTGCCCCGGTTTCCCTCCGCTCCAACTCCCCTGCCCCAAAGCTGGCTGGGAATCCAAACTGCCCCGGAGCCCTTGGCCGAGGGAGCGACCGCTTGCTCTGTCCTCTCCTTCTCTACATGGAAGCAGCCACCAGACAGAACCCCCGGCTGCGCCTTCTCTCTCTCACTGGCCAATCTAAGTTCCGTAACCTCGGCGGACCAGATCCAACGTTAAATCTACAGAAAAGACTCCCTTTGCTATTTTAGCGGAGCAAGAGAAAACAAGTCCTAATGTTAAGAAAAGAACGAAAAGAAAAAAATACAACTAAATTGACACTAATCGAGAATCGCAGCCAAGTCTTACCTGGGCCACAATACTGTCTTTTGTGGGAGCAATTCAAACCCAGGAAACCCATTTGGGCTTAATAGGGAACAGGCGCCAACGGTTCGAATCCCTTAAAAAAACAGGCATGTGAGTGCCCAAACACGGCATACCTTCCAATTCTGTTGTGGCCATTACTCACCTAGGACAGCTGCTTTACAAACGGCCGTCATTAAAGCTCTAAGGAATGTAGGTGAACTCATCTGGCTTTCGTCGAGATTAGCCTGAAATGGAGAGCGTTTTGCCAGAGTTAAAAGAGTTGTCTTCGTTTCCGGAAAAAAACCCTCTGCTTTCTACCCAAATTAGCTCTAGCGACGGAAGAACCGACGCTCCCCTCTGCCTTTCAGTCTCTTTATGTGGCCGGAGTTCAGCCTGTCAATGCAAAGCAATTCAAAGGGGCTTTTCCCTTTTCTTTTTCCCGGGGACACGCTACAGTTGGCTGGGCCCGTCCTTCTCAGCCATTTTGAATTTCTAGCTAGCCCTACAGCTCAGGTTTTGCTGGGCTGCCTGCATGAGCCAAAACGTTGTCCAGGGTAAGAAGAGCTACCTCTGGGACCAGGGAGGGGAGGCAATGGAGGCAGAGGGGCCTTATCCTGTCAAGTGTTCCCGCTGGGTGTGCAGGGCAAGTCTTATACCTCTACCCAGTCAAAGATCTGCTCATCACCGGCTTCTTCCTCAACAATGAGTTTCTCCAGCTGCCTGTTCAGCTCTTCGGCAGAGAGTTCTCTCGGGGAAAGTGCTTCTGAGGAACTGGGACTGTCAGTTTCTGTGAAGTCCAACTTCTGCAACATTAGAAAACAACACATATAATCAAAGTGGGAAGGGACCTTGTAGGTCATCTAGTCCAACCCCCTGCCCCAGCAGGAGGCCCTACACCATTCCTGACAAATGGCAGTCCAATCTCTTCTTGAAAGTCTCAAGTGATGAAGCTCCCACAACTTCCGAGGGCAACTTCTGTTCCATGGGTGGGTTGTTCTCACTGTCACAAAGTTCCTCCTTATTTCCTTGTTCGGTTTCCATCCATTATAATTCCTTGTCCGGCCTTCAGATGCCTTGGAGAATAGCTTGACCCCTTCCTCCTCCCTGTGGCAGCCCCTCAAATCTTGGAAGGCTGCTCTCCTGTCTCCCCTGGTCCTTCTCTTCCCTAGACTAGCCAAGCCCAGTTCCTGCAACCTCCTTATATATTTTAGCTTCCAGTTCCCTAATCATCCTGGTTGCTCTTCTCTGCACTCTTTTCTAAAGCCTCAACATCTTTTTTTTATAGTGTGGTGACCAAAACTGGATGCAGGTACTCTAGGTGTGGTCTTACTAAGGCTTTATAGAGTGGTATTAGTGCCTCACTTGATCTTGATTGTATTCCTCTGTTAATGCAATTTAGGATTGCATTGGCTTTTTTGGCTGATGCTGCACACGGCTGGCTCCTATTTAGCTGGTTGTCCACTAAGACTCCAAAAGCGAGGGCGAGACAGTCAGGCCCAAACCGAAAGGTGGGGCCAACCCATCCTGGAGGCAGAGCGTAACAAGGGGCTCTTTCGGACCAGCGGCCCTCCCAAACCTCGCCATATTTGGCAGCCCGCTCACTTTTCCATTCAAACGCCCCTGCCTTAATCCTTAACAGGAGTCCCAGCCAAGCCCCTCACCTGCTCCAGGAGAAAGGTGTGGACATCGTCCTCTTCAGGTAGGAGGTCCTTCCAGCGGAGGCCAGCCTCCCTCCATAAGGCTGCCACTTTCTTATGGCTCTGCAACACAAGGCCGTGCATTGGGCCAGGACTGCTACTCATTCTGCCCTGCCTGTGGCTACTCTGGCAGGAGCGCTCCAGCCAGTGGCAGCCTAGGCACCGCACCCGCCTCCCGGGAGCCCCATGCCGCCCCTCAAAGCCTCCCTCCTTCTGGGACACCCGCGAGGAGCCCCAGGCATTGATGGATCCCTCCTCTTCTCCGTCAGCCCAAGAGGCTTTGGCCTTGGGTGTCAACTCATAAAATATTTCTCTGGTCTTTTAGAGTTGCCAACAGAAAGGGAGGGGGCAGTAATGTAGCAGCTTGCAAAACCAAAACTGCATTCCATGGATGTTTCCAAAGGTGACCGAAGTTTCTGCCTCGCAAAATTCTAACTGGAGAATATGATTGACGACTCTGGGCTATGGATGTGTCCCATTGGAGAATATGAATTAGGATACACCCGGGGGTGGGGTGGGGAACCAGGGTCAAGGGTGACAATGAATGATGTGTCTCAGAGCCAGATACACCCAGGCAGTGCCGGACATGTTAACTCTCATTAAATCCTTTTAAGTTTTGGAAGTTGGGCTCAAGACTCACGATTTAAATGGGGGTAACTGCCGGAATCTTGACAGTGGGGGCCCTTTGGCTTCTCCCGTGAGACCAGAGACCTGTGGGGGGGGGGGGTTGCACAGGCCCACTACCAGTCCAGCATCCTTACCATTTGTTTGCATAGAAGGTGCAATATATTGGAAAGCAAAACCCCGGCTCTTCTCACAGGAAGTAAAGGTTTACTAAATTCTCTGAAACAGAAAAGAACGCGTCTGTTTTATCCTCTCGGAAGAGCTGCCCCACTGTGGCTAAGCCCTACTACTGCGAAGGAAGGCAGCCGCCACTGAACTTTACTTCTAACTGTATCCCTCCCCTTCAGCAGGCTCGGCGTGCTGGCAACCCAGAGCCGGCCCGGCGGAGACCAACCCCCTCTGGGGCCACTGCTCTGCTGCCCAGCCCGCTGAGTTCGGGGAAGGCGAGGCAGCCCGGCTTACATCACAAGTTCTCTCATAGAGATGCCTCCTTCTTTCAACATTGGCGTCACCAATTCCGCTAGGTATAACCAGATGTGGGGGATATCGATAGCCATGTCGTCAGCGGTCTCCAAAGTATCCGAAAACCTGAGCCACAAAGGCAAGAAAAAAACCTTAAGACGCCTGAGGGCCGGAGGTGGGATGGGTGGCTTCTGCCCTCGGCCTAAAGGCCGAGGCCACCTTCCGGCTGGTACCCGCAAACAAGCACGAGCTCCCGGGCACACTATACCCACCCCTTGAAGAAGTCCCGTTTGCTGAGCCTCTCGGACTGCACCAGCTGATAGAGCAGCTGGCCCAGGTGGTCTCTGGTGATCTGACTCCTCTCCAGGGTGGATTCCACACCAACCTGCACGAACACCGGCAGGATGCCAGGCACGTTCAGCTCCTCCACGCACTGCATGGCTTCCTGCAGAGACACCAGGAAGGAGTGGGCTGAAGGGAGGGTTGAGGGGGGGCCTTCCCTACAGCCTGGATACCGGTCAGTCCCTCCGGGAAGCTGCACGGAAGAAGGGGCTGGCAACCCTTCACAGGCGGAACTCAAGCCACCCTCTATCCGACATCCCCACTGGCCTCGTGCGAGGCCTTGAGGACCTGGGACCTTCCTAGCCAGGGTGCGTATGAGCCAGAAGATGGTGATCTGGCCTCGGCTCTGGCTGGGGGCATGCTTTTAATTTCCTGTTTCCTGGACTGGTTTGAAGGCTTCGCTGGCTGCCTGAGAGTCGGCCGGCCGTAGGCACCCATGACAGAAAGCCAAAACACCCCACAAGTCCCACTGTGTTTTTACCTTGTAATCATTAATGTGCAGGAATTCATCGATGATCGATTTGCACTTCCTTTCAATTTCCTCGTCTGACAGGGCCGGCTTTTCTTGGGGGTGAGGAACGGGGGCTTCAGACTTGACTGAAGATGGGGGCAGGAGGAGGGCAGGAGAGAAGAGACCCAGTGAGAGAGGTTAACTTTGTGCACTGGGATGAGCATGGAAGCATCTCATCGTTTTAATGGGGGGGAAAAAAACCAGCAACTGTTCTTTTCAAGGCGGTCGCTTGCTTTTCTCCTTAAACCGAAGGAAGGTGCCTTAATTCGGAAGGACCCCCCGCAAAACATCAGCTTCTTGCTCAGCAAACTCTCCCCTCCGCCTCCTCCCACCCAGGACAGGCAGCCCCACGCACAGCCTGGCTCCCCCCCCTGCAGGCAGAATGATGGGAAGCCTCACCTGCCTCCCTGGCTTTGCTCTTCTCCGCCTCCGTACTGTTCCGGTCGCTTTCCAGGCCGCCCGTCAGCTGCTTGACGGTTTCCAGCATCTCCCTCCGCTGCTCCTCCTGGGCCTGGTTGTCCAAGAGCTGCTCTTTGCTGCTGCTACTCAGCCTCAGGAAGGCGTTGGGACGGGAAGACGCCGAGGGCGGCAGCTTGTTGTCGTTCTTCTCCCGGCCGGTGCTCCCCCGGCTGGAAGCAAGCAAGGCAGAGTGAGCGAGCGAGCGAACGCAGGACTCGAGAGGAGGACGTGGGCCCTTCCATCTCCGAGGTCGGCGCCCCGGCTTGACCAAAAGGGAGGACCCCACACCCCAGCAGCTTTTTCAGCTCCACCATCCTGCCTGCCACATCCACAAGCGGGGGGGGGGGGGGGGGGATTTACCTGGTCAAGGCGGCCCTGCGGGGATCCAGCTCCAGGGTGGTGCCAGAGATGGTCGAGGCAGGTGCTTGCAGTGCAGAGAAGCGGTTCAGGCTAGTGGCACTTGGTCGTAAACCATCTGCACAGGATGCGGAGAGAAGAGGGCCTGCCCTCAGAACAAAGACCAAAGTCCCCTCCACCCAGCCCTGCGGTAGATTCAAGCTTCCTAGTGCCCGGCGTCTGCTGCCCAGAGGGACACGACCAGCTACGTGCGCACGCCACGCGCGCCGCTGCTGCCCTTACCGATCTCGCTGGCCTTGGCTCCACCGCTGCTGCCCTTTCCCCAGCTGCCCAGCTGGGCTTTAGGCACAAGCTGGATCTTCTCGTCTATACTGGGCTATATAAAAGGGGCACAGATTAGCACGCGCGCCCAGAGGACAGGCCGGTCTCTTTGTTTCCCCTCCCCAGGCAGCCCAGCCCAGCCTCGCGTGCCAACCTTTTCCCCTTTCTCAGCCCAGAAGGAGGGCAGGTGAGTGAGGAAGAGGCAAGGGCTCTTCCTTGGACTAGAAGGGACGGTTTAAGATGGGACTCCGTCGAATTCGAACTCGGCTCTCCTCCCTCACCCACCCACCCCATCCCAAAGGTGTCCTTGCCACAATGCGGAAATGCTTTGCCGGTGCCCCCACGCCTAGGTTAGCTTTCTGACAAACCCCCAGATTCCGCTACAAGTCCCAGAAAGGATCTCGGCCCTCATGCCTTACCTTGGTGATTTTAGGGAACTTGGTGGGGTCCAACACACGGCTGTTTTTTGCCCCCTGCACGGTGTTCCAGCCTCCTTCTTCCACCCTCTGGACACCTGCACGAGTCGAAAAGAGTCTCGTGTCAAAGTTCGCCCTGTCTGTTGGGTGGGGGGGTGGGGGGGTCAGGCAGCTTTAGCTCGGCTCCCCAGGGGCAGCCCTCCCCACCAATCCATCACACCTGGAATCTGGAAGTCTGCTCTCCGCCCAGGGGGGGCTTCTGGGGGGCTCTGAAGCAGATCCAGGGGCTGCTCGTGCTGGCCCAGCTGGGGAAGCGCCCTTCTGGATGGGCCCTAGGCGGGGGCTTCAGGACATGCAGGGGGTGGGGGCTCCCCTCCCCAAACCGAATCTCCTTACCGGGCCGCCTCTTCTCTTTGGTCATCAGCTGTTGGACTTTCCGCTGCTCTTCCTGCTCCTCTATTTTAGCTTCTTTGTGGATCTGCTCGATGGTCTTTGGGCCTTGATCTGCCCTCCGCGACACCCAGTTGCACTAGAGGAAGAGGAGGGGGAGGAAGGCAAGAAGCGACGGCAAACTGAGAGGCGGATCTTCTCTCTCCGGCAAAGGCACGGGAGGGCGGGAGCACACCCTGGGGAGCTCAACCCTGGGGACATGGGTGGTCTTCGGCCGGTTCTGACCAGTTCTGGAGAACCGGTGGCGGAAATTTTGAGTCGTTCGGAGAACCGGCCAATCCCGTCTCTGACTGGCCCCGCCAACCCCCTCTATTCCCTGCCTCCCATTGAGTCCCAGCTGTTCGGCTGGGTCTCCTTGGGTTGCCCTGCCCAGGAGAACGGAGCTGGAAAGCAGGTTAGTGGGGTGGGGGAGGGAAGGGGGGATTTTGCAGCATATCCTTCCCCCGCCACGCCCACTGAGCCACGCCCAACAGAACCGGTAGTCAAAAAAAAAAAAAAAAAATCGAATCCCACCCCTGAGCCGCACCACCCACCCGTGTCCCCGGAGGAGGAGGAGGAGGAGGAGGAAGGGCCGAGGGGGAAGAATCCAGAGCCATCTGCGACCTCTTACCTCAGCAGACACATACCTGCCGAAGGTCAATGACATCCTGCAGCATGAACCGAATTCGGGAGGAGGTTTTTCTTTCCTTCACAATTTTCTCCATTTGATTGAAGTACTGGTCCATTCGAGGCTGGGGAGGGACGGACGGGGATCATCATCACGGTCTGATGCCGGCCTCCTCTCCTTTCCCCCCGCCCCCCATATGTTCCAGGGGTTCAGACCTCTGGCAACCCCGAGGCTTGGCTCCCCCCCAAGCCGCCCCTCTACCTTGGCCTTCTCAAAGTCCAGGTCTTTGCCGATCGTGGTCAGCAGGCGGCACAGGCACTCCAGGGACTCCTCGTCGTGGTTCTTCAGCAGCTTCACCACGCAGTCGTGCATGATGGCTTCCGTCAACATCTTCAGCTTGAAAAGCTCCCCGATGAACTTGATGTTGCCGATGGACCGCCTGCGGGCCTTGTCCTTCGCCTCCTCCAGTTCGTCGTGAAGACGAGTCCTCTCCTCTGGCTGGGAGGGGATGGGGGGGGGGGGGGGGGAAGGATGGGGGAGAGGCACAAGGAAAAGAGGCCTGAGGAAAGGAGCCGCCAAAAGGCTTTCTCCCTTCCATTCTCTCCTCCGTTCCCAACTTTTTTGGAACTACCACCATCTGGCAGACGGTTCAGGAGAATAAAAACAAGGACAAATAGGCTGGAAAACAGCTTCTATCCCAGGGAAGGAGCTCTTTCGAATTCTGCTGCAATATTAATGCAATATCAGGGGGGTTTTCAATGCAGTTGTATAGAACAGGGGCCACCAAACTCATAATTTTAAATCCTGTGGACCACTAATTTGAATTTTGATTGACAGCGGCTTGCTGACGTTGGTGGGAAAGTCGGTCCCATATTCCAGAACTGCAGGAGTCACAGGACTGGCCCTTTGGTCCTCCCGGAGCAGCTAATCCTCCACCTGGGTGCACCGGCCTGCCATGGACTGGAGGAGCTTCTCCGGGATGACCAAAGGGCCAGTCCTGTGACTACTGCAGCTCAGGAATATGGGACTGACTTTCCCACCAACGTCAGCAAGCCACCCCGGGACGGATTTCTCTCCCCCGCCGTTGGTCTTAACTTCCAGTTCCAGCTCGCGTGGCACTACTCAAGGTAAGGTTTGCGCTCGGCCGAAGGGTGGGGGCCAGCAGGTGGGCAGGCCATGTGGGCGGCAGTCTTGTGTTCCCGCGCAGCCTAGATTAATTGCTTGGGGGGGGGGGACGTTTCTCTGCAGACCACCACAGTTTTCTCACGGACCCCCAGTGGTCCCTTGCCCACCAGTTGCCGAGCAACTGGTATAGAACGCAAAGGATGTGTGTTTGTGTTTTATTTTTTTTATAGTTATCATGTTCACTGAAGAGGGCATTTAATTTCGTGGTACGAGGTGCGACGGCAATAAACGAAACTAAGCTAAGCTGCCCTTTCCCAGGAAGGCACTCATCCCTTCCAGGCAAGGGCCACTGAAGCCACCGCCAGCCCCCTCCGCAGGCGGAAGGGATGGGAGGTCGTGGCTCCCACTCACGGTGGTGGCGGCCTCCAGCTCCTTCTGCTTCTTCTCGAAGACGTCGTCGTCGGCCTTGTCCTTTTCAAATTCTTTCTGGCAGCGGTTCAGCAACAACTTGCGGAAGTTGACGGTGCTGCCGGGCTTGTCCGCCATGGGCACTTTCAGCTGCGGGAGGGAAAAAGAGGCAGATCGAGGTGTTAAAACGAAGTGAGGCCTTCCTGCGGCCGGGCATCGGCACTTGCCACGGAAGGACCTGCCTCAGCTACCTCCCTAAGGAAGCAGATCTCTTGAAACTCATTTCGAAAGGAACTTTAACTGACAGAGAGACATTTGCAGAGAAGGCAGGCGCCGGGAGCCTGAAATTCAGGCCCGAAAGCTTCGTTAGGCTAACTTTCCCCTTTCAGCCCTCCCACCCTGATAACCCCGTGTCCATCCACAGCCAATAATATGCCACAAAGGTGTTTTGGAAATCTCCAAGGCTGGATGGTGAGAACAAGTTCATCCTTGGGGCACTGTGACCTTGGAGATACCCAGCCCGGAGGCCTGGATCAGTGGGGGGAGTTGCTGCAGATGGCGTGAACTCCTCCCTTTTGTCAACTCATCAAATATTTCTCTGGTCTTTTTAGAGTTGCCAACAGAAAAGGGAGGGGGGAGGAGCCGTGCGGCAGCTTGCAAACTGAAACTGCATTTCATAAATGTTTTTCAAAGATTCTACCTAGGTGACCGAAGTTTTCTGCCGTGCAAAATTCTAGCTGGAGAGCATGATTGATGACTCTGGGCTATGGATGTGTCTCATCGGAGAATATGAATTAGGATACACCCAGGGGGTGGGGGGAAACCAGGGTCAAGGGTGACAATGAATTAGGTATCTCAGAGTTGGCTGCACCCAGGAAGTGCCGGCATGTTTACTCCTAATAAATCTTTAAGCTCTGAAAATCCGGCTAGTGATTTAAATGGGGGGTAACTACCAGAGCCCCGATACCCTCCCTTTAAGCTCCCAAGCAGCTACAGCTACAGCTACAGCAAAAGCATGCAAACCATGTGGCCCACCGTGCCTCCCACCTTCCCTTGGGACTGGCAGCCTTCTGATAGGGACCTGACCGCCCACTTCTGAATTCCTCTGCTGCCCGGCCTTACCATGACCAGGCCCCTGCACATGTTGGCGTAGGCTACGGAGAAGCTGGGCTCGTCGATGGCTTTCTCGAACACCAGATCGATGACCCCCTTCAGCCTCTCCTCCGTGTCCACCGTCAGGTCGGTCACTTGCTTCATGAGCTGGTTGAACATCTGCGGGGTCAGCTTGTTCAGGATGCTGCGGACTTTGCGAAAGAGCTCCTGGAAGGGTGGAGGAGAGGAAGAGGCGAGAGTTCCCTAAAGGCCGGCCGGGAAAAGGATTCCCCACCCCCCGGAGATCCCCCATTTCCACCCCTCTATCCTGCCGATGGACTGGGCGGGTGGGGGAAGGAAAAGCAGCGGCGGGGGGGGGAGGGGCACAGCGATAACCAGGTCTAAAGCTACGGGAGTGTTGTGGCCTGTAAGCCACCGGCCGCTACAGCAGCCGAATCAGAGGAGGAAGAGGAGGCATGGGAGTCAGTGTTAGTACCAGAGATCTCCGAGGGGGAGAGGGAATGGAGCTGGGAGAGAGAGAGAGAGAGAGACGGGCTGTCCGTCAGCCCTTGGATGGAGACTCCACAGCCCCCAGGTCTGGAGGTGGCTGCTGAGGAAGAGGAGGAACAGTTGAGTCCAGTGCCTGATGCGTGGATGCGCAGAAGGCAGAGGAGAGGAGAGCAGTGGAAATCTATGGGCCGGTCCTTGGGACGGAAGAGCCACCGCTGCTAGCAAAGCCCCACCCTAGCTTCTGGGGATAAAAGGCAGGTGGGAGAGAGATGAATACGTGTGGCAGACAACTGCTCCTCTTCCTGCCGGACAGACTTGTTAGCCTGCGGCGAGAGTGAAACCTTTTGCCGGGGCTGCCTGCGCTCCTAATTAAAGTTAAGTTCAGAGGGTTTGTCCTGTTTGGGGAGCTGGGTGAGAACAGGGAGCCACTTCAGCAACGGGAACCCGTCCCCTCCCTCCCCTTGCAAGCAAACCGGCCCGTACAAAAAGGCCTGTCGAAAGAGGCTGTGGTTAGCCTGGCATTAGATTTCTCTTCAAGGGGTGCCAAGTGCAGGACAACCCCTCCTCCTCATCCCTCACCCCCCCACACACACCTGGGTTTTGATGCTCTCGGGGTCCTCCACATGGGTCTCTCTCTTCAGGCTTGGCTTCCAGGCGTTCTCGGCTTTCTTCAGATGGACGTCCTCCTTGACACAAACCGTGATGATCTTCCTGGGCTCCCTCCTCTGGCTCGGCTGAGATCTCCTCGGCCCGACATTCAGCAGCTGAGACCAAAATGAACCATCCGGCTATCACATCTGGCTTTTTACACAAAGGGAGGGGAACAACCTGCACTCCAGAGTCACACACAAGCAGCCTTTGGGGGGTTGCCCTCTTGAATGAGTTAAAACTTCTTTTTTTATGTTCTTAACTGTGAACTGTCACCGGAATTTTTGGTCCCCAAAGATGGGACGGAAAGTTATCGGAAACGAAGATGAAATCCCATTGCCGGCAGCTTCCTGATCAAACCAGCACCCAGAAGGAGCCCAAGACTGACGGCCCCCGGCCCACAGAAATTCCACAGCTGGGGAATTTTAAGGCAATAATCTTCACAACGCCCGTCTAACTGGCCACATTGTCCCCTGACTCTATTTGCTGTTTGCAATACACAAGACCCAAACACGTTTGAAGATCCAGAGAGAGAGAGAGAGAGAGACTTTGCAATTCTAGCAACCTTGTTCTGGGGGAAAAAAAAGGTTTGCCTTTTGCTTTTATTATGCTGTATACTTTGGAGGGGTGGGTGGGAGGAAGGTGTCATTTGCATTTTAAATACATCACAGCTAAAACGCGGCAATCGTCATCACGGGATAGGCAGCCATGGGGAAAAAAAGAGCAATGCGCATTTCAAGCCCAGCCACAAAACCGAGCTCCCAGGACCCTTCTTCAGTCTGGTGGAAGCAGGGGATTAAATCTTCCCTCTGTTTTTTTTTCCTTTTTTCCCCTACTAAGCCCGCTGCTCTCCAAAACGCATGTGACCAGCACTGCGGCAGCCGAACGGAGCCGTCCGTACAGCCTGCTCCAATGCAAAGGCCTCCAAATAAGCCAGGTTGATCTGGAAGGACCCCAAGGAATTCCCCCGGCACGCTGCCGAGGGTATCGTCCGTTCATGCTGACCAGACTCGGGAGACCAAAGAACGGAGTGGGAGTCGTCTTATTCCCACGGGCACGGCTAAACACTTCGTTATTCCTCCTTGCTAATGTGTAAATCTTCCCTTTGCAGACACCCAGGAAGTGGGGAGGGGAGGGAGGGGAGAGGCCTGCAAAACTGGCCCCCTGGAAGGGAGGGGCTCCATCACGGCTCGGCTCTCCTCCCACCATTGGGTGATTTGGGAAAGGGCCTCTCTCTGGAGGAATCAAGTTGAAGCTTCGTTAATTATTATCATCTCTGTTTGGTTTCTGTTTCTTCTTTCTTTGGATGGCTCCCTCCCGTCAGGAAAACCTCAGCCAACGGGATGTGCGATGATGCCCCTTGCCGCTGGCATGGCCAAGAATCAGATCGTGGGGCCAGCCTGCCCACAAACTTCCTCCTGTCCCAGCGGCAAAGGCCGCTGCTGCTCCAAGGCAGGGCCGATGGCCCAGGCTGCTGGCTAAGGATGGAGCAGGTCTTCCCTAAGAGCCCCCCCAAGATTCTCAGGCCAGGGCAAAGGGGCAGAGCAGCAGGCAGGGGCCACAACGCCTCCCCCCCCCCAAGTATGGCTCACAGGGCTGCAACCAGACAGCTAGAGAAGCCACTGGGCTCAAGAGGAATCACCTGGTCTCCCCCCCTTGCCCAGGACTGTGGGGGGGGATCCAGCTGAGGCCCAATGTCCAGCATGCCCTCTGCGGGGGACGTCCTACCCCCCAGCCCTGATGCAGCGCAAGGCCGTGGCCACGTAAAGCCACTCCCTGCGTGGAGTCGGGGCTCCTCTGGCAGGGTCAGGAGGGGAGGGAGAGGAGAGGGAAAGGCAGGCCAAAGGCTCCGGGGGGGGGGGGGGGGGGGGGGGCCAGCAGCGAGAAGCCTTACCCCTATTTGCAGGTTCCTCAGCTGCGGGTGAGACGAGACCAACAAAGGGCATGCTGGGGTGCCACATCGCGTGCCAGAGGGGAGTCCAGGCGGAGGCTGCACTTTGCAGGCCTGAAGGAACGAAGGAAGGAGGGGAACGACTCAGCCCAGGGCAGCCGCACCAGGGAAGATGGGGGGGGGGGGTTGAGGGGGAGGGGAGATTCTATGGCCCCTGTGTGGCCACTGCCCCTCCCTCCACGCGCTTTCCAGGCTGCCTTTGGCCCAAGCAGAGGCAGCTGGTGGTCTTGGGGAAGGGAGGGGCCCTGAGCTTCAGAGGGAGGGACGGAAGGGCGGAGCAGAGCGCTGGGGGAGCCACGCCGAGGGAGGCGAGGAAAGCGGGAGGGAAGGGAGGGGAAAAAAGGACCAAAGCGCAGAGCCGGACGCCCAAAGCCCGTGTGTTCCGCGAATGCACCGGCTGACCATGCGCGGAGCCGGACGACAAAAGGACACCCGAAGCTCCAAGGCGGGAGGCTCACTTACAGCGCTGCCCCGTCCACCGGGGACTTGTCTTCCAAAATCGGCAAAGGCCGGGGTGAAGTCTGGGCCCCGGGCCAAGATTCGAGAGTCCAACGTCCGAAGAGGCAGTTTGGGCTGGTTGATCTGCGGGGGCCGGAAAGGAGGCAAGAGTGACGGCAGGGCAGGAGGCGGGCGGTGCCCCCCTCCCCCCTCCCATCCCTTCCCTTCTCGGCTGGCTCGGAGGCTCCGGGGTCTTCGGTCCATCCCTCCTGGTTTCCCCCGGGGTGGAGTGGGGGGTGGGGGTCCATTCCTCTAGCGCCCAGCTGACTCGCAGGCTCCTGACCTTATCGAGGACGACATCGCTGATCGGCGGCAGCCCCTCCGGCTTCTGGATGCAGGCCGGCATGTACTGGAAGTCCAGCAGGAAGTCCCGGTCGTACTGCTTCTTCCCTTCGGTGTCCGCGGGCTTCCACTGTTCTGTAGTGGCGGAAACGTTGCTCTCACACCTCTCTCTCTGGAGCTGGGCGGGAGGGGTGAGCTGCAAGGTCTGGGCCGAAGTGGGCAACGAGACCGTCCAGGCTGCCCTGAGGTCCCCCTTTCCAAAGAGGCTAGGAGAGTGCCAGAGGGCTGGCTGACACCAGCTATCTTTTGGCAATCCCTGATGATGGTTACGGTGGTCACGGTGATACAACGGGGAAGCGGCCCGTCACGAACGCACCTAGCGCACCGGTCAGTTCCCAAAAGAGGGGAATGGGGCAAAGAGGCTGTTTCGGAATCCCTTGGGTCTCTCATACACACACACAGAGCAGCCCACCCAAAGTCTGAATTGGTTCAGAAACGAGCTGGAATGCAAGGCATAGCAGCCAAAGCACCTGGAGGGGGGCCAGGTGTTCTCTAAAAGAGGAAGGCAGCCCTCCTCTTCTTCACCCTCTAAAACCGTGGCAGGCCTGGTCCCCAAAAGTCAACCCTCTGGCCTATCAGGCACAGCCCAGATCCGGGTCCTGCAGGACACGCGGGCCGTCAACTGCTCTCCTGGCTCCCACCCACCCAAGGGGCTCTCTTCCCTGGAGCCGCCCGGGGAAGAGTTCCCCCCTCTCTGAACTTGGGGGACCAGGCCGAGGATGGAGCCTACCTGGCTTGACCGGGCAGGCGGGGGCTTCGCTCGCACTCTCCACGCAGCCTCCTCCTTCCCTCTCGGGAGCCCCCTCGGCCCCGTTGCGGAAGGGCTCTCCTTCCTGCTCGCCGTTTTCTTCGGTCGCGTTGGCTACTTTCAGGTCGGGCGGAGAGGAGGCCCTGTCCAGACTCTCGGCCTCTTGCTCAGCTTCAGGGACCTGCTCCCCTCCGAGGGCCTCTTCCGCCTGGGGCTGAGAGCGGAGCAGAGCAGAGGCCAAGTTAACTCCCCCCCAACTCTCTGGCCCAGCAAGCAGCGGGGCAGCCTCTCCCCGCAAAGGAGGACGCCAAAAAACCCACTCCCCGTTGCATACAACTGGCAGGTGCCGGGAGCCTCCCTCCTCAGGTCCCACATTCCAGGGGGAGAAGCCCCTCCCCACGCAGTCTGATCTGAGCTCTTCCTCCCTCGTCTCTCCCCCTCCCCAAAATCCATCATCCCTTGGTGAGAGGAAGCCCCCAGAGCGGCCTCATTCCGCATGGTGTCTTTGGGAGACGAGTGCCCCCCCCCACCTTTGGAAGTCTTGCTCCACCGGGGGCAGAGGGGCTCCCCACTCTGCTCCACCGGGCCCCCACTCACCTCAGGCTCCGCCGCCTCCAGCCCTTCCTCCTCGGCTGCCTGGCTCTGTTCTTTTGGTTTCTTCCACATCTTTGGTGCAGCTGTAGCTGTTGGGGCTGCAAAGCAGATCGGAAATAGAATCCTTTATCGAGCCAAGGGGGATCGGACACACGAGGAACTTGTCTTGGTGCAAATGCTCTCGGGGTCCGTAAAAGAAAAGAGACATTCGTTAAAAGGAGTCGAGAATTAAGAAGCGGGTCTGGAGCAGGAAGGGTCTTGAGCTGACTCGAGCTCCGGAGAAAGCCACGCTGGGGCAAGCTGAGCCATGCTTCCCAGGCACTGAAATGGATAAACTTACTCTAAAGTTAAAAGAAAAGGAAGACTCAAAGTACTATACTGTAATAAAATAATATAACAGAGCCTCAGTGGCGCAGTTGTTAAGAGTGCAGTACTGCAAGCTAGTCTTACTGCAATTTGGCAGATCAAATCCCACCAGGCTCAAGGTTGACTCAGCCTTGGTGGGTCCGTCCAAGGTGGGTAAAACGAGGACCCAGATTGTTGGGGCCAATATGCTGACTCTGTGAACCGCTTAGCGAGGGCCGTAAAGCACTGTGAAGCAGTATATAAGTCTAAGTGCTATTCCTTCCTTCCCTCCCAGTGGTCAGAATGCAGTATTGCAGACTAACTCTGCCCACTGTCAGGAGTTTGATCCTGACCAACTGGCTCAAGGTTGACTCAGCCTTCCATCCTTCTGAGGGGAGTAAAATGAGGACCCGAATTGTTTGGGGGACAAGAGGCTGACTCTGTAAAATGCTTTGAGAGGGCACTATAAAGCGGTAGATAGCAATAGCACTTAGACTTATATACCGCTTCGCAGTGCTTTACAGCCCACTCTTAAGCGGTTTACGGAGCCAGCATTTTGCCCCCAAGAATCTGGATCCTCCTTTTATCAACCTCGGAAGGATGGAAGGCTGAGTCAACCTTGAGCCTGGTGGGATTTGAACTGCCAAACTCTAGGCAGCTGGCTACAGAAGTAGCTTGCAGTACTGCACTCTAACCACTGCGCCACATGTAAGTCTAAGTGCTATTGCTATACAGTTGGGGAAAACTGGTACAAATGGATAAATTATAGAGATAAGCGAGTAAATAAATACGGAAGAGTTTAAAGAAGATAATTCTTGAAAAATAACCAGGAATATGAAATATGTATTGGAACAATAATGCGTATATAAGCACCATCAAATCAATTTCTATTTTTATAGTGTTTTTCGTTGAAACGCATTGTATTGTTTGTATTTATTCTTTTTTAAGGTTCAATAAAGGTATTTATTGAAAAACAAAAGATACATTCGTCGAGAATTAAGAAGGGGTCATTTCCCACCCACCCCAAAGCGGGTCTGGAGCTGACTCAAGCTGCAGAGAAAGCCACGCTGGGGTAGCTGAGCCATGCTCCCACAGGTGCCGCCCGGGAGGGAAAGGCCGAGACCCACACGCTGACCCACCTTCTTCCAGGTCTGTCTTGGCACTCGAGCCCTGGAAGTCATCCTCTTCCAAGTCCTCTTCTACTTCTTCTTCTTCTGCTTCTTCCGTCCGTCCGTCCAACTCCACTTCGTCTTTCGCATCGGGAGGGTCTTCGCTCAGAATCAGTAGGGGGGACCCCTCTCTGTCCAAATCCCCCTGGAGGCCGGGCGGAGCAGCACCCCCCGGCGGGAGAGGAGGGGAAGGCAAGCGGGGAGGAGACGGGGGAAGATGAGGGGCAGGAGCCACGGGCAGGGCAAGAGGAGAGTGGGGAGGCCTCGGAGGCAGCGAGGGGGAGCTAGGAAGAACCACTGAAGCTGCCGGCGGGGCGCATTCCACCTCCGGTTCTTCATTCGCCGGTTCCAGGGCCGGAGCCACGGCTTCCTTCGCTCCGCCGAGTTCCGGGACGTCCTCGCTGAGCGTTATCCTTTCGGGAACTCCATTGAGTTCGTTAATTAGATTAGCACTAGGAGTCTGGTGCAGGTCATCGGGGACTATCCTACAGGGCTCCTCCCGGCATCTCTCTGGGTCGGCCTCCTCCGCCAGGGGGCAACTGGGCAATTCCAGGCAGGGCCCAGCCCTGGCGAGCGGAGGAGGAGCCTCCTGTGGCGGGGAAGCCAGTTCGCACCCATCCTGCGAGCCCGGTGCAAGTGGCGACCTGCTGGGGGGCACGACTGCAAGGGAGGGGGCTCCAGCGGGACCAGGAGGCTCCAAGGAGGTCTCTGGGCAGGGGGGGGTCTCCGCAATCAGGCCCGCTTGTTCTTTCCTCTCTCCACTCGGCTCCGGTCTGAGGGCAGGGGAAGGAGATTTTAATACTGGATCTGTTTTAGGCTTCTCTTCTGGGGAAAAGGAGAAAGGCAGAATTACAAAAGCCCAGCCCCCATCAGATCCAACGGACGCTGCCCCCCCCCCAAAGGCCCACTGGCTGCAGCTCTCCTCGGTACCCCAACCCACGATGGGGGAACCCACAGAAACGCCCCCCGCCCCCACTTCCCTGGATTCAGTTCAACCTCAGAGTGACGGGACAGGCAGGCAAACTTGCAGGCCACACTCCTGAAGGGACAGGCCACAAACCAAAAGCCAGCAATCTTTTGGCTCCCAGGTGGCAAGGGTGGCCTTCTGGAGAGAGCCACTTGGCCTGGGCAAAAGCAAGCCTCTCTAGGACAAGGAGCTCGCTGCTCTGGGGGCCAAGGCTGTTCCGAAGCTATGGCATCCCTTTCAGGTGGGCCGGGGGTTGAGGGTCACCCCAGAGACGAGCGGGAAGGACTGGCTAAGCTCTCCTTTCCCTTTAAGACTTCAAAGCCAACCCAACGAGCCAAATCGTTCTGAGCCAGGATATGCCCCCCCTCCCATGTTTGAAAGACAAACTGGAAGAGAAGCGCTAAGCAAGGGGAGGTTGATCCAACGGTGGGGAGGTGTGAGAGGAGGGGCGGGGACAAGGGTGGTCGAAGAACGTGGTGAGGCAACGGTCCTGGTTTTGGGCGGGGGGTGGGGGGTGTAAGCAGCACAAAGCAGCGTCTACGTGATTTGATTTGCTTCCTGCCATTTTAAAATATATAATAAATAAATAATACCCTTCCTCTCCCGGGAGAAGACGAGGCCTGCGCGGTGAGCACAGACAGAAACCAACATAAAATTCGAACCACGAATCCAAGAGGACCGAGTCCTAGATGGCTCTACGCAAAACCCCCACCCCTCCCCATGCTCCCCCCCCCCGCCCCCAGATGGCCAAGGCAGGGCTGGGACCCTTCCCCTCATCCAAGGAAGGACTGGCAGCTCCCCTTTTCCTCACCAGAGGGCGCCAGGCTGCCAGTCCCTAAGTGCAAAACAGGCCTGGGAGCAGCTTAGCCAGGACTGGGCCAGGAGTGGGGGGGGGGGGGGAGTGGGAGAGGGGGTGGCATGGCCGGGGGAGGTGTTTTCAGCTTCTCTTACAAGTTTGGGTACTGAAAAGAGGCCAGCTTTGGGGATAGGGCTGGGGCAGCGGCCTGTCCCACCCACTGGATTTCGGCTTCCCTACGTCCTTTTGAGTCTCTGCAAATGGGGCTCGAGGCAGCCAATCCCCTCCTGTCCTCTAGTAAGTAGAATTTTTTTGGGGGGGGGTGTCAGCCTTTCCTCTGCCCCCAAAGGGGGTGCGGAGTGGAGAGGGGGCCGAGACCCCACCAATCTCTCTCCGACCGGGACGAGCCGTCCGTCCACCCACCTTGCTTGTGGCCGCCCGACGTCGTCGTTGCGGTGGGGCTGCTGGCAGGGAGGGGAGAGGTCTCCACAGTCCCGCAAGCCACCGGGCTGTGCTCGGGGACCTGGCTGGGCAGCTGCTGCTGAGATTTGAGGTACAAAAAAGGATGATAATGAGCGTGCGAACATAAAAACTGGCAACGTGGGAACGCAAGCAGGCAGGCAGGCAGGCGGGCGGGAGAAAAAGGGCCGGGTGAGGCAAAAAAAAGAAGAAGAAAACAAATAAATTTTGAAAAAGGAAGAAAACCAAACCGTAATATACATGGGAAAGAAAAGCACATGGGGAGGGAGGGAGGGAGGAAAGCAGGAGGAAAAAGGTGGGAAGAGAAAAAACATTACTATCGGCGGCAGCACTGAAGACGACAGCAGGGCAGAGCTCTTGGCACGTCTCGAACCCCCTGCCCTGGGCAACGGGCCTGGGAGTCAACTCATAAAACATTTCTATGCCCGTTTTATAGTTGTCAACAGAAAGGGGGTGAGGTGGGAAAACAGTTTGAAAGAGCAGTGCAGCGGTGCATCCCATTCGTAACTCGCGGAGATTGTAACTAGTTGGAGAGTATGATTGATGACTCTTGGCTACGGACGTGTTTTGTTGGAGAATACGAATGATGACGCACCCAAAGGGGTGGTTGGTGATGGAAACCAGGGCCAACGGCGACAGGGAATTACGTGTCTCAGAATCGGCTTCAACCAGGTCCTGCCGACAGGTTCCCTCCTAATAAATTCATTATAGGTTTCGAAGTGCGGCTCAAGGCTCATGATTTAATGCAGGGCAACTGCCAGAATCCTGACACTGGGATCCTAGGTCAGGGGAAACGGGGACCCACCCTGCCCTTATCCTTCTAACCTCCCAGAGTTCAACTGATGGGCCAATTCTCTAAAACGGCCTGGTCAGAACGAACAAGGGTAGAATGATGTAAAACCCCAGACAAGCTAGATAAGCCGCCAACCCACCCCACATCGCTCCTTCTCTTTGGGTTCAGAGAAGGGCATCGCCAGGGGGCTGACCTCCCCTGAGAAGCCCGTGGAATTTCCCTGCCCTTCATCGAAAGATGGGGAAGGGTCTACCAGAGGTCTGGACTGACCCACTGGATGCAGTAGGAAAGGGGGAAGAGAGGGAGCTGTCCGCCACGGACAGCCCCACTGCTGCAAGATCCCTGCAGCTGAACATTGTGGCTGTCCGGGGTTGTTCAGTTGTGGGCTGTGTTGTGGTCCGCTGTCGACCTGCGGAGCTGGCAGCAGAGTCAGACAGTGGGGAGGAACATGGGCCAGTCTTGGGAGTCTGGGGAGGGCTCAGTTGAGGGGTCTGAGTCTGACACAGAGATGGAGCCAGGGCCATCTGAGTTATGTGCTGACTCCGGAGCCTGCAGAATCTGGCAGCGGCAAGGCAGAAGAACAAGGGGAGCCTGTTCCCAGTGAGCGCATGCACAGAGCTGCCAGAAGGCAAGAACAGTTAAGACAAAAGGGGCGACTCGGGAGTAAGGCTTGGAGGTGATTGGCCCCTCCCATAAGACCTAAAGGAGGAGCAAAGGGACAGGAGCCTTTGCAGGAAGCAACTTTGTTCAATCTGGTCGACTTAAACTCTAAAGCTCTGTGTTGACTTTGTGCTCCGTTTGGCCTCGTACAGCTAATTGGCAATTTAGTTGTGGGCAGCATTTCAAGGGAGATAAAGGTGGGTGCTTATCAGCCTTATCCCGAAAGATTGTGGCACAATTTCTGTTGGCTATTCTCAAACTGTTTGGGACTCATTACGGGCTGTGAATGCACATACAGCTGTTGAAAAAAAAAAACAAAGGTTTTGGGGGAACAGCGTGTGATTGTTACTGTCTCGGGGAGCCTGGGTCAGAACAGGTAGAGGGAGAGACAGGGCGGGGCTGCTGCTCCTTTAGAGACCCCCGAAGCTTTCCAGGTGGGAAGCGTACATAGATCAAATCCATTCCTTTCCAGCCCCACAATTGCCGCACCCACAAGGGCCCAGAAGACAGCCTTGCAAAGCTCTGAAAGACAAAGAACTGCAGGCAAGTCCTCGACGTACAACAGTACATTTAGCGACCGCTCGGAGTCACGTCGTCGCTGAGAAAATGCCTGGTGACCGTTTCTCACACGTACGACTGTGGCAGCACCCCCGTGGTCACACAATGAAAATTCAGGTTTGGCAACCGTCTCGAGATTTGTCACAGTTGTAGCATCCCAAGGGTGGGGGTCGGGGGTAAGAAAAGGGTGTGTGTCACATGATCCCCTTGGGCGGCCTTTGGACAAGCAAAGTCCAATGGGGGAGGGAGCCGGATTCGCTTAACGACCGTGTCGCTAGCTTAACGGCTGCAGCGATTCACTTAACAACGGTGGCAAGGAAGGTTGTCAGACGGAGCAGAATTCTCTGAACAACGGTCTCCGTTGGCAATGGAAATTTTGGGCTCAACTGTGGTCGTAAGTCGAGGAACTACTTATACTGGAGACCCCAATCTCTCTCTCTTTAGGACAGCAGAGGCACAGCAGGAGTTACTACACAGACGTTCCAAAACCCCATGTTTGCAATGCGGATTGCTCTGGAGAAAGGAGGGGGGGGGGGGGAGGGGGGGCTATTTACCTGGGGCGGCGTAGGGGTCGAGGTGGGCCGGACAGCAGGAGGCGTGGGGTTCCTGCTCCCTCCACCGGACATAATTTCTTCCGTTATGTCTCTGCCCCCTTGATTCGGATCCCGGATGCGGATCTGGCCCGAAAAAAACAAGGAAGCCACTGAGTCCTTTCTACTCGGGAGGCCAAGCCTAACCCAGTTTGGCACCGTTGAAGATGCCCAGGCAGTAGAGATCACCCTCAGATGCCCTCCACCGAAGAGCTAAACACCCTGCCGTTCCCTGTACCATCAAAAAGTGAGAATAGCCGAGTTGGAAGGGACCTTGGAGGTCTTCTAGTCCAACCCCCTGCCTAGGCAGGAAACCCTACACCATTTCAGACAAATGGTTACCTAACCTCTTCTTAAAAACTTCCAGTGTTGGAGCATTTGCAACTTCTGGGAGGCAAGTTGTTCCACTGATTAATTGTTCTAACTGTCTGGAAATTCCTTCTTAGTTCTGGGTTGCTTCTCCCCTGGATGAGTTTCCACCCATTGTCCTGCCTTCAGGTGCTTTGGAGAATAGCTTGACTCCCTCTTCTTTGGGGCAAACCCCTGAGATATTGGTTTCCTGTTCTTCTAAACAATAGCCCTTAGACTTATATACCGCTTCACAGGGCTTTTACAGCCCTCTCTAAGTGGTTTGCGGAGTCAGCCTCTTGCCCCCCCAAACAATCTGGGTCCTCGTTTTACCGACCTCGGAAGGACGGAAGCCTGAATCAACCTTGAGCCTGGTGAGGATCAAGCTGCTGAAATGCAGCGAGGTGCTTGACGCCACCCCTCAGGGACGCTGCCTCCAGCAGCCGAGATAGGCCTTCTGGCCGGTCAACCGCTCCAGCCATGGGAAGCCCCACCCACCACCACCACCGGAGGACGCTTACCGTCTTCTTCTCCCGCTTGGTGGGTGGGAGCGGCTGTTGTTGAGGGGTAGGCACTATGATGGGCGCTGACGGGTACACCGGCTGGCTCGGATAGAAAGGGGCTCCTGGAACGGAAGAAAGAAGAAGAAGAAGGAGGAGAAGAAGGAGAAGGAAAAGGAGAAGAAGGAAGGAGGAGGAGGAGGAGGAGGAGGAGGAGGAGGAGGAGGAGAAGAAGAAAGAAGGAGAAGAAGAAAGAAGAAGAAAGAAGGAGAAGAAGGAGAAGGAAGAAGGAAGAAGAAAACCACATCTGGCTGGGTCTGAACGGAGCCATTTTTCGGGCCAGCCAACCCTTTCCGAGCCGGGAGTCCCCAAGGCTGGACAGATGCGCGAAGGGGAGGGGAAAGGGGGACCAGAAACAGCCTCTTTCGCTAAGGGAACGTCTTACCATACGCGTTGGGGAATTCTCCAGGCCCCGGTCCTGGATAAAAGGGGCCAGGCCCTGGGGGCTGAACAGGATACTGCTGGGGGGGGGCCCACGTAAGGAGAACCGCTGTGCCGATACTGCGGGAGGAAAGGCATCGGGCATGAGGACACAACAGGTGAGAAAGGAGAAAATACTCCTCCCTCCCTCGGGAGGATGCAAAGCAGGAAAGCATGAGAGAAGGCAAAACCTGCCTTCTGCTGAACCGCCCCCCCCCCAAACCTCCTCCTTCAGAAGCAGCCAGGAAAACGCAGCCCTCTCCCTGCCAGGAGCGCTAAGGGCTTGCGATGCCCACCTGGTGAAGCCACCTGCTGTGGGGCTTTTACAAGGGCGGCATCCCCAGCCAAAAACTGGCAAAGGCAGGGAGGGGGGAGGAAGGACGCCCACAGCACAGATACCTCCCCACTCACACACACACACACACACCGGGCCCAGCAGAAGGGGCTGCGGGCCCCCTTACCTGTGGAATACAGTACTGGGGCCCCTGAGGCATCGGGTAGGGCATCGGGAGGTGGTTGACCATCATGATGTGTTGATTGGCCTGATAGACAGCCGTAGGGGTTTGTGCGCCTGGGCGGAGGGAGGGGCTGCTGTTCTGGATCGTAGCTCGAGGGGGCTGGATTTGAGGCCTCTGGAAAAACTGGGGAAAAGAGGGGGTGGGGTGGGAGGGAGGGAAGGCAAGCAAGGAACCCGGTGGGTTTAGTGGATCACTGGCACCTTTCTCCCGATGGAAAGCTAGGCAGCCCTTGCTCGAGAAGGCCCCCCGCGTCCCTGAAGCAGCGTGAACGAAGCAGAACCCAGAACCGAACCCTCTTGGCACAGCCAGCCAGGGCCAGGAGGCAGTTGGGACCTTCTCCGAGGTGACCCGGAGGAGGTGCCGGTCCTAACCTCGTGAAAAAAAGATATAAAAAGGGTGGCAGCCTGCCTTTCACTTGATGTCTCATCCCCGTTTCCCCCAGGCCGACCGGTGGGAGCTCTGGTTTTAAGATGGCACTTTTAACTTGTAGGCTCTTATGTCTCTCGCGTTTGTGTGTGTGTGAGCGCGCAAAGTGCAAGCATTAAAATACCCAACCGTTAAATGAGGGTGGTGACCAAAGAGGCAGTTGGGGCCATGCAGAGCCAGTAGGGAAAGTTTACCTGGATCGGTCTGAATCCTCCCTTCAACAACGAAGCAGCAGGAAATAAAAAGAAAGCCGGTGGAACAGCTGAACGGTCAACCCTGGGGAGGGAGGGAGGGGGCCAGCATGCAACGGAGGACCCCGCCCCCCCCCCGCCGCCCTCGGCCTGGCCAGCTAACCTCCAAGGCACCAAGGGCATCACCCTGGACGGAGCTGCCTGCCCGCCAGGCGCCAACATGATCTGTTCCAGGAGGAGCCAGGCGGCAACCTCCTGGGGCTGCCTGGGTTGCCTCTCCCTCCTTCTTGGGATTTCCGCTTCTACCGCAGGGCGGCAGCCCCAGGTATTTGAGGGCATCAAGTCCTACTCAGGGGCTGCTGGCAGGGAGGAAGGATTTCCATTTCCCAGGCCCGGGCTGCCTTGGGAGACACCCCCAACCCCCGAGCGCATGGCAGAACGGAGAGCAACCAGGCGCGCCAAACATCGGATTGGCTTCTGACAAGAATGAGAATTAACAGAGTTGGAAGGGACCTTGGAGGTCTTCTAGTCCAACCCCTTGCTTAGGCAAGAAACCGTACACCCCTTCAGACAAAGGGTTGTCCAATCCCTTCTTAAAAGGGATTCACAACTTCTGGGGGCAGGTTGTTCCACTGATTAATTGTTCTCACAGTCAGGAAATTCCTCCTTAGTTCTCGGTTGCTTCTCTCCTTAATTAGTTTCCACCCATTGCTTCTTGTCTCTCTCTCTCCTCTCTCTAGCTTGACTCCCTCTTCTTTGGGGCAGCCCCTGAGATATTGGAAGACTGCTATCATGTCACCCCTGGACCTTCTTTTCATCAGACTAGACAAAACCATTCTTCGTATGTTTTATCCTCCAGTCCCTTAATCATCTTTGTTGCTCTTCTCTGCACTCTTTCTAGAATCTCAACATCCTTTTTTTACTGTGTGTGTGTGGGGGGGGGGGGGGGGGGCAGAGAGCCCTCCATACAGGGCACTTTCAGCCCAAACAGAGGCCAGCCTGGGAACCGGGAAAGGGCCTCAAGAGGCCAGTTCCCACTTCACCTTTCTTGGAGAAGCAGCGGTGTTCACACACACACACACACACACACACACCGAGGAGGGTGGATAGGACAGGAGCCACACAATCAGTGATCCTTGGGACTCACTCTCCACCCCCCACTCCAGCATCCAGGGTCCTGCGCTGCCAATCAGGGATTAATAGAGACCCGGTTGAGAAAATGCCACCAGGGCCCAGCATTAACCCTGGCGCAACCACTCCTGAGTCATGGGAGGGCAAAAGAGGGCAGGAGCATCTTTTAATAGCAATAGCACGTCTGCACCACTTTATATAGTGCTTTGCGGCCCCCTCTAAGCGGTTCACAGAGTCAGCCACTTGCCCCCAACAACCTGGGTCCTCGTTTGACCAACTTTGGAAGGATGGGAGGCTGAGTCGACCTTGAGCCGGTCAGGATCGAACTGATGGCAGTGGGCAGAGTTTGCCTGCAATGCCCTATTCTAACCACAGGGAGGGAGGGAAGGAAGGAAAATAGCAACAGGACTTACATACCGCTTCACAGTGCCTTACAGCTCTCTCTAAGCGGTTGACAGAGTCAGCCTCTTTGCCCCCAACAATCTGGGTCCTCAGTTTACCCACCTCGGAAAGATGGAAGGCTGAGCCAACCTTGAGCCTGGTGGGATTCGAACTGCCAAATTGCAGGCAGCAGGCAGGCAGCAGAAGTAGCCCTGCAGTACTGCACTCTAACCACTGCGCCACTTCTCCTTTTTGCTGCTTTTCTTTGGGACGCTGTCCTGCCCAGGCCAGGAGAGAGCTGGGCACCTTAGCTGCCCCTAGAAAGCTCCGCTCCGCTCTATGGAAACACGGAAGCCGAAAAATATACACTTCCGCCTGTTTCCCTCACCTAGCACTCACCTGTTGGCCCGTCTAATACAGGTAGTCCTTGACTTACAATTAGGGGGGGGGGGGAAAGCAACCGATGACTATTTTTCATGCTTACGACGGTTGCAACATCCCTATGGGATTAAAATCCAGGTACTTGGCAACTGACTCCAATTTACGACGGTCGCAGGGGTCATGATAACCCCGCTTTGGGCGGCCGTCCGACCCAAGCAAAGTCAAACAAGAGAAGCCGGATTGACTTTAACGACCGTGTGAGTCCCTGAATAACTGGAAAGGTCGCCAAACAGGGCAAACCTCACAGAACCAACGTCTCGCTTAGCAGCAGTGATTTTTGAGTCGTAAGTTGAGGAAAGAACAGGAGAGGAAGACCATTGTTCCCCTTGCTCTGCCCAACACGACAAGGCCGGGATAGCATCTCCACTGCAGGATGCGTCCACCCCAGCCGCTGACCGGTCGGCTGGAGCTCAAGCCAAGGGAGAGCTGCGGGAGACCCGCAGATCTGGCAGAGGTCTTCGCCCGACCCCTCTAAGCCTGTGGGGAAGCAGCCGTTTTAGGCTTCCCCCCCATCTCTTGTCACCCACAATCGTTCATTCTTTCCCCTGCCCACGGTTGTTTCTTAACAGCTTTGTGTTGCGCGCCCTGATGTGCAAGCAGGCATGCTAGTTCCGTGATGGTGAACCTATAGCACGCGGGCCACAGGTGGCACACGGAGCCATTTGTGCTGGCGCGCGAGCTGTAGGCAAACTTACTGCACATGCATGCGCCTCGCAGCTGATTTTCAGCAG
The DNA here is from genome assembly GCF_900518725.1 of Notechis scutatus. The sequence continues at coordinate 910,617 of NW_020716836.1, forward strand.
GTTTGAGGCCTTTTTCGGCCTCCCAGAAGCTTGAGGAAGGCTTCTGCAGGCTGAAAACTAGCCCCGTTTGGTCACTTCCTGTTTTCCCGGCAGTACCGGAAGTGACGAAACGGGGCTAGTTTTCGACCTGCAAAGCCTGCAGAAGCCTTCCTGGAGCCTCTGGGCCTCAAACTGGCCGAAAATCAGCCGTGAGGTGCAGTGTAGGTAAGGGGGCCGCGGGGTGGGGTGGGGGGTTGGGATCGCGTGCGCATGCGTAGGGGGTGGGCGCGCGCACTGCTTTCTGGGTGTTGGCACACGAGCGCGAGCATGCAAGCGCGTGCACAATTTTTGGCACAGGAGCCCCCAAAAGGTTAGCCATCACTGTGCTAGTTGCCTGCGAGGGGTTTGCAGAAGGATGGCTCAGCACCAATGTCACGGCAGGCGCCACCCAAGTAAAAGCCGGGGACACGGAAGGGTAATGAGCGAAAGGCCCTGGGAGGGGAGGACACGCAAGGCAGCATCCATCAAACCGACCCAAAGTTTTATGGGCTTATTGGGGAGGGAGGGGGAGGTGTCAAATGACAAGATGATCCCACAAGCGATGCAACCCGTCTGTGCTCGCATCAGGTGACGGACATGGGTCCGTAACGGCAGCCCTGGGTCTGATGACCTCGCTGCTCCAAAAGCCACCGCTTTTGGCCTCCCGGGAGTCCGCTTGCGGTCCGGAGATCCTGACAACAGCGCCGGGCATCTTCCATGACGGCCGGCACATTCATCAGCACTTGGCAGGTGGCATCTCTTCTGATCCACTCTCCACTAACGTCCAGTTCTGGGACCAGACTGCCTTTCATTATTTCTAGCTGCATCTTTTAATTTCATTGCGTCCAGGTGCCATACAACGTATGGCACGGTAACCTCTGCATATAATTCATCAAGCGCATTAAGCAGATGTGCGTCTCGTCTTTTTGGTCCAGGGAAAGAGACCTCAGGGGGTCAGGAGGCAGGCTTCCCTATCAGTCCAGATCTGTGACTCTCCGCCCACCCCCAGAGAGGGGGGGGTGGGGGCTCAGCCAACAGCCTCAACCTACAACGGCCTAAGTGGTCCTTTTCTAATCCTCAACGACACAGAAGTGGGGCCATAGAGAGGAGAGGAGAAAGGAGAAGCCCCTCTCTCTTCTCATCTCTCTCCCCCTCCCTCTCTCCTCTCCTTCGTTCCCTCTCCTCTCTTCCTCCCATCCTCTCCCTCCCCCTCCTTTTCTCATCTCTCCCCCTCTCTTCTCCTTCTTTCCCCCTCCCTTGTTCCCTCTCTCCTCTTCCTCCCACCCTCCCTCCCTCTTCTCCCCCCCCTTCCGCTCTCTTTTCTCATCTCTCTCTCCCCCTCCCTCTCTCCTTTCTCTCCTTCTCTCCTCTCCTTTTCCCCTTCCCTTGTTCCCTCTCTCTCCCTTCCTCCCTCCCTCCCTTCTCTCTTTAGCCAAGTGGCAACCCTGACCCTCCTGGGTGACACCCATGGAACCCCAATATTAAGTGTTAAGTAGAAAGAGGTGACCCGAGTTAAACCGTGCCGGATCACACAATCCTCACCACTTTTTAGCATCCTCGCCGTGAGACTCGCGGACGCTCGGCTCAGGCCAGAAACCCCAACTTCGGGTGACATTTTGCCTATCAGGTTTGCCGGTCTCAGGCTCCGTTCAGACCAGGGCTCTGCCCTCCTAACTGCAATTCAGCAGCGCCACTGGCTGCATCTCTTCTGTATTAGACACAACCCCTCCCACACACACCCCAAAATCCGCAGGTATAAATCCTGATTTTACACAAGGGGGAGGAAGCGGTAGTGGGTTGAGGGGGGGGGTCAGGTCTCCCCACTCCACAGACTGGGAAACCCTCCCCCTATCCTCTCAAAGGGTCGAGTAAGCACCAAGAGCGCTGAGACCACCCTCTTCAGGCCAAGCGGAAGAGGAATGTTTGGGGGGGGGGTTTGTCCAGAAAAGCAACAGAATTAGTAGCAGTTGGAAAGGGGGGGCGCCCAGAGCTTCCCCAAGAACATCCTTGAGAATTAGCGGGAGGATGCCAGAATGCCCCTCCCCTTCCACCACCCCCCCACCAGTCTGCAGCAGAGGGAGAAAGAGGGGGAGAGGAGAGGAGGTCAAGGATGGTACCGTACCTGGTGGTGGGCAGGTCGAGGCCCGGCTGCGAACTGAGGAGAAGCGGGAGAAACAAAAACACACAAAAAAAAGGGAAGGCACAGAGAGTCAGAAACACCACAAAAGGCAAAAATGTCACACTCTATGCCAATGAAACCCATGGAGGGGGGGGATGCATAAATGACAGATGAGGAAATAAAGAGCACTACAACAGAAGCACAGCTGCAGGACACGGAGGGAGGGAGGGAGGGGCACGGCTGACCCCGGCTGACCCACGCCCCCCCTCCACAACTTGGGTGAACCTGTGGCCAAGACAGGGAGTTGTCCAGCCCTGGGAGAGCCCACCCCACTGGTGCATGGGGGGCAATCAGGCCCCCCTCCCTCCCAGGCACAGCAGCAACTGGGGTCTGAACGTGGAGGGAGGGGACAGGACAGGCCTGCCCCGCCCTGCCCTCGGCTCCAATTTGAACAGCCCGGCCTGTCGGTCAGCGGCTACCCATCCAAAGAGCGGCCATCTTTCCTTGCCGGCCCTTCCTCCCTAAGGAGGAGTCGTCCTCCTCCTCTCCGGCACCATCTCGGCACAACCGCTGGCCGTGAAAAGCACCAGGGAGTGATGGAAGTTGACGGGGGTCACACATCTGTCTTCTCTCTCCTTTTTTTGAGGGGAGGGGCACTAAGTCTTTCCTGACTGCCTCTTTTTTTAATTGTTCTTGCCTGTTGCGGGCTAGGGGGGGGTGCTTGAAATAAATCCAGAGTAGCTGCAGACGGGACCATCTCGGGAGAAAAAAAAATTGCCTCCACCTTTGTTCTCTGTACAACTGCAATGATAATTTATCTGCCCAAATCCTACGGAGGAGGCTGGAGAGGAGAGCGTACAAAAAAAAAAAAAACGGGCCGGCGAGTGCCAGCAGGCAACAAGGCCACTTCCTCTTCCTGGAGGGGGCGCTCTGAAGGCCCCCAGGGTTGGAGGAGATAAGGGCCAGCCTTACCCAGCCACCCCCTACACCTCCAGCAAACGGCACCTCCTGCCCGCCCAGCCTTTTCCTCTCCATTCAGATACGCGCAACGCAAGCTTTCTCCAGCACTCCGACCTGGTTAGATCCACACAGGAAGCCCCCCCACCCACCCCCACTGCCTTTGCAAAGCCTTCTGGGAAACCTGAAGATGCTAAGCTACGCAAAGAGCAACTCGAGCCACAACTTTAGGGAAAGAAACCACCCAGCCTAGCTTCTTCCTGCTGGCTGCCCTCAGCTACTGGCCACCTCTTCCTCCGGAGCTGTAAGCAACACAACAAACTGTAGTCACTGGAGATTTCAAGGGTTCATTTCCTAAGGGGAGACCGGTGTGTGTGTGTGTGTGTGTGTGTGTCAATCAGGCTCCCAGTGTCACCTACTGGAGGCTAGGATGTAGTTGGGAAGGGGGGGGGCTCCAACGCTTAAGGAACGTTCCAACAATTGGGAACTGCCCTTCACTGCCCCAGCTGAGTGGTTTGGCAACTCTGGTCAAATGGCCGTAAAAGAGCAATAGCCCTTGGACATACCGCTTCGCAGTGCTTTTACAGCCCTCTCTAAGCGGTTTAACAGAGTCAGCCTATGGCCCCCAACAATTTGGGCTCCTCGTTTTACCGACCTCGGAAGGACGGAAGGCTGAGCCAACCTTGAGCCTGGTGGGATTCGAACTGCAAAATTGCAGGCAGCCGGCAGTCAGCAGAAATAGCCTGCAGTACTGCACTCTAACCACTACGTCACCGTGGCACGTACAAACTGGCAGGCCAGGCCTGCCACGAGCTGGCACATGTGGCAAGACAAGGGTTTGGACGGGCCTGTGGTATCCAGGAGGTGCCACCGTGGCCCCGTGGCCCCCGAAGGGGAAGAAAGTCTTGTGCTGCTGCCCTTCATTGACCCAGCAGGGGAATGGACACAAGGCCACCAGCTGTGACCCCTGCCCGCCCCTCAGCACCACCTGTGGATGGGGCAGGATTTGGGGTGGGGTGGGGGGCCTTGGAGGGGGTGAGAAACCAATGCAACCAAACCCAGAACAGAATGCAAGAGGGATTGGAGAGCAGCCAAAATTGCATTTGTTTTGGACTTGTGGAAGGGGGGAATGAAATGTTACGTGAGCAAGTTTTTAGTCATGGGGTGGCAATGAGAGGCAACAGATGGCAAGAAAAATTGCACACAGGGTAGTATTTTAGGGGGGGGGGAATTGTTCATGACCACAGAAAAATGGCTGACCACTTTTAGAGGCAGCTTCTACGCCCGGGATCTTCTCTGGGATCTGCGCTTTTGAGGGGCTGCCGATCCGAGAGTTGCCAATTTTGCCTTGATCGGCGCGATTCAAAGACACACGCGCACCCCCCGCAACCTCCCCAGCCAGGGTTAGAAAAACGCCGTTGAGCCTTTTGGGGGGGCAGCTGGTTCGAGTTGGCAACCCTGTCTGTCTCCAGGTCTCCCTGCCTTGAGAGTTAACGGGCCTCTGAGCCTGCCGGGGGTCAGGAAGAGCCAACCTGGGCCGGACGTTAAAATGCCCCAAAAGGAAAATCAGGGCTTTTCTGTAGATCAGTCAACAATGGGGGGGAGGAAATTAAAAAAAAAAAGGTGGGTGGGTGGGTGGGGGGACAGAATGGAAGCAGTGCCGTGGGCACGACTGACTGACTCGTCTGCACGAAGGAGTACAGTTTGTCATATTGCTTACAAGGTAGTATTTTATCCAGCCTCTTCCTGCCAAGGACCTGTAAACTGGACTCTGTTCCAAAACCTTCCTCCGCTTCCAGGGGCCAAGGCAAGGGATGGGCACAGCTCTGCTGGGCTGTCAAGAAAACTAATTTAGAGAGGCACCCCTGGGGGCAGGTCAGCCCCTTTCCTCTAGCCCGCCACCGATCCTTAACTTTGCTCACTTCTTTAACAAGTCCTCCAAAACTGGCTTTCGCCAGAGATCAAGACTGGGGTGGTGGTGTGAGTGAGTCGGTGTGGGAGGCTGGCTTAAGGAAGCCATCAGCTGGAGGGCGGGGTGTGTGTGTGTGTGTTTGTTTGCCCCTCCCTACCTTGAAACCAGACAGGCAGCTGGAAGCAAAGGGCACAGAGCTTCTCCACTTCTCCATCCCAAAGGCTCTGTGTGTGTGTGTGTGTGAGAGAGAGAGAGAGAGACGAGGAAGGGCAGAGGATGGACAGCTAGCTGTCATTTTTTGAAAGGCACAGCCTCATGGTTGCAAAATGGCCAAGGATCACCAGGGACGTAGGGGCAGGGCGGTGGCACAAGCTCCTCTGGCAACAGACCACACACCATTTGCAGAAACCCCAAAGGTGCCCGGAGAAAAGGAAGACAGGGGGGTGGGGAGGAGGGGAGGAGGTGTCGCATTTACACTGCAGCGTAGACAACGAGGAACACAAGAGACAGGGGCAGAAATGCACTGGGGAGCTGGGGGGTGGGGGGAAGAGGAGCAGGGCTCCAAGGAGCGGAGTCTTGGGTCCTCCCCCCCCCCCCCCCCCCCCCACAGGGGTGCAGGGGGGGTTCTTCCCGCCGCCGCAGCCGCCGCGCCAGGGGGGAGGCGAGAGGGGCCGGGCCTCCCCCCTGTTGGGACTGAAAAAAGGGCCGCGCTGAGCCGAGAGGGGCGGTCTTCTTACCGGAGAGCGGGTCTGAGGCTGCGTGCTCATCGCCTGAGGGGCCTGGGGGTACACCAGCGTGGTGGGCGCTGCGTTCTGTCCCGTGGGGTATGGAGCCTGCCGCAGAAAAGAGAAAGCAACGTTGGCAAAGGGACGGAGCCGGGATTTCCTTCCACCCCATCCCCACGAGGACTCTTGACTGGCCCCTAGCTGCCTCCCAGTCCCCTGGGCAGCTCTCCCCCCTGGTTCCCAACAGAGCCTGGGCACGAAAGAGGGAGAAGTTCCATCGGAAAGCAGTAAAGGAAGGGTCTTGCAATCCCCTGGGCAGGCTTAGTTTCCTAAAAGCTGCTCTTCCCGGAGAGCCTTCCAGGCAAGTGGAGATCACTCGTTGGCCCTTCTCGCCTTGATGTCCCTGGGCTGGCGGGCTGGCTGGCTGGCCTGCCTCCCCGTCTCAAGCATGCCCTGGCACCACATTCGACGTTAAGAGGGGAGGAATCTTAGGATGGTAAGAGGGGAGATCCCCCCCACATGCACCTCAAACAGACAAGAGATCCGGGAGCCAACTCTTCCAAGAACGGCTAAGGCAAGGGTCTCCAAACTTGGCAAGTTTTAAGGCTTGTGGGACTTCAACTCCCAGGGTTCCTGAGCTAACGTGGCTGGAGGAGGAGGAATTCTGGGAGTTGAAGTCCGCAAGTCTTAAAGCTGTCAAGCTTGAAGACCCCTGATCTACAGTACCTATCTTCTATCTTTCTATCTCTCTATCTCTCATCCATCTCTCTCTCTCTCTCTCTATCATCTATCTATCTATCTATCTATCTATCTATCTATCTATCTATCTATCTATCATCTATCTATCTATCATCTATCTATCTATCTATCTATCATCTATCTAATCTAATCTAATCTAATCTAATCTAATCTAATCTATCTATCTATCTATCTATCTATCTATCTATCTATCTATCTATCTATCTATCTATCTATCTATCATCCGTCTATCTATCTATCTATCTGTCTGTCATCCATCTAATCCAAGGGTCTCCAAACTTGGCAAGTTTAAGACTTGTGGACTTCAACTCCCAGGATTCCTGAGCTAACATGGCTGGAGGAGGAGGAATTCTGGGAGCTGAAGTCCACAAGTCTCAGAACTGTCAAGTTTGGAGATGCCTGAGCTAGGACAAACGAGAGCAAGAACCAGGGAGCATAAAAGCGCCTAAATGTTTTCATATTTGCGGAGACTCGAATTCTGCCACACCCGAGGCTGTGATGCTGAGCATGGAGTCTCTTATCCTGGGCCATTCCCGTGCACGAAGCCATTAACCGTTCGACTTGAGGCCTCATACCGTTCTTTGGGAAGGCTCAATAAACCCAAACGCTCATCCGATCCCACTTTGCCTTGACTATATCAACAAGCGGTTAATGCATCTCTGGGCAGAAACCAATTTGACTGAGCTGTCATCTCTTGCCCTGAAAGCAGAAGCCAATTTAGCTGTTGCCGTCAAGGAGTGGGCAGGAAATCCTCGTTTAAACCGAGGGCGCCGACTAAGGGGGAGCCCTGTGCTGCACTCAAGGGGAGGGCAGGAAGAAAACTTTCAACGTCTCTAAGCCGGGCTAGTCTGCTCTGGTCTCAAAAAGCAGGAAGCAGGCAGAAGCAGCTAACCCTGGTTTGTTCGTTTCCCCCCGAGCAGCAACCCTGAATGTTGGCAGCTCTTCGAAACGTTCCCCATTTTTTGACCCTCCTCTTTTGCAAACTGGTCATCAAAACAGAGGACAGGAAGTCGGGGTTGCAAAAAGAAGCTGGTGGCACCTGAAGGCTGGCAAGTCCACGGAAGGAATGCCTCAGCTTCCCAGGAATGCTCTCGCCACAAAGCCTTCCTCCGGCCCTCTCTTAGCCTTGTCCAGCCAAAGAGCAAAGAACTATTTTTATCGGCCTTGCCAAACTAGTTGATACCCACTAGGCCTGCTGTGCAACAAGATCTCCATGCTCCTTGATGGGCTGGAAATAAACCAGACATAACTCTGTTGCATCACTCTGTGTGTGTGTGTGTCTGTGTGTGTGTGTGTGACAAAATGCTGAGTCACAGGCAGCTCTTTCGTTTCCAAATCTCAACAGCACCAGCGTCATGGAAATACCCACGCTCTAGGGTGCCAGAAGTCCCCCGGCCCTGCCAAGCATCGCCCAACAGCAATAGCACTTAAGATTTATATACCCTCTTCGCAGCCCTAAGCGGTTTACCGAATCAGCCTATGCCCCCCCCCCCCAAACAATCTGGATCCTCTTTGTACCGATCTCGGAAGGATCAACCTCCAGCTGGTCAGATCGAACTTGATCGAACTCCTGGCAGTGGGCAGAGTGAGCCTGCAGTACCGCATTCTAACCACTGCGCCACTTGTGGCTCATCCTCCTCACCGTGTCTGACTGGCTCCCAAGCAGGGCCACCGAATTACCCCCTCAGCTCAGGCCTGCCTCAACTGTCCCACCCTCGGGCTGGCCTGGACAGGTCGGTCAATGCCATCCGCTGGGAAGCCCTCTTGGGGTTTCCATTCCGCTCTCCATGAACGCAGGAAGTCCCCGAACTACACCTGACTTCTTTCAGGAAGCCCACTGCCATCCACGCCGCTGAAATAGCTCGATTCAGAGGCCTCGCGGAGCTGCTGCCAAAACAGCTCGGCTCAAAGACCATCCATCACCTCTCTCTGGGACGATGCCATCGCACTAAAGCTCCTGGAAGCCTCTCCTTTCTCCACCGAGAGCTCCAACGGCTATTTATGGAAAGGAAAAACCTTTCTCCGCATCCTTCAGTGATAAAAACCAAACCAAATCTCAGCAAATGTGACTTTTCCAGGTAATCCCGGGACGTAGCAGGTACCGGGACGTGATCCTACGGCCCTCTGAACGCTTCCCAAGGCCTGGCAAGCACAGGAGGGGTCAGGCTCTCCTGGAGGAGTCTCTCTCTCTCTCTCTCTCCTCTTCTCTCTCTCTCTTCTCTCTTCTCTCTCTCTCCTTCTCTCTCTCCTTCCTTCTCTCTCCTCTCTCCTCCCTTCTCTATTTCCTTCTCTCTCTCCCCCCCTCTCTCTCTCTCTCTCTCGGAGGCAGGAAAACTTAACCCTTTTCGACCATGTTATGAACGAAATCAAGCTGCTTCCTCTTCCCACTGGGATTTCTAAATTACAGGCAAAACATTTTGAGGAAGGTGAAGAGGACAAACAGCTGGATTACTTATGTAAATTTACCCATTTAGAGCAGAGGTTCCTAAACATTCTAGCAACTTTGGGGTGGGGGAAAAAAAATCTGGATTGGGCTTGTCTTAAGCCTAGCAGGACAAATTACTCTGGGCTTTGATCCCGCTTTTACCCATGGCAGCCTGCTGTGAGGCTTACAACTTTTTCTATTAAAAAACGATTGCAAGCAAGTGATGGAAGCGCTAATTTTATTGGAGGGGGGGGATGGGGATGACTACACTTCCCCCTAACTCTAATTTAAAGCAATTAGTGAAGCTTACATCTCAAAAGGCTTTTTTTCTTTTAACGAGGGAGGATACAGATAAAGGCGCAGAGCCTGACAAACTGGTAGCTGAGATTTCTGCAGAAAGTCAGGCCAAAGATTTAGCAAAGCACTTTTGGATCATACTGTAAATCGGGGCGGGGAGGTATTTATCCAGAAGCTCAAATCCCCACCACGGAGCACCTCCTCCTTCTCCTTCGCGGTTCCTGCCAGCTCCTGGTTAGCATTAAGGGCCGCCAGACCTTCCCTCGCCAAATCATCCAAGCCTTTCTATTACTTTACACAGGTCGGGAGGGAACTTTTGTCGGAGCAACTCTGGAAAAGGCAGCTGAACTCCAAACGCTCGAGACGGCCCATGGCTTCCCTGGGTTTCTGGATCGGGGAAACTGGCTTAACCCAAGCAGGCTCCCTACCCACGGCTCCCTGCAACCCAAGAAAGCGGCTTTCCATCCGCCGACGGATTTCCTGCCACCAACTGGACTGCCAGCCCCAACAGAGGAGGAAGCCCACTCTGTTTTCTGGCGTGGCAGCAAATGGGATGAGCAACGAGGAAGCGTTTTTTCCCCCCTTTCCTCAGAGATCTCTCACAAAAAAGGGGGAAAGGCTGCGAAGGATGGGCGCCTGGGGTCCCGGAGGGCGCACAGAGGAGAGGATACGTACGCCGGAATTCTTCCAGGACGTTTCTAAGATTGGTTCGCTTAAGGCAGCCCTTTTTTGAGCAGCAAACAAGGTCCAGTTTGCGCCATCAGCACCTTTCCCTGCTTGGTCCCTGAAAGGGCTTCTTCGCCTTCCAAGTTCTCCTTTGGGGAGCTCGGAACCGAGGCCAGTGGGAACAACGGAGAACCCACCAGGCCGAAGGAAGAACCCGCTCTCGCCTGGACGGTTACCGCCAAGGCCGGGGAACGCAACCAGCCCCCCCTCTTCTGTGGAGAAAGGACTCCCCCCCCCCTCGGAATTTCACGGGGGGGAACCTCTGGACCTTCTGCTTCCCGAGGCAAAACAGGCAACCAGAGGCCTCCACCAGCCCAAAAGGCCGACCCCTCCTCCGTATATCCGAAAGTGAACACGGCTTGCGCAAAGAACCTCTGCACGGGGTCTGCAGGAGGGGGTGTGGCTGTGGCTGTGTCCACACGACAAAATCCGAGACCCGGCTGGGTCCAGCGGGCATCACTGGATCTTTTTTTTTTTTTTTTTAATTTCCTCTTGTGACTCACCATCCCACATCCCAGAATCCTTTGCACCAGTTCCCTTGGATCTTCAAAAAGACTGCTGGCTCTTGGGTGGGGTGGAAAGCTTCTGTCCCTCCTCCCTCCTGGCTGCTGGAGCGAGAGTGAAAGAGAGTGACAGAGTGAGAGAGAGACAGAGAGAGAAAGAGAAAGGGAGAGAGAGGAGGAAAGCGACAGGGGGCAGAGAGAGAGAAAGAGAGAGAGAGAGAGCAAAAGGGGCAGAAGGAAGACGGGCAACAAGGAAAGTTCATCCTCTCCCCTCCAATCGCGTTGCAAGATTGGGTGGGGGGGCTCTACACATCCTTGGGGGGGGGTCTCCTTCTCCTTCTTGCCAACTACTAAGCACAAAGAGCACATCCAGCTTTCCAGGAGCAGTTTCCCCCCCTTCTCCTCTTCAGCCTGGGAATGATCCCAGCACAGAGCTGGCCACTTTCTAGTTAACATGAACCCCACCAACTTTCTTTTGGACCCTAGGTGCCAGAGTCATCTCCCCCCCCCCCCCCCCCCCCCCCCCCCCCCCCCCCCCCCCC
>NW_020716836.1:921699-939504 GCF_900518725.1 Notechis scutatus
CCCCCCCCCCCCCAATTCTCCAAGAAGCCATCCGCTTGCTCTCGAGCCCGATGGGGTCTGGGTGGGTAGGAAAGGGGCAACTGAAGGCGTTGAGACAGGCCATTTGGGGGACAGACCCTATCAGTATGTTCTCCAGAGAAATGGCCCAAGGGGGAAGAGACCCCATCAGTCGACCGAGACCAAGGGGGCTCAGAAACCTTCCTGGGATCAACTCGCCAAAGCATCTGCAACGGAAACCGGCACAGCACTGACTTTAACGCCAATAACAGCAGGTCCAGGTAGTCCTCGAATTACCCACGTTTTTCCCGAAAATAAGACCGGGTCTTATATTATTTTTTTTGCTCCGAAAAGACGCATTGGGGCTTATTTTCCGGTTAGGTCTTCTTTTTGAGGAAATACGGCTCCAAATGTGTCCGTCTGGCTGACAATCTTAAGTGGGGCTTATTTTGGGGGGGGGGTAGGGCTTATATTACGAGCATCCTGAAAAATCACACTAGGGCTTATTTTCCAGTCAGGTCTTATTTTCAGGGGAACAGGGTACAACCGTTTGTTTAGTGACCGTTCAAAGTTACAACGGCACCGAAAATAAATGTGACTGAGGACCATTTTTCCCGACTTTTCCAACCTCCCTCCCCAGAGTCATGGGATCAACGTTCAGAGGCTTGGCGAATCGCTTCGTATTTATGACCATGCCCCCCCCCGCAGGTCACATGATCCCCTTTCGCGACCTCCCGACAAAGCAAAGTGAATGGGGAAGCCGGGCTCCCTTAACAAGTGGGCTACTGACGTATGGGCTGCAGCGATTCACTTAACGAACGGCGGCAAGGAAGGTCATAAAACGGGGCAGAGCTCGCTTAACCAAACGTCTCGCTTAGCAACGTAATTTTGGGGGCTCCCTTGTGTCTGTAAGTCGAGGACTACCTGTAAATTTCTCCAGCACATTTAGGAAAGTGTCCTAGAATGAAAGCAACAATGACCCCCCCCCCCAACATCCCACTCTTGAGCCGACCCCACAACTACGGGGCAAGCAAGGACGGCAGAGGCCTGACACGGGAAGGGAAGGAGGGGTAGAGGAGAGAGAGAAAGGCAAGATTAACCATTATTTGGACCCAGAAACAAAGAAAAGCGCCCTTTACTGACAACCCGCCGATGAATGGGGCAGGCCTGGGTGAGGGGAAAGGGTGCCCCCTGGTCTCGGGTTAAAATTCGACCGGAGGGAAGGAGCCGAGTAAATTGACTCCTCTTCCCAAAGGCCGGGCCAGCCACTTGGTTCAGATTAGAAATCAGGAGAAACGAAATTAAGGGGAAAGTAGCTTTGGGTGCTCAGGAGAGGGTCGTGCAGTTTTTTCCCCAGCTGCATGTGGGGAAGGTGAGGAGGGGGTGTGCTGGCCTTTCTTCAGAGACATCAGGAGCGGGTGGGCAACCAACGCAGCCAAGGAGAGGGCCTCTGCTTGACCCAGCGGCCGGTTCCAGGACCTTCTCGGGAGCTACCACTGTCCGCTTAAGTGGCAGAAGACTAAACTAGCCTGCTTCTTTCTTCCCCATTCATTAATCTGTCCTAGTGGCCTGCCAGGCTCACTGTTGCGGGCTCTGAAGTTAAACATGCTCCCCCCCCAAAAAAAGGCACCCCCACGGGAGCCATGGCTGTAGTGGGAGACGAAGGCCTGCGTGACATCAGCTCAATCCTCGGGGTCCAAACTCCAGCTGGGAAGACCAGAGCCGCTCAACCCCTTCCGAGGGGAATCTGTGCCATCCTGAACCAGCAAGCATGGCTGCTTTTAGCGCTGCCTCCAACTTTCATCGGGCCTCGGTTTACCCTAAGTTGCTGCTGCTGCTTTTCAAGGCGCTAACCGTTGCAAGCCTCCCTCTCTCTACTCTTTCCTTGAGGGGGAATGGCTTCTGACAGGAGGCACGTACAGAGAGGGGATCAAACCACCATCTGTTAGCCAAAAGGAAACCTCGAATAAAACAAGTTTTTTTGGGGGGGCGGGGGGGGGGGGGGGGGGAGTGAAATGCTCCCTGAGCAATCCAGCTGTGGTTGGGAGGACGGGGCTGGGGGTTGGGTTCTCCTTGCACCTGACCCCGGCCATTCAAGAGGAGCAGCGCCCCGCCAGTGGAGGCATCGGCCCGGTCTCCCCCCACCCACCTCCCATGCCCAACCTGACATTACACACACACACACGCCCCCTCACAGGTTAGGGGGAGGCCAGCTGAGATCCCCGAAAGGAGAAGCTGCCGATCTTACCTGAGTGAGTCCAGGGGAGGAGGCATGTCCGGGGGGTGTGGCGGCAAGGGCCGGATGCCCCTTGTTTATTTCATGAGCAGAGTAAGGGGAGGGGGCAGGAGGGCCTGGCTGCCTGGCCACCTGCGTAACCTGCGAGGAGAGAAGCTGTTTAAGTGGAACCAAAGCGGAGCACAAACACCGTCTCCACGGAGTTAAGCACCCCTGGCGATGGGACCCCGTTTCTTGTGCTCCTCCTCGGAGCAGCTGGAAAAAAAAAAACCCGCCCTACTGATTTATGTTAGTGGATCTGGCTCCAGAGAGACTCCTGGGATTCTGTTCGATCCTAGGAAGAAGAGCCAAGTCTCTAACGAGCCACTTTCACCCAAGTCTCTAACGAGCCACTTTCACCCGACAGAGGAAAACGTAAGTCTCTTCTCTAAGACAGAAAAGGCACGGAGGAAAAAACTCCCCGTCTCTTTCAATGGTGCTGGATATTTTCTTCACAAAGGAAGAGACATAACACACACACACACACACACACACACACACACACACACACACGGCCCTCAGTGGAGACGAGCCAGCCCACCTGGGTGGAAGCCTGAGCGGGCCACGGCTGCAAGGAAGTGAGCAAATGGACAAACCCTCCAAAGAAAATCCCCCAGAAAGGGATTCTCACCAATCCTGGCTAAACTGAGATGATCCATGATCAAAAACCGAGGCTTTAAGATAAAAGACCGGGACATCGCCCTTGTCTGCCATCTAATTAACATCTTGGCTTCAAAGGCAAGAAAGCAAAGCTTGCTCTAAAGAGGACAGCGCCAGATTATCATCTTCTTTGATCAACCCTTAGGTGGGAGAAAGCGGGCTCTCCTTCCCTCGGCGGCCTGGGGGTTTTTTAGCTGGAAGGAGCTGCCCTTCCCTGGGGGAGGCCTCCTCTTCACAATTAGAGGGAGCCCCCAGCAAAGCCCATCGTCCCCAGCAACCCTGGTCTGGCTCCATCCTTCAGGCTATCCCGGGGGAAGGCAGGGCAACCTCTGGGGATGTTAGTTTGCGCCCAATGTGAACTAGAAAGGGCACCTGCATATTTTTTGGGTCTCCCCCCTCTCCCCCCCTATTTCCACGAGATACCTTCCCTCTAACAGGATGCAGTTCTGGGCTGCGTTCCATGCTCAAATTATCAACATTGATCATTTTACTTTCTGTCTACAAGGAAGAGAGGAAAAGGCCTTTCTAACGTTTGTTACTATATTTATACTTTTCCAGTAAAGAAACGTCTTCCGTTTGGGAAATACTGGCTACCAGTGAAAACCCAAACCAATGAGTACTGTCTACCAGACAACCCCTCCCGGGAGTCCAAGGTGAACTTTCAAACAAGTACAGCACCCTGGTCTCTGGATGCAAGTAAGGAAAGATGTGCTGAGTTGTTGTTGTTGTTTTTTTGTAATTTGCACACACTTTCCCATCAGCAGTTTCACTTAACCCGCTCTGAGAGAAGTATTAATTGAAAAAAAAAAAAAACAAATGTTGGCAATTACACTTATTCCTACCCAGCTAGTTTCTTTGCCCTGATGCCGATACACTTTCTTAAAAACGCAGCATTTCCCCAGGCTCAGCAATGGCTCATAGCAAAATGGATTGGCCTCCTGACCCACATCTCTCCCAGGAAAAGGACCATAATCCTCTTCCTGGTGGGAATGGACTCTCCCTGCAAGCAGGAACTTGGGACGTCTGCCCCAATAGGGCCCTGGGTTCAAGAGGAAGGTGGGAGTCCTTTCTCCCCTGGCTCTTCCCTTCCTGGGGAGCCTCCCGCTGATCCTCCTCCAAAACTCAAAGAGATCTCCTGTCTTTCGTATCGTTTATAAGCGCTTGACAAACGATCTTTTTGACTTTGGGTGGGCTGGCCACCCAAAGACCGCGTATCTTTAGCACAGCTAATTCCTACTCGATCCCGAGGAATCCAGTTCTGTGGCACACCCTGACAAGAGAGGGGAGCTCAAAGAAGTTGTGTGAAGCAGGCATCGCTCTCCAAAAGTTGGAGGGGCCAGAGAGGCTGGATGAAGAGAGCGATTCGAATCCCTTCCTCCAACTAACAAAGAGTCCGATTTTGAATTACTCTCCTGTCTTTCGTATCGTTGATAAACGTTTGACAAATGATCTTCCCCCCCCCCCCATTTTGAGTTTTACCTGAAGGGAAAGGCCTATTGCTGAACCTGCCAGGTGTCCAGATGCTCATTCTCTGCAGGAGGCAGGTGAGGCTCCTCTCACTCATCAGAGCATCCCCCCCCCAACACACACACACAAAGGCCTCTTGGCAAAAGCTGCTTGCGTGTTCTCCTTACCGTGCTGTACACAGCCGAGACGGTGGGAGTGAAGATCCGATCCTCCAGGGGCTGCTGTACAGGACCCCGGGGGATTCTGCAAAACAAGTTAAGGAAGAAGAAGGAAGAAGAAGAAGAAGAAGAAAAAACACCCACAAAACTGAAGCAAAAGTTATGTTTTCTACCAACGGCCTTTTTTCTTTCTAATGAAGTTGGCCTCTTAATCAGGAGAAGCCAATACTGCAAACTGTGAGATTCACACAGGAGCCAGAACAAGGGTTACTGCAGGGAACAAGAGTTCCTGCATACCAGTCGATGGGATAACGAGAAAGTCACAACCGACGGGAAGGTGAAAACTAAACATTTATTTGGGAAGTAACGCAGTCACAGTCTCCCTTCCAGCTGCCTGACACATTCTGCCAAGGGCACAGAAACAGAGCGTGCATTTCCTCACTGGCGTTTTTCACCATCCTTTTGTGCTCCTAACAGTTCTGGGAAACTAGAATTAATTTAATAAGCGGACAAACGTGCCATTCAATCCGCTGCCTCAGATAAACTATTAAAACTGCCGTCACAATCCAGAATAGGCCCTCTTGAACTGCAGGTAAATGGAGCAGGAGGGTCCTTTTCAAAGCCCTTAGAAAAATATCCCCCCCGTTGTGGTTTCAGGAAAGAATCAACGGATCAGATTCTAGGGAATTTTCTCTGCTGCTTGTTAAGATGCTGGTTTCCCTTTTAAAGATTGCCTGGGACTCACTAACCAGGGGTTCAAAGGAGATTCTGCAGGCTTTCCCCCGACATTCTTGAGAATGACACAAGAAGCTACACAGCAACACAAAATGCTTTGATCGGACCAATCTGGGTAAGCAGCCGGTGAGCCAGGTGAAAACACTACGTGAGGGAGGAAGATGCCATCTTGTTCAAAAGCACCAAGGATCCAAAGATCAAAGTCGTCCTTTCGGCTTATGGACAGGAGAAGCCTCAAAGCTAAAAGGATAATAGCCATAGCACTAAAGACTTATGTACCGCTTCACAGTGCTTTACAGCCCTCTCTAAGCAGTTTATAGAGTATATTGCCCCCAACAATTTGGGTCCTCATTTTACCCACCTCGGAAGGATGGAAGGCTGAGTCGACCTTGAGCTGGTGAGAATAGAACTGTTGGTAGTGGGCAGAGTCAGCCTGTAATACTGCATTCTGACCATTGCACCATCACAGCTCATAGATAGATAGATAGATAGATAGATAGATAGATAGATAGATAGATAGATAGATAGATAGATAAATACCCATGTATGTTAAGCCTAGAAGAAGAGATGGCCATGGACGCCACAAAATTAACACAACAAACCTTGCGGTGTTCTCTTTCCCCGCACTTCCTCAAGTTATGGAGATTAAAATTCTTAGCTTTCCAAAACTACAGAGCACAGGTAGTCCTCCATTTACGACAATTCGCATAGGGGCCATCCAAACTGACAACGGCATTGGGGGGGGGGGGGAAAGTGACCGTCCATTTTTCACACTTACGGCCTTCGCAGCCACCCACCCCCCATGGTCACGTGATTTACGTTCAGATGCTTGACCACTGACTCCCATTTATGACGGTCACTGTCCCGGGGGCAAGGGGTGGTCCCAATTTGCGACCTTCCGACAAGCAAAGCCCGTGGGGAAAGCCAGATTTGCTCAACGACCGTGTGACAGGTTTAAAAGTCATAAAATGGGCGCAAAACTCACTTAACGGATTTAATCTCTTAGCAACGTACATTTTGGGGTCTCGATTGTGATCGTTGAGAACCACCTGTATACAAAAACTTCCTAAAGTTCCATGTGAATCAGGGCCACCTACAAACCTCCCCTCGGGGGTGGTACCTCCACAGGCCAACTTGGATTAACAAACTTAGGTTGCCAAGATCCCGAGACTCAGAAGAGAGTGACCTGCGCAGGGAGGGGATCCAAGCATCACCCCGTTCAGCCAATGCCATTTTCTCGGATTTAATCCTTTTAATCATTATTCACTGACAGCCTTCCCAGGAAAATTCAGCACAGGGACAGCTGTTATTGACACCACTGAGGAGAGAGCGGAGAGCAATGTCGCAATTTTGGGGCATGCAATACCGCCCAGCAAGCAAAGAGAATCGCTCTTTTGTTCCTCCAATTTGTAGCCCTAACCAAAAAAAAACAAAACCTTGATGGGCATTAAATACACACGTTCCCCGTTTAAAATGTAAATTTTTTTTTTTTATTTGGAGGAGGTGGGAGAGAGAGAGAGAGACAGAGACAGTAAAAGTTTTGGAAAACTCACCTAACGCACATTGCCTCAAGGAGAATTCGGATGTATGCGTCGAAAAACCCACTTCCTTGTAGAACCGGGAATATCTCAGCCTCAGCTCGTAAGCTTTCCTCGATCCATGTGAGGTCTGTTTTTCCCAAACAATCCCAGGGGATGTCCAACTGGTTTAGAAAACCCCATTATCAGCCACCAGCTCCTTGACTAAACGGCAGTAACCGACGTCTGAGTGGAAACCTGAGCTAACAAACAGGCATATGTCTTAAAAATAAAAAAAGCCCATCATGTGACACGTCGCAGCCCTGAAAGAGATCGACCGGTGACACAGCAAAACACGTGCGTTCTGCCTTTTGAAATGCAGACATATGATCCCAATATGTTAAGGTTTGTGACCTCAAGGGGAAAAAAAATAAACCGAGGTAAACAAAACGGACTCTTTTCTATTTCCTAGAACTTCTTTTTTTTTTAATATTCTTCCTGTACAGGCAATCCTCAGCTTACGACCGCAATAGAGCCCAACATTTCTGTTGCTGAAGTGAGACGTTTTTGCCGTGTTTTAACGACTTTTCTTGGCACGCTTTTGTTAAAGAGAATCGCGGCTGAATAAACCGGCTGGGCGGTGAAATCTGGCTCCCACCACCACCACCACTACGGGCTTGTCTTGTCAAGAAGGTCGCAAAAGGGGATCAATCGTATGATCCGGGGACCCCGCAACCGTCATAAATGGGAGTCAGTGTCCAGCGTCCGAATGTCAAATCACGTGAGCATGGGGATGCTTCAAAGGTCGCAAGTGTGAAAAATGGGCGTAAGGCAGAGGTCTCCAAACTTGGCAACTTTAAGACTTGTGGACTTCAACTCCCAGAATTCTCCAGCCAGCAGAGCTTTTGGACAGTGAGGAGGTTGTGGGGGGGACATGGGCCAGTCCTGGAGTCTGGGGAAGGCTCTGACAAGGGCTCTGCATTGGAGGCAGAGATGGGGCCAGGGCCGTCTGACAGTTATCAGCTGCCTTCGGAGTCGGAGATCAGTGGGGAAGAAGAGCAGCTGGAGCCTGTTCCCAGTGTGCACATGCGCAGAGCTGCCAGGAGAAGGGAACAGTTGAGGAACAAAGGTCAACTCAGGAGTAAAGGCTCAGGTGGACGGTGAATGGAATGAATAAAGAGGAGCGAAAGGGGAGGGGTGTGTTTGCAGGAGACAATTCTGGGAGTTGAAGTCCACAAGTCTTAAAGTTGCCAAGCTTGGGGACTCCTAGCATAAGGTCACTTTTTTCAGTGCCGTTGTAACGTCAAACAATCACTAAGCGAACCGTTGTAAGTCGAGGACTACCTGTATTCCCTGAATGTCACCTCCTGCCATTCTTTGTCTGGCTTCCTCATCCACCACTTAAGAGCAACATCACTTAATCCACAACTTAAAGAGCCCTTCCTGGGGGTGTATGAATTTACTTCTACCAGAGACCGTTAAAACCAGGAGGAAGGGTCAGGATGGTACGTGCCGTCATCTCCGACGCCAGGGGACAAACCTTATCCCTCGGCCTGATCAAACAGAACAAAAAAACAACAACATAAAATTAAACTTTCAGGATCCATTTATAAAAGCCAGAGGAAGCTGAATTGTTTTTAGCTAATGACACTGAATGAGTGAATTTAATAAAGAGCTGTAAGGGAATAAATAAATAAATGTTTTTTTTTTTAAAAAAAAAGGAAAGCAAAGACACCAGATTAAGAATGCTGTTGATAGCAAGCGATTTAGGAAACCACTAAATAACACATATCCGAAGTAGAGGTAGTCCTCAACTTAAAAAAGTTTGCTTAGTGACTGTTCAAAGTTACAATGGCACTGAAAAAAAAAGGAACTTAGCACTGTTTTTCATACGTACGACCACTGAAGCCTCCCTATAGTCCCATGATCAAGATTCAGATGCTTGGCAACGGTCTCACATTTGCAGCGTCCAGATTTGCTTAACATCCCATGTGGCTAACTTTAACGACTGCGGCGATTGGCTTAGCAACGGTGGCGCGAGAAAGGTTGTAAAATCAGGCAAAATCCACTTCACGAATGTTTCACTTAGCAACAAAAATGTTGGGGCTCTATTGCAGTTTGTTAAGTCGAGGATTAACTTTTTCAAAAAGAGGAAAAAATGCTTGCCCCACAAGCCGGGAGAGCAGCTCCTGCTCAGCCCTTGGTCCACGCTATGCTTACAGCCCCAAGTGGCCCACCTACTCCGATGCTTTAGTGGCAGATGGGCATCCGTGGACACAGCAGACCGGAAGCCCGCGTGGCAGGAGACCGTCACCTCTTGAGATGGCCACAGCAATGCTGCCGCCCTGGCTTTGCTTTAGAAGGGCTTCAAGGCTCCGTTTCTGACATCCAGAAGAAGCAGCTTTGAAGGTGCCAGGATGAGGGCCAAGATCTCAAGAACCTTAGGAGTATTGTTGTGGCCCGCCAGACAGTGAGGAGTCTGGGGAAGGCTCTGACAAGGGCTCTGCATCAGAGGCAGAGATGGGGCCAGGGCCGTCTGACAGTTATCAGCTGCCTTCGGAGTCGGATATCAGTAGGGCAGAAGAACAGCTGGAGCCTGTTCCCAGTGTGTGCATGCACAGAGCTGTCAGAAGGGAAGAGTTAAGGTACAAGGGTCAACTCGGGAGTAAAGGCACAGGCGGGCGATGAATGGCCCCTCCCATAGGGAATAAAAGAGCGAAAAGGTTAGGGTTGTTTGCAGGGAACAATTAGTTCGTTTAATTAGTGTGAAGATCTGTTCCTGACTTCTTGCCAAGTATTGTCTGCTACAGAGTGGCGTTTAGAAGGTATCAGCCTGGCAGCTCTCCAAGCCTGATAAAGGTCTGTAGTTGTGCAATCTCTTGAAAGACTGTTGGCCGGGACTTTGCTGGAGAGGAATTCCCTTTAAACTAAATAAAAGGGGTTTTATCAGGACGAGGAATCAGCTTCATGCTTTTGGGAAGCCTAGGTCAGAACACATACCTCCGTTCCTTGACTATCTTCCCTCTGTCCTGCTCAACCTCAGGCCAGGCATGTGGCCCAGAGTTTGGAGACAGCAGTGCCTGCCAAGGAGTAGGCTCTGCCGCCTTGGACAGCACTAAATATCCAGCGAGACTGAGTTGCATTAAGATTTCCTTATTGATTAGGCGCCCGGCCATTGATTTATTGCTTTAAGGACTTTCTTGGTAATCATTCGAGAGTTTTGGAAGCATTCTTTGGTAAAATGTTCTAGGCCCCTCCAGGAAAAGGGTGGAACAGTAACGAAAACAGTAATTCAACAGATGGACGAGGCCATCAGATTTACTCTTGCGCTGTCTTGTACCCTTGTTGAGCACACCAGAAGCTCACTTGGAAACAAAGGAGAATTTAAAAAGAAGGTAAGCTGCTCACATCGATCCACAGTGCAAATGTTCCATAGGAAATTAACCTAGGTGCAACCCCAATCCAGGATTGTCCGAAGGCCAGAAGTAGACTGCTTCCATCCAGATGCCCGTTCCAGGGCAGTTTCGCCAGGAGGTGACCCACCAAAACCACCTGCCTCCTTAAAATCAGAGGGAAACGGGCCTCTACACTACTGGAGAAATCAGCCCGGTCAAATCCAGCATCTTCCAAATGTCCTGGAATACAACTCCCATCGCCCGCAACGATGACAAGTGGGAGGCGATGGGAACCGTTGACTGGTGATAGAAAAGATTCAGGGTTGCCTTGGCGTGGCTGCAAACAGCTCTGGGGGGAGCAAGTTTAATTGCACAAGATAAAGGAAGCTGCCGGAGCCACTGAACACCCCTGATGGGAGGATTGGCCGGCAGGCCTTCTCCAACCGGTCACTTAAAGCCAGGAGGGCCTTTCGACTCTTCCCTGATGATTGGGGCAGAACTTCCCCTCCATCCAGGGAACGTTTCTTCCCCAAGAGCCCCTGGGACTGCTTGAGGACGAACAATTGGACTAGGAACCGAGGAAGAGAAACTGGGAGCATTAACAAAAGCCTGGACTTTGAAAGAGCTCTTTGTTTCTCCGGCCACTGCCAGCCTTCTGAATGGCGGAGCAGAGCCAAAAGGAACCGAGGGGGAGGAAGGGACCAACTGGTGGCTCTTTTAGGGGATGTCTCCTTGGCTTCTAAGCAGCGAGGCAGGAAGAAAAAAAACCACGCACTGTCCACCACAGAGCCAGAAACACAGCCATTGTCTTATGTGCAAGCTCGGCTGAAAGGGACATGCCCTGCTTCGGGTACCACTGGGAAACGTGAGGAAGGCAGCATCTCGGCCTACAATGTGCCAGATATGGCAAGCGGCTGGCCAGAAACCCAACCCCACTCTGGCTAAGGAATCTTTCTTTACACCTTGGATCGGTTTTACTCCGGCTTTTTCTGGCGGATAATTAAGACTCTGCCAGGCTCTATCGGGCAAGCGGTGCCCTTTGAATGAACAGTCGGCGTCGCTCAACCGCCCTGCTTACAACGACCACAGGAGACTAAACAGCCAGTAAATGTCCTTTCATCCATTTGCAAACTCTTCATTGTGGCACAAAGGAATTATTCAAGGAAAGTGCAAAAGGTCTCTCACAGAAAACCATTCTCATAATTGTCAATATTTATGCCCTGGGGAACGCTTTCAAAACTAGTTTCCTGCAATCGTATTAGCGCACTTAAAATTCTCTACTCAGTGAAAAGCCATTTCACAGAATGTCACTCGCTATAAGGAATGGCAAAAAAAACAAAAAAAACCCGACCTGTAAACGAATATACGTATTAAGATTATATTCCTGAAAATCTAATTTGATAAATCAGGAGGTTTGCAAGAGGTTTTCATTTCCGGTCCGGTTCTTAAACTATTGAAAATGAAGCCCAGGTAGTCATTATGTGGTTTGACATCAAGAAATAAATGTTAACAAAAGCGAATTCTGCAAAATTAAATCAGAAATTTAAAACACAAAGAACATTAGTCGAAGAGGAGCATAACCTGAGAATTTAAAGAGCAATGATCTTTTGTTTCCCAACTGGGCAAAGCCCAGAAACTGTAAAGTGCAGCAACACAGCGCAGCAGCTCCAAAGTATTAATGCCAACAAGTAAAGAACTGAGTCGAGAAACACCGGCTTGAAATTTTAAAAAGTTGCTTCTCACTTACAACCGAAGGAAGAAGATATTAAACATACCACACCTATCAATGGAAAATTGGCTCTGTTGTGGATATGTTGCTATGCAAACACTGGCTACAGCCAGGTGGTTCAGAACCCTTGCAAAATTTCACGTATCAAATTCATTGTTAAAAAGCGGAGTGAATGCCTCCATTAAGTCTACAGTACTCTGGAAGGCTCCTCTTGCTGAGGTTAAGGTGATATTGCACGCAGGACTCAAAGCAGACTGTAGTTGGATTGTCACTAAAGGTCCCACTGAATGATAAAGGTCCCACTGATGTGCAATGGGAGAATTCTTCCATCAAGCGGTATAGGTGCACACGTACTTCATTAGAAGTCAGTCTACTAAGCTAAACCATCCCTTGCAACTAAACCAGTAACCAGTTTCCTCCTACCTCGTTAAACTACACAAAGTTACCACAAAGAACTTCTTAATGTGACGCTTCCTCATCACTGTCCAAAAAGATCCATAAAAGAATTAAAAACATGCCATTTTGCTTCTGAAAAAAAAAAAAATTACTTTAGCCATCCTTGGTCTGTGCGTGTG
This sequence comes from Notechis scutatus, assembly GCF_900518725.1. The sequence goes on from NW_020716836.1 coordinate 934,208, forward strand.
GCAATGAACTCAAACTTTCCAGCAAAATCACCAGCAATACAGGAAGTCCTTGACTAACAACAGTTCATTTAGTGACTGTTCAAAGTTAACTCACATTAAATGAAAAGGCCCCCACGATGAAGAGAAACCACCATAAGTTCCAAATGGCTGGCCCCACAAACCAGGGGGGGGGGGGGCTAGCATGAATCCTGAGAAACTAAAGCACTTTCATTCATTTCACTCAACTGATCAGGCTGCCTATTTAGTGATTAATTCAATAAATAAAAAATAATAAAAACAAAATGAAAAAAAGGTATCAAAAGTCAAACTGTTTGGTTCTGATCCAAACTGGAAAGTCTCAAAAATTCATCAGGCAAGAATTGTTCATTTCTTTAACAAAAATGTGATGGTTTCTTTACTAGGAAACTTTGTCAAGTGAATCACAATGAAAGATATAAAATATATTAACAACATCCCAACAGTTGTCAGTAAAGAGTAAAAAGAGTGTTTTGCAATGTGGGCTTTCTGGGAGAGGCCATTACACAGATGCCACCACTAAGGCCTAGTGCTGGTTGCCCATAATCTCAGACTTCCTCGGAGCAAGACAGGGCACCAGCAACTCGTCTGGGGCCAAACTCTTTTCAACGATATAAGTAACACTAATACTCGTATTGGGAACAGAAAGGAACAACCAAGGTGGCTGGCTCAGTTTCTGCAAAGGGAGCTGGTCTCTCCTTCACACAACCATCCTTGTTGCTGCATCCTGAACGGACTTTATCCAAAAGGATCTCAAGAGTAGCTGACAGGTACAGAGAAACCAACAGCCTTCCCTTCTCCTTTTATTCCTGGGCGAAAGCCACCCTTCCCGTCAGGCAGCAAGCGAGTTTCCTTTCTAGGTACCAGGTGAAAGGATAGCAGCTCCAGTGGCTCTTAGTAGGGTTTCCTGCCTAAGCAGGGGGTTGGACTAGAAGACCTCCAAAGTTCCTTCCAACTCTGTTATTCCATAACTCTATCATCTTCCATACGACTCATTCATCGTAAAAGGGTTACAAGCCATGACCCCTGTATTAAAGTGGCCTGAAAATGAACCCAGAACTTGCATAACTCGACAGATGGGCGGAGACAGTCCAGTCCCACCGTTTGCATCCGCCACTAAAAAATACACTATTACCCTAAAGGAAGCAACTGTGCGATTTCTTAGTACGCTATTTCTTTAGACAGAAATGTCTCCAACTGGATACAACTGGTGGTGCAACTCACACCTGCATAATCAGAGGCCTTCCGCGCTTGGGCTGCCTCTAAATCCCCAAAGAATCCGTTATCGGCCGTTCTCCAAAACCATGTATTTATTCTGCTGATGTCAGCAATCAACAAGGCAGCCACCGACATTACAAGCAGCCCTTTCAGCAGGACGCACCCAAAGCAGCTGTCAGAGTTCACCTGTCTCACGCACAGCCTGTTCGCTCCCGCAACGGCTCCCGTTCTCTCCTTCTGGGAAGGCCTGGGTCTTTGTCTGCGCTCGTTCTCTTCGGTTTTCCTTGCTTTCGCATCCTGGCTGTCCGTCCCCGCATTTCTCCCCGCTGCTGTGTACATTTTCATCCAAAAAAAGAGCCAGATCATCTGTACCCACCATCACTGCAGTGGGAGAGAAACATCCCCAGAATCTTCTGAAGGACAGCTCTGCTGCAGTTCGTAGAAGGAGAGAGAGGAGTGGCCTCTGCGCCTGTAACGTATCACATTCCCAATATTATTAACAGCACCAGAAAGCGGAAAGCCTCTGAATTTCAAACCTACTTCACATGACTTCCTCTTCTGGAAACGCAGAAACGAAACCTGCAATCGGGGCTGCTGGGTAGGCCCCGGCACTCTGCTGAACACCGACCCACTGGGTGCCAGCAGCATATGACTGCACCAGCCAAGGGGGGGGGGAGCAGACATCTTCGGTGGACTTCCAGCTGCCCCCAAAAAGGAAAGCACTTTTTGTGTCCTGATGTGTGCCACAGCAAACCACAAAGGGGAAAAGCTTACCCACCCCTCCATTCCCCCGCTGCCACCATCCCGCGGCTTCCTGTCCTTCTTCCTGTCTTCCCTTGGCCGCAGAAAGCACCTGGAAAGCAAAAAATGGAGATGGACTAGAGAAAGGCATATTTCTGCAGGGTCCCTCAAGTACTCTGCTCCAGAAGCTCTGGAAAATCAATCTCTTGTCTCCATTGAACACAACTCTCTCTCGGTGGCCATAGGGAATCAACTCAGCGGCACCCCAGCTCTGGCCCAATATATCCCCATCGCTAACTGGGTTTAGTTCTTCACGCAACGTATCGCCTGCCTGGTTCAGTGAAGCTTGTCGTGCAAAGAGAACCTTGGCAAATTAATCGATCAGAAACTTAAGATGGAAACAGATAAGTGGAATTCAGAAACAGGGCACATCCAATCAATTGTCACAGCACAGGACTCCACGCTAAGGGGTCACACCCTTAGCTAGTCCTTGCCTTGACAGAAGATTCAACTTGACTGGTCCAAAGTCTTCACTGCGGACAGGGAGGAAGCCTCAACTGCCTTTACTGCAGCGCAAAGCAGCAGTGCCTTTTAATACAGGTTGATGCTGCAAAGTTCAAACTCTCTGCTTTTTTCTTCTCTGTTCACCACTGGCGTCTTTACCAGTTTCACCCCTCATGCCCCAAAGGCAAAGGCAGAAATAGATGTCAAGTTGCAATGCTGTGCTTATGTTTTCAGCAGCAATTCCAGGCTTCATGTTCTTCTTAACTGACCTAATGGAAGATTTTGAATAAGTGAGACATCGCTGTGCTTCTACAAGCCCAGTTACTCCTGATGACATATGCAAGAAAAGCACAGTGGAACTACAAATCTATGCTAAGCAAGAGTAAGAATCAAAAGGCGCCTGGAAACACCTTTTCCAACAACTCTGAGCTGCCTATTTGCTGAGATGGGCATCTAAAGAAGTCATATATGTATATATATATATATATCTGGTTTCTATAGCTGCCCATCTCATATATACATATATGAATGAAAGAATAAATGAAATTAAACAAATAACGTGTGAGCTACCCAGAGTCATTTGCTGAGACGGGCAGCTATAGAAATCAAGCAAACAAGTATAAAATGTGTTTTATTAATGGGGAAAAGTTCTTTGTCAGTGATGGTTTATTTGATCAGAGCTAGACTGGGTAGCTAGACTGATGAAGAATTCAAATTGGGGAGATTGAAAAGGAGGGGAAGACAGATTGGCTATGCAGAAACAGGTCCTTATCAATTACAAATACCTTCATCTGATGAAGCTCAGAGAAGCTTATGCCTTATTATCTATTGAACTCCTGATTTTTGCCATCATATACTAACACAGCTCGTTTGCTACAAGGCCCATGTGTGAGTATCTGCCATCTTTCCAAGCCATACTAGCTTCAAATTCACTGATGCTGGAAAGTATACATTTAATCCTTATTACAAAAATACATACTACTGTGAAACCACTTTCAAATCCCAGAAGCCAACAAAGTCCTGGACCACAGAAGCATTTCCTTCTAGCCTTAAAATGCATTTTCATAAAACCCAAGAGAGTTAAACAGGGAAATTCCAGCAAAAATAAAATAAAATAAATCCACAGGCATATGTGCCCACTGTCATTCTTTGCAAGCTACCCTGAACTAATTTTATTTATGGCAGCCATGCTTAAAATGGGTGCCAACCTACACAGTACTTTTGTAGAAAAAAAAAAAGATTATGGATTAAAAGATACAAGTTCAATCTGTACTACATTAAAGACTGAACTGTTCGATGAATGTAAAACCAAGGGAGGATGAAACATATTGTCCTCAGTTGAATTTCAGCCAAGCAGGAAAACAGATCTGGAGACTTTAAGAGCGTCTGTCATGCCTACCTTACTCAGAAGTAGATAAGCCACAAAATGCCCTAAAAAGAAATGTTGCATTCAAGTAACTCACTATTACAGTGGGCCATACAATCAAGAGAAAGACGATTTTATTATGAGTGACCTGGCTGACAAAGCAAAAAACCACCACTTCTGGCAATCAATCCATCCTCAGGCACCCATCTAAATTCACAGAGCATTCCCAAAACCAAAACACAGTCCTTTCCCTCCCCTCCCCACTGCATCCCACACCTTCTACACACAACAGACCACAATGAGAGTGACCACATTTCAAACAGGGTTCCCAACACTCCCAATTCCATACCCTTCTTTCTTACACACGTGTTCAGAGATCCCAACCTCATAAACCCCCAGCCAAGCAGCCAATGCACAATTATTATTTTTCTCCTAAGGGTGACCACTTTGGACGCCCCCCGCCACCTCACCAGAAACAACCCTCCCGCTAAGCAGTGCTGGAGACCTATTTCACCTTAAGTGATACGACATTTGGCAATCTCCCACTCCCCTTTTATAGCAATCTATGTATTAAAGTCACCTCCCCAACAAAGGCATTTTTAACAGCTCTGGGTGTATGAAAAGCACGCCTGTCCTAATTCAGAAAATGAGGAGGATTTTGCCAGCAAGACGGTCCTATCCCGTCAATGAAAAAAAAAAGTCGGCTCTCTTGTCACCCAGATGTCAGATTCAACTCCCAAGAGAGATCTTTTGTAAAGACAATACCGGTCAGAAAAAGGCAGGGTCATCTTCAGGGTTAGCTTGGCACAGAGCATCCCACACGGAATCGGATGCAATTTCTTTCCCACCACCATCACTGGCACCACCACTTCCGGTTGTGAATCCAGCATGACATTCCCCCACCCCACCTCACCCTCACCCCACATCCTCCGGTACCAATCCAGGGTAGGGATACGCCGCCCCTCCAAACATCCTTTCCCTTGGACGAGGCACTAAAAGCCTCTCTCTCTCTCTCTTCCTCCCCTTCTGCGAATTGCAGGCACGGAGCTTCTTCTCTCTCTCCCCCCCCCCCAACGCCTTTTTCCCAAAGCGAAAGAGAAAGCGGGCGGGGTTGTGGGCAAAGGTCCGTGCCAGGAAAAAGAAAGGGAAAGGCAGAAAAGAGCCGGTCGAAAGTCACACCCTTCTGGGCCACCGGGTCCCTTCACCCATCCCGGAGAGAAGCCAAAGTTTCAAATCCTGCTTTCTGGAGGGGGAGCCGGGTACCCTGGCAGCCTTGCCCTGCAAAGCACCGGGGGAAAAAGGCAGCTGCCTCCCGCTGGGGGCCCTTTCCTTCCTTCCTTCCTTCCTTCCTTCCCTTCCCCTCAATCTTCCTTCTTCCTTCCACTTTCAGTCTTTTTCCCTTCCTTCCTTCTCAATCTTCCTTCTCCTTTCAGTCTTTTCCCCTTCCTTCCTT
>NW_020716836.1:939904-961854 GCF_900518725.1 Notechis scutatus
CCCTGGGGAGGGCGCCGTTCCCGCCGCCGCCGCCGCTCCCCCCGCTGCCGCCGCCGCCGCCGCCGCGCCGGGCTTGAGGGCCGCCTTCTGCGGTAAACTCATGGCCAAGCGGAGCCACCACCAGGCCGGGGGCGGCGGCGGCGGCGGGGCGGCGGCGGGGGGCGGGGAGCGGCGGGGCGGGGGCGGGGGCAGCCCGGCGGGCCAGCACCCCCGGCCGGTCTCCGTGACAACGCGGCCGGCCTCCTCCTCCTCCTCCTCCTCCTCTCCCGCCTCCTCCTCCTCCTCAGGCCGGGGCGAGCGGGGGCCGGTCAGGCCGCGCCGCCGCTCATGGGGGCCGCCTCCGCCGGCGGCTCTCGGCTCCTTGTGGCCGGGCGAAGCGGCTCCGCGGCGTCTAGCGGCGGTCGGGTGAGCGATGCCGGCGGATTCTCCTCACGGACGGAGCTGAATATCCAACATGGCGCTGGCGGCCGCCTCCAGCAGTCCGGCAGGACGACGACGGCGGCAGCGGCGGCGGCGACGACGACGTCGGACGCTCGGGCGTTCGGACGCTCGGGTAGCTCCGGAGACGTTCGGCTCCGGCTTTCGGAAGGGCCCGCCGGCGCCTGCGCGAGACGTTCGGCTCAGGGCGACGTTCGGGCGGGCTCGGAAACGCTCGGCGGCCGTGCCCGAGCCGGCTTCGCTCGCCCTTTCCGCGGGATTGCGATACGCTCCCGCTGGGGTTTAATGAAGATCGTGGGAATGCGAGCCAGTAAACGCGCAATGCCTCACGCTTCGACGCGTGGGAGTGCCTGCACAAGGGTTCAAATATGTTTGCGTGCCTATGAATGAATGAATGGAGGTGGACCTCTGGAGTGGGACCTCCATTCCCACGTAGTGTTTCTTTGTGATTTGATTTCCCTTCGAGCAGGGATCTTCCAACTTGGCAAGTTTACGACTTGTGGACTTCAACTCCCAGAATTCCTCCTCCAGTCACGTTAGCTCAGGAATTAGGGCAGGTGTCAGCAACCTGGGGCTCTGGAGCTGCATGTGGCTCTTTGGGCCCTCTGCTGTGGCTCCCTGTTGGGTGATCCTACCACTGGCTGGGCCCACCCCGCCCCCTCCCAGTCACTCTTTGAAGGTAAAACACAAAAAAACAGAAATGGGGAGGAGGGAGGGAGGAGAGAGAGAGACCCAACCTGGGTAGGTGGGTTGTTTTTTTTTTTTTCATGTGACTGGGTGGGAGTGATGTTGAGCTGGCCATGCCCACCCAGGTTTTGTGGCTCCTGGTGTTTTCTGTGGGAAAGGGGTCCAAATGGCTCTTTTGAGTGTTTAAGGTTGCAGACCCCCTGCCTTAGAGGAACGCAAGAAAATGAGCCCCCTGGGGTCCCTGAGACTGGGCCGGATTTCCATTAAGAATGTGCCAGGCAGCCAATCCCTTGGGTCAACTTCTAAGCAAGGGGCTCCTCACCCCCCCAGCAGTGCCCAGAGCAAATCCTCTGCTCGTGGCCAGGAGGCCAGGATGAATGACCTTCTCGGGCCCCTTCTCCTTTGCAGAAGGGAAAATAGGCTTAAAGCTGCTCAGATTCACCTGATTTTTTTTTTTTGCCAAAACCAAAGCCACCTGTTTTGCTTTATGTGTGTTGAACAAACAGAATCTACAATTTATATATATATGTGTGTGTGTGTGTATAGATAGATAGATAGATAGATAGATGATAGATAGATAGATAGATAGATAGATAGATAGATAGATAGATAGATAGATAGATGATAGATACAGATATATGTAGATATATAGATATATGTATGTTTTCTTAAGTTTTCACGGGTATCTATATGTATGGTATTCAGCTTTGTTCGGGTATTTTCCCACGTCATTATAGTTGTGCTTTTAAAGTTGTAGCAACTTTTCGGCAGAATCTCATCTGCCATCATCGGGCTTCTGTCGAACACAATACCAAAGCCTGATGATGGCAGATGAGATTCTGCCAAAAAGTTGCTACAACTTTAAAAGCACAACTATAATGATGTGGGAAAATACCCAAACAAAGCTGAATATCACACACACACACACACACAGGAAGGAGTGGTATGATAGCCTAGAGGTAGATCTCTCATTTCACAATCAGGAGGCTGTGAGTTCAATTCTAGGTAGAGGCTGATATTTCACTCTCTGGGCACAGTGAGAATGTATCTGCTGAATATATTTCCAGACTGGCGACAGGAAAGGCATCCAGCCAGTAAACACTCAGCTCCATTCAATTGCCCAGACTCCACCCCAAAAGAGATTATGGGGTCGTTAAAAGATGATATATTTTTAAGGAAAAACAAAATCTGGGTAGTTTTCTGTCACCTCCTTATACCCCCAGGCCTGTCTTTTCAATCCTCCACAGGGATTGGACTTTCACTCCCATAATCCCCAGCCACACAGGTAATCGACTCACAGGCTCCTGCTGGGCATTGCCCAGTTGGCCTCAGCTCTCGGTCTTTTCTTGCAAGGATTTGGCTCTCTGGGGAGGTGTTTTCGTAGTAGTGTCAGGATTCCAGCCATCGCCCTAATTGAATCCTGATTCTCGAGCCAAACTTCAAAAAACTTTCAAAGGATTCATTAGAGGCGACATACTGGCCCTGCCCTGTATGAAGCCAACTCTGGCCTACGTCATTTACAGTCCCCTGTGACCTTGTTTTACTCCTCCCTCCTGGGTGTGTCACAAACCAGATTCTCCAATTGAGCATGTTCACAGGCTGGGTATCATCATTCACGTTCCCCAATTAAGCATATTCCCGGGCAAAAACTCTGGTATTTTAGTTACAATCTTTTAAAGAGAAGAGTTGGAATGTGCTTCCGCTTCCAAACTGCGGCACTGCCCTTCCAGATTTCCTTCGTCTCCCCGCTCCCCCTTTTTTTATGGCAACTACTAAAACAGGCATAGGAATGTTTTACGAGTTGACAAGATAGCCGCTCCCCCCCCCCCAACAGCAGGCACAGGTACCCCCACCCCAGGAGAGCGAAGTTCTCAATAAAGGACTACAGAGCACTTCATTCACTTCCCTTGCCAAGCGCAGACTGCATCAAAGGGAAATTTTTCTGTTCTGACCAGCGTCCAGTGAATTAAACAACTTGTCTTTGAATGGGGCCTTGGGCCTGTCTTTGTTGGACTGAACAAGATAAGAAACCAGGAGAAGCATTTGAAGAAGTTTTAAATTAACACACACACACACACACACACACAAACCAGGGACCCCAATCGTTTCAAACCGTGGTAAAAAGGCGTTTATTTCCAAACTAACAGTCCTTCCTAAAGGCAGGAAGAGTTTAAAAAAAGAACAAACTGGCCGAGCAGAAGATCCATTCAGAGTTGGGGTAGTGCAGATTCCTCGCAGATCTTTTTTTTCTCCCCTATCTCAGAAGGATCAATTCGCGGCACCCCGGAGAATTTATGGAGGGGCGAAAGGGTGAGGGGGGGGGACATTCCTTTCCTAGGGCCACGGGGCAGAAGAGCCGCCTTGACAAAACACACCCACACCAATTCCATCCCTTCAAAACCACAAGGGGCACATCTGGAAGCCATTGGCAGCCTTTCCCGGGAGATCCAATTACCGAAAGCGGATTGCACATCTGGATACCATTTCGGCTTCGTGCAGGAGGAACAACAGCGGGAAAAACCCCACATATTCCCACCGGAGGAACCCTTAAAACCATCGGCTTTCCCACTCCAGCCAAAAAACACACAACAACAACCCTCCCCTGGGGGAAGGAAGGCAAGATCCATCCAGAACCAACTTTCTCCTCACTTGATTGGACTTCACGATGGAGCTACACGGGGGACCCATTTCTTGGGAAAAGGCTGATCGGAAGAGATCCCTGGATCCCTCGCGAAACACCTTCAGGGGCGCTGAACAAATAACCCCGTAAGTAGTTTGGGGAGTTTTAATTGCCAGGTTCTGCATAGAAGCTGTCAAAGCTTTGGACGAGGAGGGCTGGTGGCAGGAAAGCTTTGCTGGCATTAAAACGGGCACAGGACTTCACACCTACCTCTCCTTGACATCAGGGGATAAAAAACTTCTCAGGTTAACCCCACACCCCCTCTTCTGCCAAGGAGCCCAGAAGGAGAGGCTTCGCTCGGTGCCTGCTTTTTGGCGACATCTTCCTGTGCCCAGGAGCCCAGAGCCCCCCTCCTAACTCAGCCCAGGCAACCCTGGGGCTGAGGGCCCCCGCTTTTGGATGGGGAGGGGCACCCTCAGTGCGGCCCCTGCTTAACTCTCATCCCTTCTCTTTAATTCGAAACAGAAACGCTCAATGGAGAGAACAGGTCAGCTTCTGAGGACACAACCCCACGCCCGACACCAAATGCCTGGTAAGGGACCCGGGGCAGATCCCGGGGTCCTGAAGCCAGAAGGGCGTCTCACCAACTCAGGGAGACCCCGGCCCCATTTCCCTCTCCAAGGGTGGAGGAATACGCATCGACTAAAAAAAAAAGAAAGGCTTTTCCCTATCTGTTCGTTTGGAAAAGCGAGAGAGAGAAAGAGCGAGAGAGTCGAGACCAAGATAATCCTAACATTTTAAACGTCCCATACATTTCCCCGCCCCGCAACCTCTCCGAATTTGTTTTTTTCCAGTGTTCTGCAAGGTTGTAAAAACAATGTCTTTATTTTTTATTTTTTTAAAAAAGAAGAAGATTCTGTGTGTCCCCCCCTGGTATCAGTTTAACCCTTTGGAAAAGTGGCAAGCGATTGGAAAGTTGGCTCAGGGAAGGAAGCGTCAGTGCACCGACGAAGCTTCGCCTCCGTCCACGGGAGATGCGGTGGGAAGGTTTCGGTGGCGAGTGGACGCCACGCAAAGGGGGGGGGGTCCTTCTGGAGTCCCTTTGCAGCGAAGAGCGTGGGGAGGTTTTTGTTTTTTCCAGGGAGCCCCGAAAGGGGCAGCCTCCCTTTTGTCTTTTAACACGGAGGAAGTGGCATGTTAAGCGGTCCTGTGTGGGCACCCCGTTTTGGGGTTTGTTTGTTTTTCCTTCCTCCTGCGGGGAGAAAACTCACCAAACTTCACATTTCTGCAGGGGGTTCATAGGCGAACCGGGCCTGCACTGGAAGTGCTTGGCAAAGGCCCTGGAGTTGGAAACCGTCCCGATGACCCGGAAGCGGGAAGGGCTGTGGGGGTCAGTGACAAGTCCTTCGTGGGAGCTCTCCGGCGTGCGGACGGAACACCAGACCTGGGAGAAGTGAGGGAGGGAAAAGATGGGGCTCAGCTTACTACCGGTTTGGTGGCCGTGGTTTGGCTTGGTGGGCGTGGCAGGGGAAGGATATACTGCAAAATCCCCATTCCCTCCCCAACCCACTAACCTGCTTTCCAGCTCCATTCTCCTAGGTAGGGCAACCAAAGAAGGCCCAGCCAATCAGCTGGGACTTGGGTAGGCAGGGCCAATCAGAGGTGGTATTCAAATTTTTTTACTACATGTTCTGTGGGCGTAGCTTGGTGGGCGTGGCTTGGTAGGCATGGCAGGGGGAGGATACTGCAAAATCCCCATTCCCTCCCCACCAACCTGCTTTCCAGCTCTGTTCTCCTGGGCAGGGCAACCCAAGGAGACCCAGCCGATCAGCTGGGACTCGGGAGGTGGAGAATAGAGGGGGTTGGCAGGGCCAGTCAGAGGCGGGATTGGCCGGTTCTCTGAATGACTCAAAATTTCCCGCTACCGATTCTCCAGAACTGGTCAGAACCAGCTGAAGTCCACTCCTGGCTCAGCGGGGCAGACTGAGGGGTGGGGGTGGGGGTCTGAGAGAGAGAGACCTTAGAGGGAGTTGTGGCAGGGTTTGGGGGTAGAGAGAAGGGCCGAGACCTCCCACCTGGGCAAAGGAAACGAAGAAAAGCTGGTCGTTGGTGAGGCCAAGGGCCGGCAGAGATGCCTCCTCCCCATTCTTCTTCACCCAGTTCCGATAGGCCTGTGGGTGAGGAAAGGGCAGAGTCAGCCAGGATCCGTGGAGCCAGGCTGGGACTCTCCACCAGGGCTGACACCCCTCAACTCACCCGGTAGGCGGCCTTCAGTCCCCCGTTGTCCGCAATGTTCTCCCCCAGAGTGTGCTTCCCATTCACAGCTTCTCCGTTGACGGAGTAGTTGCCGTACTGCTCCATCAGGCACTGGGTGTGCTCCTTGAAGGCCTCCACTGAGGAGTTTTTCCACCAGGGACGGAGGTTGCCGTCTTTGTCGTACTCGCGTCCTGCCAGGCCCCCGGGGAGGAGAAACACCAACAAAAACCAGAGCTGGTCTGGTTTGCCAAGAGAGGAGAACGAAGAATTCGCGACCCGGGCCGTCCTTATCCGTCGGAGGGAAACCGGCGGCCCGCTTCCCACCCGCGGAGCCTCGGGAGCTCACCTTGATCGTCAAAGGCGTGCGTCAGCTCGTGGCCCACCATGACACCAATCCCCCCAAAATTGACAGCCCTGTAAAAGAAGCCACAAGACAGGCGGGCTCCGTTGGACAGTGTCCTGCCTGCATCTCACCTTCAGGAGCTGACTGACAAGGTATCTGATTCAGCTTACACTATTTCTATAAGCTTCAGTAAAATATCATCATCATCATCATCATTTAACAACCTCACAATCCCTTGCGGGGCAGAGTCTGGGAAACTGAATGGAGCTAGCGGAGTGTTTTACTGGCCAGATGCCCTTCCTGTTGCCAGAGCGGGGTTTTATTCAGCAGATATATTCTCATTTGAGTCCAGAGAAAGAAATATCTGCCTCTCCGTAGGATCGAACTCACAGCCTCCTGATTGTGAGGCGAGAGCTCCACCCCTTAGGCCACCGCGCCACTCTTAAGCTTCAGTAAAATATATACTCTTGGCAAAATCAAATGGCCAGGAGTCTTTCTTTGCTGGATGACTGAGCGGGGCGGTTGACATCTTTTCTCACACACACACACACACACATTCCCCGAGGCCTTTGGGCATCAAACGGGGCAGCTGGTGCAGTTCCTAGAGGGAAAGGGGCGCCTCTGCCTTCCTCTTCCGGGACCATCTTCCCACCCACCCCCCCGATGCCAAAAGAGACAGGAGGGGCCTCCGTACTTGGGGTGGTTCCGCGTGTAGAATGGAGACTGCAGAATTCCCGCGGGGAAGATGACCTCGTTCTTGGTGGGGGAGTAATAAGCGTTCACCGTCGGCGGGGTCATACTCCACCTGGGGGAGGTGAAAAACCAAGAGAACTCAACAGGACCAAGGCGCCAGCCTGCACGGTTCGGCTCTCCCCTTAAACGTTCCCCTCCCCCAATTCCTGGATCTCTGCACTATGGAAAAAAAAGTGCAAAGAAGAGCCATTACGAGGATTAAAGGCCAGGAGACTAAAGGAATTGGGTATGGCCAGTCTAAAAAAAAGAAGAATTAATGGGTGACAAGATAGTAGTCTTCCAGTAAAACACCTCCAAGGTCCCTTTCCAGCTCCATTCCGATTGATCGATCTGGCCCAAGAGGACGGTTCTCGGGCGATTCCTACTCACTGGTCGCGGTTCGGAGGCTTGCGAAGTTGGTCAGCCGCCACCCGGGCGGAGAAGTTGGAGAACTGCATGACGTTCTCATAGTACAGGTCAGACACGGGGTCGTACTGCCAAGAGGGAGAGCCTCGTCAGGTCCAGGCGCCCCACCCAAGAGGACTCCATGGGGCCAGAGCGGCCACCCCTCCCTTCCTCCCTCCCCACGTGGCAGGCGTGACACTCACGTCGTGGAAGACTTTGTCCAGCTCTTTGGGGTCCAGGATGAACTTTGGGTAGCCAATCATGTCATAGATGGCGTCAGCCTTCTCCCTGGCTGACCGCCGGGTCTCCTCGTCCATCCACCCAAGGCTGGCCAGGCTTTCCTCCAGCGCCATTTTAATCTCCAGGATCATCTCCTCGGCCTGTAGGGGGAGTGAGGCTAGCCGGCCCTTCTCTGGCAGTGTGGGGTGCCCACATTGATTTATACACCGCTTCACCGTGCTTTATATCCCTCTCTAAGCGGTTTTGCAGAGTCAGCCTCTTGCCCCCAACAATTTGCGTCCTCATTTTACCCACCTCGGAAGGAGGGAAGGCTGAGTTTGATCTTGGAACTGGTCAGCATCGAACTGATGGCAGTGGGCAGAGTTAGCCTGCAATACCACATTCTAACCACCAGGAGGGAGGGAGGAAGCAATAGCCCTTAGAGTGATATACCGCTTCACAGTGCTTCACAGCCCTCTCTAAACGGTTCACAAGAGTCAGCCTTTTGCCCCCAACAACCTGGGTCCTCATTTTACCCACCTCGGAAGGACAGAAGGCTGAGTCAACCTTGAGCCTGGTGAGATTCAAACTGCCAAATTGCAGGCCGAGGACAGTCAGCAGAGGTAGCCTGCAGTACTGCATCTAACCACTGCGCCACCCTGACAGAAGGGACCCAAGAGGTGGGAACCCCCCCCCTTTCCAAGAGCCCTGCAAAAGGGGGGCAGCTCCCATGGCTCAAGCCACGTTGGGGGAGAAGGCGAGATGCTTACGACGGCCCGGCTGTCTTCGGCAAAGTTGGTCCTCACAAACATGGCGCCCAAGACGAAACCCAGGCTGTTATCTGTGTCGACGATGCAGTGCTTCCAACGCGGCACGCAGGCCTGCCAAGGGGAAGGGAGTCACTGCCACCAGCTCTGGCTGCCCCCTTGAGAGGTGGCTCTGTCACTTGGCTCCGGGGCCAAGTCCTTCCCACGGTCCAGGCGTTGGAGGAAGGGGAGGAGCATGGCCCAAAGGATGCCAGTGGCTGCAGGCACCAGCCGAGGTGGGAAAAGCCTTCCGAAGAGCCAGGGTAGCCGAGAGCCGGGGGCGGCGTGGCGCTGCAGGGCTGGCGGCTGGCAGCAGAGGACGCTCCAGGGCAGCCAGTCCCCAAGAAGCGGGGGAGGGGGGAGGCAGGAGAGATCTTTTCCTCCCTCCCCAACCCCCTGCCCACCCCTCTGCAGCCGAGCCCGGCACCCACCTTCTTCGATCCGTAGATGACTTCCACGAACTTCTGCTCCGCGTCTCGAAACCGCTGGTCCAAGAAATTCGCTCCTTTCCTCACCAGGTGCCAAATCATGTAGTTACGCAACACCCTGGGCACAGGCCAAAGGGAAAGGATGAGGAAGGCGGGGAGGAGAGGGGAAGGGCAAGGCTGTCTTCTGCACCCGGCCAGGGCCACCCGAGGTCCTCTGGTTCAGTGGCCCCACCACCAAAGTTTCTGCCCCTCCCTCACCTCTTGTCCGTGCTCTGGATGAGCAGGGAGACACGATGGAGATACTCCTTGGCGTAGACCACTACCGGTTCCGATTCGTTGATCTCGACCGGGTCGAAGAATTCCTTCAGCAAGGGCAGCCACTCGATGGCTGGAGCCACCTCCTTCCGGGGGGCAGAAAGGAGGAATGGAGGGTCAGAGGTCCACCTTCCTGCCTCCCACCCAGTCACCACTTGGGGACCTACAGCTGCCAGAGAACCTGGCGATGCCAGCTGATCAGACTGGGTCCACCGAGACCAGAGCCAGGCTCGGGGATGCTAGGGTGGGGCTTTGCTAACAGCGGTGGCTCTTCCATCCTGAGGACCAGCCCATAGATTTCCACTGCTCTCCTCTCCTCTGCCTTCTGCGCATCTCCATGTCCAGCACTGGACCTGGCTGTTGCTCCTCTTCCTCATCAGCCACCTCCAGACCTGGGGGCTGTTGACTCTCCATCTGAGGCCTGATGGATGGCCCAGGCTCCGCCTCTCTCTCTCTCTCTCTCTCTCTCTCTCTCTGTCAGGTTGCCCTGATGCTGACCTGACTCCCACACCTCCTCCTCCTCCGATTCGGCTGCTGGACAGGCCACCACCATCTTCACCTGAAGGGGCTGCTTGGCACATTTTTCCACCACAAAGGGACAATGCTGGGCATGCCTCCATCCTTCACCCCTTCCCAAGGAGGCCCATCCGATGCAGAGCCCCCCCAACCTTTTTCCCTCCCCACCTAGCCCACCCCAGCCACGGCCCGCCTCACCTTGAGCTCCCCGGCAGCCATTTTGTGGTAGATCACTTCCTCATCTCGGAGCTTCTCCTGCGGGGTGGTGATGTTGGCCAAGGTGGTCTCGAAGTCCAAGATCTCCTGCATCTGTGGCCGGATCGTGGCCTCCTCCTCCCCGCTGACCAACATGCCAAGCTGAACCATGAAGTTCAGGTAAGCCGCCAGGAACTGCAGGGTCAAGGAAAGGGGTGGGTGGCCTCATCAGCTGAACCGGGAAAAAGGTCCCGCGATCGTGCAGCCGTGCCAAGGACACCAGGCGGGTTCTTTGAGGCTCTAGAGGGCCGCGAAGCAAGGCCACACACACACACCCCTCACAAGGCGACACCGGGCAGAGTCCAGGAGGAGGGAGGCTGTGACTTGCCCCCAGCTCAGAGGGCTTGGCTGCAGGAACACAACTCACTTTCTCGTTCTGGGTTTTGTTGAGGTAGTAGTCCCTGGAGGGCATTCCCAGTCCCGACTGGTCAATCTGGAAGAGAAGCAGCAACGAGAGAGGGGTGACCCTGGGCAGAGGAAAACGGGGGATGCAGGCAATTCGGGGGTGGGTGGGTGGGTGGGCAGGAAAGTGTCCCCTACCTGAATGATGTTAGTGCTGGAATTCTTGGAGTCGACGCTGACAGAGATGGAGAAGAAGGGGCTCAGGTGGTAGTGGGCCACCACAGCCAGCAGCAGCTGGTTAAAGCTGCCCTCTCCAGCGGGGGCGCTGAGATTCCAGCCTCCGAGCTAGAGGGGGGGAAGGGGGAAGAGAAGAAGACCCCCCTTGGGTTCAAGAGCAGGAAGGCCAAAGGGGCCCAAGTCCCACCCAGGGTAGCTTTCTCGTCACCCCGACTGAAAATCTTTGGAAAAAAAACATCAATTGCAAATGAGATGCCCCGTTTGATTTAGTACTGGCTTCGGACCACACTTCCCATCACTCTGAACCACACCAGCCACCGCTGGCTGGGAGTTCTGGGAGCTGCAGTCCAAGGCATCCGGGTGCTGAGCGTGGAGCCCCGGAGCCTCTGTTCACTCCCACGAAGGGTTGGCTCCGGAGCGCTTTGCGGGAGGCGGAGAAAGAGTCTGGATGCTCCTGCCAAGCGAGGCCTTGGCTCCCAAAGGGACCCCGCCCAGCTACCTTCTGGATCTGATCCATCAGCGGTTTGGCCTGCAGCTCCTCTATTCGGCTCTCGTTCATGCAGGACTGGTAATAACGCTGCACTTTGCGTTCGGCCTCGCTCAGCGACGAGGGGGCCGTGGTGTTCTCTGCAGAGAGGAGAGACCAGATTACGGATGAACGGAGTTAGAAGGGACCTTCTAGGTCATCTAGTCCAACCCCCCCACCCAAGCAGGAGACCCTACCCCATTTCTGACAAATGGCAGTCTAATTTCTTTCTCGAAAGCCTCCAGGGATGAAGCTCCCACAATTTCCAAAGGCAACTCCTGTGTTTTGGTTGAATTGCTCTCCCTGTCAGGAAATTCCTCCTTATTTCCAGGTTGAATCTCTCCTTGATCCGTTTCCATCCATTATTATTCCTCGGCTGGCCTTCGGGGGCTTTGGAAAATAGCTTGACCCCCTTCCTCCTCTCTGCGCCAGTGAGACTCCAGCCTCCTGCACCCCATGGCCCTTCCCGCACCGGACCCAAAGGGGCTCCTACTTGACCCCTCTGGTCACCCCACGCTCCAACATCGGAGATCTGTTTGGGGCACACTTGGGGAGAATTAGACAAGAATCAGAGTTGGAAGGGACCTTGGAGGTCTTCTAGTCCGACCCCCTGCTCAGGCAGGAAACCCTACGCCACTTCAGACCAAGGGTTGTCGAATCTCTTCTTAGAAAACTCCCCGTGTTGGAGTATTCACAACGTCTGGAGGCAACTTGTTCCACTGGAATCACTCCTTCCCAGGGAGGCCTCCCTCGGGCGGGTGGGTGGGTGCGTTTCATCCCCTCCTTATGGGGCACGGAAGAGACCCCCCCCCAAAGAGCCCCAGCCTTGGCTGTGCAGGTTTTGCTGGAGGGGTGTGGGGAAACCAGGCACTTCCCTGAGAGTAGCAAACATCCAAAGAGAAACATTTGGTCCGGGGGGGGGGGGGGGAAAGGAGCGAGTTCTTCAGAAGCCCAGACGGACAGACAGGGTAGCCGCCGGGTTTGGGTCAGATAAAGGAAGGTAAGGGTCTGTAGCTATGGAAACCCCCCTCCCCTCCAGACTGCGCGGCCCCGAGAGGAACATTTAATCAGGGGACGCACACGCAAGGGTGGATGCGTCTTTGCAGAAAGTTGGGGTGGGAATGGGGACAATTTCTGGGAAATTGCAAGAAGAACTGAAGCGGGAGTGGGCAGAAGAGGGAGAAACCCACCAACAGAAAGAGAGATACACAACACACACACACACACACACACACACACAGAGTTCTTCAGGGGTCTCTGTCCTTCTCTAATGCATCCCTCCCCTTTTAGCCCAAGACTGGGGGGCTCCCTTCCTTTGCATCTGGGCCCCTTTGCAAGCCCCTCCACAGGGCTGCCTCCCCCAGCTGCGACCCCCCCCCTTTCCCCAACCCACCCAGGAGGCTCTTGAGGGCGGCCTGGTTGTGTTCCCAAAGCTTGTTGAAGATCCCCCAGCGGGAGTGGCCGTCGGGGATCGGGTTGCTCTTGATCCAGCCGCCGCAGGCGTAGCGAAAGAAGTCCTCGCAGGGGTCCACGCCTTGATCCAGCGAGCTGAGGATGGAGCTGGTCACCGAGATGCAGGTCTGAGTCAGGCAGGGCTCTGAGGGGGAGGAAGAGGAGGCTGCTGTCACCGCAGGTGGAAGCTGGTAGGGGTGGGGGGGTGGGAGGGAAAACCCCACCCCGAAGGGTACAGGCCGGGTGGCGTCCAGCAGACTCACGCGTCTGGTACTGGAAGAGCAGGACAGACAGACAGGCCAACAGACCCAAGAACAGGATAAGGGTCAGGATCAGGAGGCGCTTCTCTGGGCTCGGCCGCTGCGCCCAGCAGCCCTTCCTGGCCCCTGGCCCGCGGAAGTTCACCTGGGAGAGAAGGAAAGAGGGAGACTCAGGCCCTCCGAGGCAGAGAAGCGGCCACCCTCCCTGTTCTGACCAAGGCTTCCCGAGACCGTAATTAAGCACACATTTAGTCCAAACAATTCTTCTTCAATGCTGGGAATTATGTGCATTCCCAGCCTGTGATGAGTCCCAAACAGTCCCTCGAGATAAGCACCCACCTTTCTCTCCTTTGAATTGCTGCCAACAACTAAAGTGCCAAATGAACTATAAAAAAACCAACCGAAGTACAAAGTCCACACAGAGCTTCAAGGTTGAATCCGAACAGAGCGAACGACTTTGCTTCCTGCAAAGGTTTCTCTCCCTTTGCCTGTCTTTTATACCTTAGGGGAGGGGCAATCACCTCCAAGCCTTACTCCCGAGTCGACCCTTTTGTCTTAGCTGCTCTTGGCCTTCTAGCAGCTCTGTGCACACGCGCGCTGGGAACAGGCTCCCCTTGTTCCTCTGCCTCGCTGCTGTCAGACTCTGGAGGCTCCGGAGTCAACACCCTACTCCCAGATGGTGCTGGCCCCATTCCTGCATTGGATGAAGGACCCTCGTCCAAGTCCTCCCCAAACTCCCGGGCTGTCCGATTCCACTGCCGTTTGCACAGGCTGCTGGCGAACCACAACACTTCCTGTCTCTTTGCCAGCTGCAGCTTCCCTTCCCTTGCCCAGGCCTCAAGAGACCGAAGGGCTGCAAGAAACGATGTAGGGCCTCCTGCTTGGGCAGGGGGGGGTGGGACTAGGTGACCTACAAGGTCCCTTCCAACGCTTGTTAATCAAGAGCCAAAGCAGGTGGGTTCAAAGAACGTCAAGAGCCTCACCAGGCCCCTCCGAAACAAGCCATGCACTCCGCTGGGTGCCAAGGGCCACTTCCTTTCCAGGGAGGGTGGAGTGGAGAGCCAGCAGCCCAGAGCAGAGTCTGCCAAGGAAGGCAACACGAGGGAAGACCTTCAAGCCTTCTGCTGGGAAGGCTGATGTCCCTGCTTCGGACATCGGACTGTGCTAGGAGGGCGATGTCCAAGGCTGCCCAAGACCGCAGATACATTGGCCTTGGATGCAGCGGCTTTCCACCGTCCAAGCTGCCCGGAGCCACTGCAGTCACAAGGTAGGTGGCCATTCCAATTGATAAAAAGAGAGAAGTGGGCATTTGCAGAAAAAAAAGCCCCCAACCCCTCCACAAAGGAGAACCGGGAAGCCAGGAACAAACAACTGCTGCCTTCTGGGCTTGACCTCAGGAAGCCCCATCCTACTCCAGCACTCCCCCAGGAGCAGTGGTGGCCTCCCTCCTCCTCCTCCTCCTGCATGGCAGAGGAGCCAGAGGAACGGGGCAGGGAGGGAGGGAAGGCAGGAAGGTGGGTGGAGAGGCTGCCTCCCCTCCTGCTCTGCCTCGGCCAGAGCCCCTCTGTCAAAGGGAGGTGACCGCCTTCCCTCTGGTTTCTCAGCTGGGGAGGGGGAGGGCCAGGGAGCTGCGAGGGGAAGAGGCCAGGCAACTTGGGAGGGCTCAAAGACACACACACACACACACACACACACACACACACACACACACACACACACACACACACGTGTGCCCCTAGAGCAGAGGCAAACAAGGACTCTCCATCTGGGCTGCTACAAATAATATTCCCACCCACAGGAATTCCCACAGGAATTCTGACTCCCCACCACCACCAAAGGGCCTGCGGTGCCATGTTTTGACAGGGTGGAAAAGCAAGGAGACGAAAGAAACAACAGCCTGGGCAGACAAGGCCGCCTCCGTAGCTGACCGTTTCTCTACCTGTGTCCTCCCTCCCACCAACAAAAAAAAAAACAGAGGCAGGGGGTCAGCCCGGGGGCCAAGCGGAGGCTGGTCTGGGCAGGCAAAGATTGGACGGGGGGAGGGGGGGTAAGAATTCCAAAGGCCAGCAAGACCGAAGCAGAAGGCAGAAGCCAGCGGACCTCAAATGGAGACCCCCCCACTACCCACAGCCATGCCCTGGCAGCATCCTGCCCCCCCAAATCGCTCCACCTGGAGCCTCGGTGGAGGTTGGCATCACCGGGTTCGCTTTAAAGGAAACGGTGGCGGGGTGGGGTGGGGGCTCGTCCCCTGCCCTTCTTCGCCTCAGGGCCTCGACAGACCAGTGTGCCCCCCCCTCCTGGGCATCAAAGGGAGCCCAAGAGAAATGTAGACAGCCTTTCCCACTTCCTGCCTCTGCCAGGGCAGTTTGGATCTCCAAACCTGGCACCTTTTGAGACTGGTGGAGTTGCAACGCCCAGGATTCTGGGCGTTGGAAGTCCACAAGCCTCAAAAGTTGCCAAGTTTGGGGACCGGGACCCCCCCGCTGCCCTCTTGGCTCCTGAGGTGTGGCGGGAGACTGGGCAGATTGGCCGGGGGGAACAAGGGCAGAGTCGAGCCGGTCCTTCCCACAGTGGATTAAACCACGCTGGGGAGAGGGGATTTCAGGGGTCCTTAAGGAGGTGGAGGTGGAGGTGAGGGGCTACCCTCCCTGTTCTTACCTGGATCCCATTGGAGTAGATCTCTCCCTCCAGGGAGTCCACCAGCTCCTCTTCGTCCAGAGTGGCCCGCTTGTAGGTGGACATCTGAAAGAGGCAGAAAAGAGGCCCTCAAGCACACCTGTTTGCCTTACACCTGCTCCTGGGCCTCACCTGGCCCCACACACCTGGAGGCGGCTACTCAAGACCACAAAGCAGCCAGCCCTCCCATAAAGGTGGCAGTTGGGCGTGTGCGTGTGTGTGTGTGTGTGGATCCCAGTGTGCAATTCCTTCCTAGCTTCAGCCACGCTGGCAGCTTTCCCCCACACACACAGTTCAGATCTCTCTCCTTCCTCCTCCTCTTGGGGCAAGGGCAGGCAAAGCAAGAGAGCTCCAAAACAGGAAGGCCATCCAGGCAGGCGGATACCGGGTGGTGTGTTTTTTCCCCCCCTCTGTGCAGCCACATTCCACTCCTGGAGAGGCGCTTCCTGGAAAGGCCAGCCCCACAACTCCTCCTGCCCCTCCTACCCTGCCTGCCCGCCCACCGGAGATGCCCGTTGTCCTCTCGGCGCCAACCCGGCAGGCACGTGGCTGCCCAAGACTTCGGCAGAACCGGGGGGGGGGGGGGGGGGGACTCCCCCACCCCCCCCTCTGCCCCCCCCCCCCACCACAATCCTCTAGGGCTGCTGGCCCTGCCCCGCTGCATCTTTCCAGTTCCGGTGAGATTCAGAATTCGACGGAGCATCTGGCGGGCTTATCTGTCCCGCTTGGCTTCCTGTTCCAGCGCTTAGTGGCGCCTGGGCTGCTCCGTGTCGCCTGGGCTGGTCCATGTCGCCTAGCGTGCTTGTCTCCTTGAACCCTCAGCCCAGCCCCAAGTGCCAGCCTGGCCCCCCTCCCCAGACACATGTTCTCGGACAGGGGGGAGACGGGGTTGCCAACCCAAAGAGAGGCTGCAACATCGATAGCCGTTGCTGAAGCTCCGTTGGGTTTTCTAAAACAGACCAGACAGAGGGTTTGGTGAAGCCTCCATGCTCAGGGGCAGTGTACCTTTCAGGGCCCCAGAGAGGCTGCTGACCCAGGAACCTGGAAGGAAGTAAAACCAGGCTGTTCCCCACCCCCCCCCCCCAAGGCAGAACCCGATCCGCCCGCCAACCAAATCCCCGCCCTTTCAGGGCGATGCATAAACCACCTTGGGGTGGAAATTCTCCCAGGGAAAAGCTGGCTAGAGACAGTCCTGCAGGCTGAGGCTTCCTTCCCATGAGAGTAAGACCAGCTGCATGCCCTCAGGGGGTCTCTCCTCAGCCTCACACCCCTGCTCCATCCTGCCCGAGCTTCCTGGCATCAGCCGGGGTCCTGTTTGGCTTTTGCTGGGTTGCAAAACCTCCCAGGAAGAGCCCACAAAAAAACAACTTGTTTACCGAGAAGCCTTCGCAAATATCCAGCCTTACCCACTTTTCGGCGGGGCCGGCCGGCTTCGCAGCAGCAGCCGCCGCCGCCCGTCCGTCCATCCCAGCTCTTCTTGCAAGAGGCAAGGGCCGAGCCTTCTCTACCCACCCACCCCACCTGCTTGGCTGCAGCGGGAGGCAAAAAAACAAACACCAAGCTCAGTCAGCCAAGCGGCAAATTCTCCCCGACAGAATCAAGGCGGAAGGAGGAAATCGGTCCCGTCCCAGAGAAGAAGGGAAGCCGAGAGCAAAAAGTGTGTGTGCGCGTGTGTGGGAAATATCTTGGCCAAGAGAGATGCTGGCCTCCTGGCTGCATCCCTGGCCAAAGACTTCCAGGGTTGGCCAGGCCAAGCCAGGCTCTCTTCATTCAAGGGCTGTGTGTGTGTGTGTGTGTGTGTGTGTGTGTATGCTTTGTGCCCAAGGAGGAGGAGGAAGAGGAGGAGGAGGAGCAGATTCCTCCTTGCCCCCTGACCTTATTCGGGCAGACACACACTCATTGACACACACTCGTTGCCGGTTGCCCCAGCAGCTGGTGGATCTTCTTACAGGGTAAACAAGCCAGGAATGTGGCCCTGGCCAGAAAAGCAGCTGGCGTACCTGACTGCAGCCCAAACAACGTCAAAGAAGGGCCCCGCCATGGAGCAGCCGGCCTTCCCACCACAACACACACACACACACACACAGAACAACAGAGTTGGAAGGCACCTTGTAGGTCATCTAGTCCAACCCCCTGCCCAAGCAGGAGGCCCTGTACCAATTACACCACACAAAGAGAGACAGAGGGAGAGAGACATATGCAAATAAATTCCCCTGGAAGAAATTGCAAATGGACCCCCAGGGGAAATCTGTGCCCCTCCCCAATTCTCCTTCCTTACAACCGAGAGAACCTATCTTATATATATATAAAAGCGAAGTACCCCTCACGCATCATCACAAAATCTCCAGAACCGTCAAGCCTACAAACTTGAAATTGGGCCCATTTGTTCCTCTTGGCTTCTACGTGCTCGCTAAGAAAGGATATTTCAAAATGACCATCGCTGCATTAGTATTTCCTATATTATTATTATTTGTTATTATTTGTTATTATTTATATTATTATGATTATGATTATGATTATGATTATGATTATTATTATTAGTATTAGTATTAGTATTTATTAATTGTTATTATTATTATTACTATTATTACTATTATTACTATTATTACTATTATTACTATTATTACTATTATTATTATTAACACGCTCTGATGTTAAGGAATTCTACTCCCCCTCCCCACCTGAAAAGGAATCTGTTCCAAATGCAAAACACAAGCAGAGAAGTTTCAGTTTTAGCTTCAGAGCACCAAGCAGCTTTAGTACAGAACAGTTGAGCTAAGCCACGCCCAGGCTCCTTGCTGTCTCCTTGCTCACACAGCAAATGCTGTTTCAGTTTCCAAACAGCCCTCAACTCTCTCACACACTGACAAGGACGCTAGCCAGGTGAATACCGATGGATGCTGGTAGGCAGAGGCAGAATTTTTCCCCCCGCTTATTTTCCTCCCCAAAAACTAAGCCCGACCACAGAGTTTCGTAGCCAAGCACGGGTATCGAGCTAGTACAGGATAAGAGTTGGAAGGGACCCTGTAGGTCATCTAGTCCAACCCCCTGCTCCAAGCAGGAGGCCCTGCGCCAAATATACCACACAGACACAAATAAATCCCCCTGGAATAAATTGCAAATGAACCACCAGGGAAAATCCGTGGCCCCCATCCCACCCCACCCCATTCTCCTTCCTTACAGCCAAGCCCCTTCTGGAGGCGCAGAGTTAACCCAGCCCGGCCCAGGGCGGCTCACCACAACGGCTGCCAAAGCTGGGATGTTTTCCCCCCACTCCAAAAGCGTCTTCCTTCGGCTGAAGACCAGGCTCACATGCCGGAATTTATGTAACCCGCACCATCCTCCTCCCCATCCGACCACGGGAGCCTATAAAGGGAGAGAGAGTCATAGGACAGCCTGGTGGGAGCGTCCGTCCCACACGAAGGGCCGGGCCGAGCTTGGCCGGAGGAGCAAACAAGAGAGAGGCCCTTCGGTCACAAAGAAGGGGGGGGGAAGGGAGAAGAGGCAAAGAGGCCACCCGCTTTTCAGCATTGTCCGTGAGCCAAAACGTACTCGGCTCGGCTGACTATCCGGGCCAGGTTTTCTCACCACCTTAACAGATTAAACAGAGTTGGGAGGGACCTTGTAGGTCATCTAGTCCAACCCCCCCCCCTGCCCAAGCAGGAGGCCCTTACACTATTTCTGATAGATGGCAGTCTAATTTCTTTCTTGAAAGCTCCCACAACTTCCGAAGGCAACTTCTGTTCCGTGGGTTGGTTGCTCTCCCTGTCGGAAAGTTTTCTCCTTGTTTCCAGGTTGAATCTCTCTCCTCGATCAGTTTCTATCCCTTGTTATTCCTTGTCTGGCCTTCGGGGGGGGGGGCTTTGGAAAATAGCTTGATTCCCCCCCCCTTCCTCCTCTCTGGGGCAGCCCCTCAAACTGGCTCAGATGCTTTTTCCAAATTAAACACAACAACCTTCCCGCCTCTGAACCAAGGGTAGGGCAGCTTCTCACCCCTGGCCGTGAGCAAGGAAGGCGGGGTGGCTGCCTCTCCCCCCCCCCCCCCACCCCGATTCCCCCCCGACCCCCTAGAAGCCCTGGGCCCAGGGCAGACTAGAGGAAACAGCCCTTGGTATGCCTTCCGTGTCACGCAAATGGGCAACCACAACCCAAAATCACAGCATTGCAAGAAACGAAACACTTCAACTCTGCCCACCTGTGCCCATCTGTGCCCACCCTTCTTCCAGTCCAGTTCAAAAGCAGCACAAAACCAACGGCTGGCAAAAACAGCCTTGCCCAATTCTGAGGCTCTTTGGCACAGCCAACCTGCAACCTCCCCCCCCCCCCCCCCGGCTCCCCCCCCCCCCCCCCTTCCGGGGCCCCCCCCCCCCAAAAAAAACAACAACCTGGGGCCGACCACATACACACACACCTACACACACACACACATCCTAGGACTAGCGTTGCTTCTTCAGTACATGCCCTTTCTTCCACTTCCATTTTCCAGTATAATCAAGATTCCCTGCTGATATGGAATAAAAGCCGGTTTGGTGCTTATAAAAACTCGGCCCAACGTTTATCCAATGAGAACAAACCATTTGCTTCTCTTTTTCAAAGACGGGGTCCGAGCTTGGGAATGGAGTGTGGGGGAGACCCCCTTCTTGGGGAGCCTAAAAGCCAAGCCCTTACAGATGATCAGAGTCAGAAGGGACCTTGTAGGTCATCTAGTCCAACCCTCTCCAAAGGGTTAGGACTCTACTATCCAGAAGCCTGATTTTTCCCATGCCTCCAGCATGGCCTGCAAATTGCCAAATTTCCCTCTCTATCCACCCCGCATCATTCAGACCCCAGAGATTGAGCCAGAAGAGGGTTTCCCAGCCCACAGGAGACGCCAACAGGGAGGTTTTTCATTCCGCTCTATCAAGTCAGAGCTGAAGAAGCTTCTTGGACGAGAAGCGAAATGTTTTCAAAAGAAAAAAAAAACCAGGAAGTACAGTGGCCTCCTGGAAAAAAAACACCTTTGGAACAACCACGACCTGCACGACAGGAACTATTTGCACTACTCAGGTGACCCCTGAGAACACAGACAAACCTCCAAGCGGCCTCAAGGACCGTCTAAAAGGAGGCAAATGATGACCTGTCTGCGAGGAGTATCAATCCTTCCCTTCCCCACCATCCAGTCAGAGCTGAAGAAGCTTCCTGGATGAGAAGTGAAACGTCTTCAAAGAGAAACCAGTCGTCTCTTTGAAAAAGCACTTTGGGGACACCAGCAGGGGATCTGTTCGGCATGTCACCTCTCTTCATCCTTCCTGCTAACCCTCCTCAGCAACTGGACCAGAAAATCACTCCACTTCATACCTGACCAAAGCTAGAAGCCCCTCAATGGACTCGGTTCCCCCTAGGTCAGGAGGACAGCCTTGTAAGGGTCCTGCTTAAGGGCCATTTGCTGTGTCCCTCCACGTGCCCAGGAAGCCCACCCAGCCCCTTTAGCAGCCCGAAATAAGGAGTGTCGTCCTCTAAAAGTGCAGCGACACACGAGGGGGAAATGGGCAGCCAAACTCAAGAGGCGTTTTTCTGGTGCTGAAAATCACTTCCTGTTCGAATTTCTCACCGGGCCTGGAAGAGAACAGGCCGCCCCGTTTTCCCACTGCAGCCACCAGCCGGGCTCCCTTCCATCTGGACCAGCTCCCTTTCCTGGCACTGAGCAGGCGGCAAAGCGTCTGTTCCGTGCAGAGAGGAAACGCTCTTGGCAGCCTGGCAAAGCCCTGGGGAAAAACGCCAGCACAAGCCACTCGGCCCCAGCAGGACGCTTGCCCTGGGCCGGCCAGCGGTCCAGTTGAAAAAAGAGGAGGGGCAGAGCACACCCATTGTGTACCCCCCACAAGCCCTGAACGCAACGCGGGCGAGAAGAAGAGCTAGGCAGAAGCTGTCCTTCGGCGGGCAGGCAGGCAGAAGGGCTGACGGCAGCCGTGGGAGAAGATGGCTGGACTGCCACGATGGCTACAGAGGAGAGGATGAAGCGAGGCTTAAATCCCTTCCTGTCCCGAAGCAGCCAAAGAAAGGCCAGATCCACCCTCCCCTCAAGGCCCATAAGAGGCATAAACACCGCTTTACCCGCCCTGTTTCTGAATATTTCCGCCCGCTAGGAAACTAGGCAACCTTACCCGCCAAGTTCTCCACAGTTCTGACCGGGCGTTGCAAGGCAGTCGGAAGGGGCCAAGCTACCCTGCGTTTCCTCTTTCTCTTCCTCCTCCTCGTAGCAGAAGCGAGACTGAGAAGCAGCTGCTGAACGGCTGCTGTTTACTGCCTTCCCGGTCCCCCATCCCAACCTCCCCCCACAAACCTTTCCTGGCACCAGGGGAGGAGGAGGAGGAGACGTCAACCGGCTGGCTGCGTCAGCAGTGAAGAGGAGGGGTTCCAGCTTTTTCCACATCACTCATCTATTTAAAAGCCCACCC
>NW_020716836.1:966854-983960 GCF_900518725.1 Notechis scutatus
CCCTGTGGTGAGAGGGGGCGGGACTGAATTGAGTGTCCCATTGAAGGGGAGTCTGCCAGCCACTGCCGGCAGGGAGGCGCGGGGCAGGTGTGCAACCCTAAAAGCGACGTCTTACCTGGGGTGAGGAAGGGTGGCAGAGAGCAGGGGAGGGGGCCGAAGGGCCACCGTCCCCCCCCCGCCCACCCACCCACCCAGGAAGAAGCCGAGAGAGATTCACCCGTTTGCCCAAGACGGGTTACCCAGCCTTGCCAAATGCCACTCACAAGACCGGCAAGTCCCTGACACCACACCTGTTGCAGATTCATCCCAGCGTGCCGAGAGTGCGGGGTTCCCCCCCCCCCGCTGCACAACCCCAGGCCAGCCTGTTGCGCCTCGTTTGCGGGCCGGGAGCGTTGCCGGGAAGCCGAAAAGAAAACCTCAGGCTCTCTCTTGAGCTGAGCTACGGCCGCACCCCCAGAGCAGTAAGAACCCCTCTCCCTCCCCCTCCCCACCAGGACCATCCCTAAAGGGATTACAGGAGAGACACCAAGGGGCAAAGAGAGCTCAACCAAAGGGGCCCATTAAATCCGCCTTCCTCCGGCTGCTTATTTCCCCCTTCTTCCCCCTCTGCTCTTTCGACTCCTGGTTCCCCCCAACCCAAACAATACCCCCTCCCTGGGGCAGGCGCCATGTCGCCTGGGTCGCTCCGTGCCTACAGCCACGGCTGGCACTTTCTCAGAAGGGCTCCCTTCGCCAACGGACCGGCCCAGCCCAGAGTGGGTCTCGTACAAGGCCGCCTTGCCAGGGAGGGCAAAGGGACAGGGAGGCAGAGGTGCCAAGCGCATGGCGGACCTTTCTTCTTCTCCAACAGGGTGGCACGTTGGCCGTGGGGTTTCCTCCGCTGTCCGGCGAGGGGGTCGGGGTCGGTTTCAGGGTGTCCACCGCAGCTCCCTCTGTGTTGAATGGGGGGGGGGGGATTGTCCTGTTCCCTGTTGCAGGAAAGCCCCCCAAGCTGGAGGTCCTGAAGGCCGCCGGCTGGGAGAGAGCCTCTGCTGCGGGCTGCCTCTTTGGACAACCAGGGCAAAGGCGCCCGGCCAGGCAGGATGGCAAGCAGGCTTTCTTTCCAAAATCTCCATCTCTGCCTTGCAGAAGAACACACACACACCCCCCCCCCCACTTTCTGAAGCTGCGTATAGGCAGAGGCAGCAGCTGCTCCAGCCAGTGGCCAAGGGGCCTCCTTCCGGCTCTTTCTTTGCTGGGGTGGGCGGTGGGTGGGTGGTGGAGGGAGTTGGCTTCAGGCCTGCCTGCCTGCCAAAGGCTCCCGGCTTCTCTTAAGCGCATTTGATGGATTCAACCGGCGCTCAGGGGAATAATCCCAGAGAATTAGTGGCAGCAAAGAGAGGCTTACGGGAGGGTGAGGTGGAGGGGAGGAAAGCCGCTTTGCCCCACACGCAGGTGGCTTCGTGGGGGAGCCCGGGAGTCCCCCGGAGAAGATTTTGCAGGGAAGGGGCTGGGACAGAGGCCGCTTCTCCCTTGGGCAAAGACCCCCCCTCTGGAGACAGCCAGAGGCGCCAAAAGGAGATTTGCAGGAGGAGAAATCAGTCGCGGTGGTGAGAGAGGAAGCGCTGGGTGAGTGGAACACCGAACTCTCTCTCTTCGTTGGAACGTTTTCCTCAAGGGAGGCTGCAAGTGCAGGTCCGGTTGGCCAAAATTGCCTAGAGCGCCGGTTCTTCCAACCGAAGCTGTCCAGGCCTCACCCTCGGCTCTCGGTCCAGTTGGGGGCACCTGTTTTGCCCTCTCGTCTGCACTGGCTCGGCCTTGCGTTGGCTCCGCCAGGTCTTAAAGAGCCCAACGCGTCCCAAAGACGCCAACTTGGAGGAAGTTTTTGCTTTGCCAAAAAGGTCAAGTCCCCTTATCACTCTTGAATCTTGGACCAAGAAGGAATTCGAGTCTCTTTTGAGCTGGACAAACATGGAGGCGGCTGACCGAACTGGTTTTTTTTAAAATAATAATATATATATATATATTTTAGAGATTTCAATTCCAGATTACGACTTTGACCTCTCTGGCGTGTCCCCCATGCAAACAGGGACGGCTCCATGGGCTTCTCAGCTCGTCCAGATCCGCCCTTCTTCGATGGGCTCCAAAAATAAGCTCAAAAGTCTAAGTGAAGAGGAGAGGAGGTCCAAAGGCTCTAAAGCGCGCGCACGCACACACACACACACACACACACCGTTCCGCCACCCTTTCTTCAGCTCCAAGCTTGCACGCTTGCACGCGGATGAATGGCTGCCCTCTTCCTGGAGGCTGAAGCGAGATTGCTCCCCAGGAGGCGGCTGTTGCAGCACCCGACACCCCCCCCTCCACCCTTCAAGGAAACGCTCCCCGTGAGGCAACACACAGGAAGCCGAGCTGGCACCGCAAGGCAGCCCAGGGCAGGAGCGGGGCTGCCAGCCACCCAAGCCTGCAATCTTCTCCCGCCAAGGAATTCTGCTGCTACAGATATGGGGGGGTGGGAGGAGGGGGAGCAGCAGAGCCAGGCAGGAAGACAGGCGTGATTTTCTTCTCTTGCAGCTTTTCCAATAGAGGGCGATCAGATTTAACAGATTGAACAGGTGAACAGAGTCGGAAGGGACCTTGTAGGTCATCTAGTCCAACCCTCCCCGCCCAAGTGCGAGACCCTGCACCATTTCTGACAGGGGGGCAGTCCAATCTCTCCTTGAAAGTCTCAAGGTCCTGCAGGCTTGCCCACGCTTCCCTTGTGGCCCCCGCAGCTATTGCTATCGATCGGAATTAAGAGTTGGAAGGGACCTTGGAGGTCTTCTAGTCCAACCCCCTGCTCCACCAGGAGACCCTATCCCATTTCAGACCGGTGGCTGTCCAGTCTTTCTTAAAAGATGGTGCACTTATGCCCGCCCCTTACAGACCTCTTAGGAATGGGGTGAAGGTTAGTTTGAGGATAAAGGAGTGGGAGCTTGAGCAGGTGACAACAGAATCAGGTAGTGAATTCCAAATATTGACCACTTCCTGCAATCAAGTTTGAAGTGGTTTACTTTGAGTTTATATCTGTTGTGTGCTCTTGTGTTGTTGCAGTTAAAGCTGAAATATTCATTAAGTGGTAAGTTGTTGTAACATATGACTTTATGTACTATGCTTAAGTCCAATCTTAGCTGGCGTAGTTCAAGGTTGTCTAAGCCTAGAATCTCAAGTGTGGTGGTGTAGGGTGTTCTGTTGCGGACAGAGGAGTGTAGTACTGTTCTGGTAAAATACTTCTGGACTCGCTCAATTTATGTCTGATATACAGTGCGGATTCCAGATAGCAGAGCTGTATTCAAGTATTGGTCTAGCAAAGGTCTTGAATGCCCTAGTTTGCAAATCAGTATTACCAGAGATGTGGCAGCCCCTCAAATACTGGAATAGTGCTCCCATGTCCCCCTTAGTCCTTCTTTTCTCTAGACTGGCCATACCCAAATCCTGCAACCGTTCACGTTTTGTTCTCCAGGCCTTTAATTCTCTTAGTTGCTCTTCTCTGCACTTTTTCCTAAAGTCTTAACGTCTCTTTTTTTTGGTAACCAAAACTGGGTGTGGCATTCCAGGTGTGGCCTTACTAAGGATTTCTAATGGGGCACTAACACTTCAACGTGATTTTGATTCTGTGCCTCCTGTTTATACAACCAAGGATTGTGTTACCCTTTTTTGGGGCTGCCGCCGTACACTCCTAGCTCATGTTGAAGCGATGGCGCCAATCGCTTGTGGCTGGCCCTGTGGCTGATGGGGATGTCCCTGTGCTCCTTGCAGGATCCAGAGGCTTTTCCTGTGCTGGTTCCCCGAGTCCTGACAATGAAGCCCCTGCTGCTGCTGGTCCCCTTCTTGGCACAGGCCTACCTCTCCTTCGTGGTCCCAGGTAAGGGAGGAGGCTGGCTGGGATGCTCGGGTGCCAGGCGTGGGGAAGGAGGGAGTTCTGACCTGGGCTTCACCAAATCACCGAGCAGGCTCCACGTCCCGACAGAACCCCTTTTATTTAGGCTACTGTGAATTCCTCTCGTTCACATCCAGCAAAGTCCCGGCAAACAATCTTTCAAGGTTGAAGTGCAACCGCAGACCTTATCGGGCTTGGGGAGTTGCCAGGCCGATAGCTTCCAAGCTCAACCCTGTAGCAGAAAATACTTGGCAAGGAGTCTCCGAGAGTCACGAACAAATCTTCACCCTAATTAAACAAACGAATTGTCTCCTGCAAACACCTTTCCCCTTTTGCTCTTCTTTATACCCTTTGGGAGGGGCCATTCACTGTCCACCTGAGCCTTTACTCCCGAGTCGACCCTTGTTCCTTGACTTCCCTTCTCCTGGCAGCTCTGTGCATGCTCACACTCGGAACAGGCTCCAGCTGCTCTTCTTCCCCACTGATCTCCGACTCCGAACTGTTCCCCACTGATCTCCGACTCCGAACTGTTGGACGGCCCTGACCCCATCTCTGCCTCTGATGCAGAGCCTTCCTCGTCAGACTCCAGGACAGCCCCATGTTCCTCCCCAACCTCCTCACTGTCCGAGTCCGCTGGCTGCTGGCGGGCCACCACAGAAGGTGCTAAGCAGAAGCCCTGTGTATGTGGTGTGTGTGTGAGTGTGTGTGTGTATATATCTTACCAGAGACACAGGTATTGGGGTGCTATTGCCCACTTCCTCCTCCCCAATGCAGAGAAGGAGAAGGACCCCCGGTTCTGGAGGCTCCAGGCCCAGGAGACACTGAAGAGAGCGCTGACCCTCCAAAAGCTGAACACCAACGTGGCCAAGAACATCATCCTCTTCCTTGGAGACGGTGGGTACTGCAGGAGGGCGGGGTCTGGGTCTCCCCCATTCTCCTCGGTCACAGGCCAGCCCGAGAAGGGCGATCCCTAACCCTTTCGCCCTCGGCCGTCCCTTCGTTCAACTCACTGGGGAGCTGCGCGCGGAAGGTCATGAAGTAGACACGCTAATTCTCCTCCTCTTTGACCAGCTGCAACTGAGTGGGTGCGGGGAGGGGAAGACGTGTGAAAGAACGGGAGGGGGGGAGGAAGCCCCCCAGAAAAAGAGAAGGGTCCTCCAAGAGAAACTTTCCTAAACTTTTTTTTTTTTTTTGTATTCTGCTTTTCTTATTTTTTATAAATAACTTGGGACGGGGTGGCTCAGTGGCTAAGACGCGGAGCTTGTCGATCAGAAAAGGTTGGCGGTTTGAATCCCTAGCGCCGCGTAAGGGAGCGAGCTCCCGTTCCTGGCCTCAGCTTCTGCCAACCGAGCAGTTCGAAAGCACGTTAAAAAATGCAAGCAGAAAAATAGGGAGGCCTTTGGTGGGAAGGGAAAAATAGGGAGCCCTTTTGGGCATGTAGTCCTGCCGGCCACGTGACCACGGAGACGTCTTCAGACAGCGCTGGCTCTTCGGCTTTGTGACGGAGATGAGCACTGCCCCGCCCCCCCTAGAGCAGGAAACGACTGGCACGGATGTGCGAGGGGAACCTTTTACCTTTGCCTTTTTATAAATAACTTGAGGCAACGGGCGTAGTTCTTCCTCCCTGTGAGGTGGGCTGGGCTGAGAAAGCCTTCAACGCAGCTTGCGGAATTGCCCGTCAGGCGAATGCCACCCCCAACCAAGCAGACTGGCATTGGAGGACATTTTGGGGAGTTAAAAAGTTCTCGAGGAATGTCACGGCTGCGTTTCTCGGCTGGCCTTTGGGAGGAGACCCTGAGGCTCCTGGGCTGCCACGTTGGCCGTGGCTGGATGGGGAAACTGAGGCAGCTCCAGGGACAGCAGTGGGGGAATCTGTTTTTAACTGTTGGGGTCAGCTACTCACCCAGGCTCTCCTCTGTGCCAGGGATGGGCATCTCCACGGTGACGGCCGCTCGCATCCTGAAGGGACAGCTGCAGCAAAGAACTGGGGAAGAAACCATCTTGGAAATGGACCGCTTTCCGTTTGTGGCCCTGTCTAAGGTAAGGAAGGCCCCGTCTTTCTTCAGGCTGGGTGGAGAAGTTAGGGAAGCCGAAAGAGGAAGAGTTCCTCATTCGTTCCGGGGAAACCAGGCAAGGCTCCAGGTGACGCATACGGACCCCGGCCCAGAGGGAGAGGCTGGCAGGACAGCGGGAAACCCGAGGTTAGCTCATGTCACGGTGCAGGCAATTAACTTCCCTAAGTGGAAAACAACCACACACACCCAGAGAGACACCTGACTGCCAAGGGGTGGTTTTGGGGACAGGAAGGCAAATCACCAGGAAGCACCACGGGCACAAGATGCCAAACTTCTGCAGCCCGAAGGAACCAAAGGCGGCTTCCCGCAAAACGCACCAAAGACACCTTGGTAGACAAAGAGAGGAGGGTGCCGCTGTGTCACGGAGCAAAAGGGCACAAGGTCCGCGCCCACAAATCTACCCAGGAACCTGTTCCTCTGCCGTCACATGCTTAAGACTGGCTGGTCTGGATTAAAAGACCAAACATCACACCTTAGTTCCATGGGAGCCTCTCCGAGCAGCTTCTCCCAGTTCCTTCTTGTCTCCTAAAACAGGTGCTTGAGCAGATGACAGTCTGGTCCTCAGAGGCAAGAGAGGGAGGGAGGGAGGGAGGAAAAGAGAGAGAGAGAGAGAGAGAGAGAGGCTGGGAAGCCAGACCCAAGGCTGCAGGCTTAACCGATTAACAGAGCTGGAAGGGACCTTGTAGGTCATCTAGTCCAACCCCCTGCCCAAGCGGGAGACCCTACACCATTTCTGACAGAGGGCAGTCCAGTCTCTTCTTGAAAGCCTCCAATGATGAGGCTCCCACAACTTCCGAAGGCAACTTCTGTTCCATGGGTTGGTTGCTCTCCCTGTCAGAAAATTCCTCCTTATTTCCAGGTTGAATCTCTCCCTGATCAGTTTCCATCCATTCTTCCTTGTCTGGCCTTCGGGGGCTTTGGAAAATAGCTTGACCCCTTCCTCCTCTCTGGGGCAGCCCCTCAAATATCATGTCTCCCCTGGTCCTTTTCTTCCCTAGACTAACCAGGCCCAGTTCCTGCAACCATTCATCGTATGTTTTAGCCTCCAGTCCCCTCATCATCCTGGTTGCTCTTCTCTGCACCCTTTCCAGAGTCTCAACATCTTTTTTAATAGTGTGGTGACCAAAAGTGGATGCAGTACTCTAGGTGTTACTAAGGCTTTATAGAGTGGTATTAGTACCTCACATGATCTTGACTGTATACCTTTGTTAATGCAATTTAGGATTGCAATGTTTTTTTTGGCTGTCGCCACACACTGTTGGCTCATATTTAGCTGGTTGTCCACTAAGACTCCAAGGTCCCTCTCACAGTTCCTGCTATCAAGCCTGGTTTCACCCAATCTATAGGTGCACTTTTGGTTTTTCTTGCCTAAGTGATCACAACCAGGCTGCCTCTAGCTGATCTCTGGGAAGAGTCACACAACTTCCCTCGATGGCTCAAAATCCCTTTTTTGGGGGGATGGGATTATGGAAATGGAAAAGCTCACCAGGAGAGCAGAGGTAGAACAATCCTCCTTCCCCGGACAAACATCCCACCTCCGATTTTGGCTTTCCTTCCCTGCAGACATTTAAAACCTGAGGTTATCACAATGGACGAGCCACGCTTGCTTGCTCAAAAGGAGGAACGTTGTGCAACCGCGGCCTTGCCAACTTCATTGCCTCTGGTCCACACAAAAAGTCCCACAAACAGGAATGGAGAGGAGATTGATATCCATCTTTTGTTAAAAATTCTGAGACACTGGGTTCTAGGCCTGAGTTCAGACATGTTCGTAGCTCGGCCATTCGCTCGCGAGTGTAGGCAGCCAGCTTAAATGGGCGATGAAATGAGCTGCACCCAATCGGAGAAATTAAACTTGTCGATGGCTGTTCGCCCGAGGAGGGGAGAGGCTCGGAACCAAGTGGGTAGCCATAAAGCTGGCACCCAGAGCTGTATCCCCAAGGCTTTTGGCAGTGGTGGGATTCAGCTGGTGTAACAACTGGTTCAGTGAGCGCAAAGCTCTGTGTGCACATGCACGAAACGTGTGCCTTGTGCGTTCGCGCAGCGTTTCAAAATCGCCCGTTTTCAGCTCTCAAACCGACCTTCTGCTGCAGCGCCGGTGCATAAAACAGCCGATTCATGCGGCAATCCGCTGTGCCGGGCGAATCAGCTGGACTGCAAACACATGGAAATAAAGGACAGAGTAGGGGAGGGGTCGCCAACCATTTGGACCTCAGGGACCACCAAACTCATCATTTTAAATCCGGCGGATCAGAGACCCTGGGAAAATCCCCAAAAAATGTCTGCAGGAAAATTTCCCACCCTGTTTTCCTACCAATCAATCATTCTTTATTTGGGATCGCAGGATACCATCTCCAGCTCTGTTCTCAGGGGGAGAGAGAGAGAGACTTTTGGCTTCTTGCAAGGAAAGCAGCAGAAGCAGCAGGAGTCTTTCTGTCTCTCCCCCAAACTCCGCCAGAAATGAGTCTTTGTGAGACATGTCATGCCGGCTCAACCTCTTGGAGCAGGAGGCCTTGCAGGGTCCCAAAGACTCATTTCTGGCAGAGTTTGGGGGAGAGAAAGAAAGACTTTGGCTGCTTTCCTTGTGTGCAGCCAAAAGCAGAAGAGAGAAGCAGCCCGGTGGCCAGGCAAGGCGTGTGGGGCGTGTGGGGCAAATTACCCCCTCCACCCTTTCCCCCTTCCCCTCACTACCTCGTGTTGTTCGCAATGCAAGCGATGCAAGCCTTGTGTTCCCATGTGCCATGTGGGCGGCGCAGCCTTATGTTCCCATGTAGCCTGGATTAATTGCTTTGGGGGTGACATTTCTCTGTGGACCACCAAAATTTTCTCGCAGACCAGTGGTCCCAGGCCCACTGGTTGGTGACCACTGGACTAGGGGAGGGACAGGTGGGTGGGGCTAACTGATCACCAGAACTACCAGTTCTCCTGAACCAGTCTGAACCGGCTGAATCCCACCCCAGGCTGTTGGTACATCCATGGTGGGAAGCAGCAGTTCCTACAGGGTGAATCGCCTAGCATTTTACAATTCTTTCTTTCTTTCTTTCTTTCTTTCTTTCTTTCTTTCTTTCTTTCTTTCTTTCTTTCTTTCTTTCTTTCTTTCTTTCTTTCCTTCCTTCCTTCCTTCCTTCCTTCCTTCCTTCCTTCTTTCTTTCTTTCTTTCTTTCTTTCTTTCTTTCTTTCTTTCTTTCTTTCTTCTTTCTTTCTTTCTTTCTTTCTTTCTTTCTTTCTTTCTTTCAGACCTACAACACCAATGCGCAGGTGCCGGACAGTGCAGGCACTGCCACCGCTTTCTTATGTGGTGTGAAGGCCAATGAAGGCACCGTGGGAGTCAGCGCAGCCGTGACACGGTCCCAATGCAACACGACAGCCGGCAACGAAGTGACCTCCATACTCAAGTGGGCGAAAGCAGCAGGTGAGACCATCTAGGTGGGTGTGAGGTGGGCGGCGGAGAGCCTGGGATGGGTGGTCTGGGGTTCCACACAAGCTCCCTCCTGAGGAGTATGAGTGTTGGGAGGTCTTGAGAAAGTCGTGAACTTAAAGTCGTGCGAAGGCTTCAGAGTTTGACGTTGGGCGGTGCTCGGAAGGCTCCCAAGATGGCTGGCAGCCAAAAAGGTGTCTGATAAACAATTAGCTTTTGCAATTGCTGGGCTTGTCTTTCCTCAAGATGAGGTGGCGCTGCCAGCTGAGCAGGAAGCGGGATGTGGAAACTGGCCCCTATCATGTTTATATTCCTGACCCAAGGTGCTTCTCACGGGTCTGTAGAACGTGCTGGGCTCTGTTGTGAAAAAGGCCTCGTGGTTTAAGGCTCTTCCTTAAAGGTGACCATAAGCCATCTCGGGAAGCTGTTTTCGCCCGTGCAAAGGAGTGCCTGCCCGGGTGTGTTTGGAAATCACCAAGAAGTGGCAAATAAGGCTAAGGCACGGAGGAGCGTTGTGCAAAGGGTTTCACGTACACAACCCGTGCTTTGCAGCTAGAGAGCCAGAGATGACAAAAGGCTGCAAGGAAGCGAGTGGATGATGGTTTGGGGGGAAAGGGGGTGCCTGAACAGCCCCGATGCCTTTGGCACCGTAAGGTCCAACCTTGTTTGATAAAAGTGGGCTTGGAAGCAGATGCCTTTGTCCAGACATCCCAGGAGGGACTGAGAGCCAAGTCGGCACCCACAATTTCAGTGCCACGTCCGCTTCTCTCTGTCAGCTGGCTTGTAGTGAAATGTGGTTTAGGCAAACCAGAATCCAATCGGTTGGTGAAGGATACCGGCAGACAGACGGCGGAAGAGAGTTGGTCTGGTCTGCGAGCAGCCTTGGGTGCTTCCCCCAGTGGGAAAAATCCAACTTGCCCAACTTGCAAGGTTTCTCGTAAATTGGGAAACCGACTCTGGAATGAGTCCAGAAACTGAAAGGAAGGATAGAAAACTTGACCTTCCTCTAGAGGGGTGAGGAGGATGGCACTGAACGTGGGACTGGGGAGGAGGTGGCGATGTGTGGTACGTGACCTTGCACCCTTGCTCGGTGGCGTCTGAGCTTGCGCGATGGATCCGTCCCCTGTTGGCGGAAGTGGCCCTGGACAGGAAGGGCTGAGGTTCAACCCCACCGCCTCGCTGGGGAAGGTGGGGAAATCCCAGCCCACAAGAGGACGTGGAGGAACAGGTGCTTCTGCACGCTTGTCTCAGCCCCGTATGGCTGCTCTTCCGCACTCGGCTCCTTGCCCTGCAGCTCTCGGTTCTCAAGGCTGCTCCTGTGGTTAACCACCATCTAACTCTGAAGTGAAGAGACCCAAGCTTTGCAAGGGGAAACCAATCAGGTGTCAGGATCGGAAAGGACGAGCATGACTGCAGAAGCAGTGAAAATAGCGGGGAGACTTTTAGGGTGGCCAGGAGAATCCCAGATTAGCAGCCGGAGTCGGAAAGGCTGTTGTTTAATAGCTTCCAGTAAAGGCTGGAATGGAAGTAATTGTCCAAAGGGAAGCAACCAAGGATGAGTACGAGGGGTGTGATATACGCTGAGATGCCCATGAAATCCACACGGGTGAATGGTACACCCCAGCTGAGCAGGGAAGGAAATTAATGTATTCCTAGCAATGAGATTTCTTCAGAGGAATTGCTTCACGTGGCTGGTGATAGAGGCTTCTCTTCTGGTCTGCACAGATACCTTTGGAGGCGTTCGATAAAATGAAATCAGGAAGGGGGCCTTTTTCCCCCCCAACTAAGCGTTAAGATTTGCAGAAAATAGATCATATGCCCGGGAGAAAGTTTAGCACCTCCGATGCTGGAATGAAAACAGCAAAGGCTTACCTGTTGCTAAAAAAAAAATGTGCTTGCTGAATAAGCCAACCCTGGATGCACTAGCACGCGGCATTAAGGCACGACAACCGCGGTCTGTTAACCATGGGGAGGGGTCCACAGGACGCTAAACCACAGACCAGCAAACTGCGGAGATCATGGCTTCCTGGACCAAGAAAATTCCTCAAGGCTACGAAAATCAAACAAGGAAAGCTCTCGCTTTCCTTGCTGGTAAAGCAGCCAGGAATATTTCGGTCACTGCTTTTGTTTGGTGTTTTTTTTTATATCCTTTTTGAATAGGATTCGGTGCCCTCTAAACAGCCAAATTTCAGAGGCGAGATAAACATTAAATCTTTAGTTAAATGCCCATCAGGGACTTATTAACTAACTGGCATTCAAAGGTTAAGCAACTTCCCACTGACCAGGTTGTGCACAGCTGTTCTACTTCAGGGTTTAATTTAATGGAGACTCAAAATCAGTAACCACAATAAATGTCAGGGTGTTTTTTCCCCGCACTCCAGCTTCCACAGGCAGGGGGCGAGGGGGTGGGAGAGTGGAGGGGAGGGTAAGCAGAGGATAGGGCCCCATTGTTCTTTCCATGGGCGTGGAGTGCAGCGGAGAGAGACGACCTACAGGACAAAGTTTAGCTAAGAATTAAAAAAAAAAAACCAACAGTTAAGCCAAGTTGATAAACTTTGGGAAAGGCTGAGCCCTTCGCAGAGAAGTAGTTGATTTAGCCGAGTAGCCAAGGAAAAGGTTGGCACTATGCCCAGGCGGGCCTTTGTGCCCAGGAGTCCCAATACCCCCCTTGGTGGCAGTGATTAATGTACCTTTTCTTCCTCCGGTGGCAGGCAAATCTGTGGGCATTGTCACCACCACCCGTGTCAACCACGCCACGCCGAGTGCTGCTTACGCGCACTCGGCTGACCGGGACTGGTATTCGGACAACGAGATGCCCCCGGAAGCGCTCCAGCAAGGATGCAAAGACATTGCCCACCAGCTGTTTGAAAACATCCCGGACATCGAGGTGAGTCCAGAGGGAGAGGCCGGAGAAGCCGGTCAGGGGAGGGGAGCTGCAAGCGAACAGCCGTAGACTTTGGGTAGGTCCAAAGTGTCGTTTCTCCTCCTTGGGTGGCTCCCTGGATGAAGGGCCCCACCCAGGGAGACCCTCAGGACTCGTCCAGGTAAAAGGAGACGGGCGATGAGTCAGGTTTGAGCCATGGGAGGTCCCTCCTTTCTCTACGTCGGGTTTCCATCCAGCAGCAAGGATGGTGAGCAGACCAAGAAGCCCCTTCAGGATCGGGGCCTGGGCCCGCTTTGCTGCCTTTTGAACGCAAGAGCTGGGAATGGGATGGAGGCTTCCCCTCACCTGTTGATCCTCTGTCAAGCAAAACAAACAACAACAACAAACCCAGAGAGCGAAACGCTGGATCTCGGTTCCACCCGACGACTTCTGGATCTTCTAAGTTGGATTTTCCTCCTTCTCTGCCTCCTTTCCAAATCCTGGTCTTGGTTGGCCTCCATCTTGCCCACTTTCACCAGTCAAGCCCAGTGGTGGCATTCACATTTTTGCCCCCCACACCGGTTCGGTGTGCGTGGCTTGGTGGGTGCGCTTTGCGCTTGTGCCCGTGCACCAAATGCACGCTTTGCGCGCTGCAGAGGGTT
Source organism: Notechis scutatus (assembly GCF_900518725.1). Next base: position 979,768 of record NW_020716836.1, read on the forward strand.
TGCTTCCGACCTTCTGTACTCTCCCTGTGTCTTCCACAGCTGCCGTGCGGCAATCGGCTGTGCCGTGCAGAGCAGCTGAGCTTCAAAAACAGGAAATAAAGGTCAGAACAGAGCCGGGGCCAGCAGGAGGGCCCAGCAGCTGATCGTCAGAGACAACAGGTCCATTCCCAGATAATCCTCGGAGCTACCAGTTCAGCCGAACCGAGCTGAACCGGTAGAATACCATCCCCGGTCAAGCCATCTCTCCAAAGAATGTAACCCACTGGTCTGTTTTAAGGGAGGATGTGCATCCTTGTCTCTTGGATCACGGCCAGGAACATCTTTCTGGGCCAGCATTTCGACCTTCTTCTAAGATGGGTGTCTTCAATTGAGGCTCGGAACTGAGATGGCTGCCCTCCATAAGGCACGCCGGGCCCTGGGGTGATGAAAGAAAGCGTGGGAAAGAGGTTTGCAAGGAGGGGGAGACCACATGCCTCTTGATGACCCACAAGGAGACTTCAGTTGAGCGAAGAGCACTTCCAGTACAAGAAGCTTGGCTCGCTTTCTTGAGAAGACAGGAAGCTTGGTTCCCTGTCTTCAGAACTGTCTCATCTTGAAGTGCAACTCCTTAAATTCCTTGAAAATTAAAAGTCCTCCAGTCCAGTCAAGGCCGACTGATGAGGAAAGAAAATTGGCAAAGAAAGAGGCAGAATTCAGGGGGCTGAGTCATCTTGGCAGCCGTGGATAGTTCCCATGCCCAGAACACCCCCACCCATTCTCCCCCCTCCCCATTGGGGGGACGGGGACAGCACTGTCCTCCCGTTGGTCTCTTCTCCTTTCTTTGCGCTGCTTTGTCCAGTCCAACTCTGGGCTTTTCAATTCCCCAACTCTATTATAAACACGGAGTTGATATATGAGCATGCGGCAGACCACAGACATTAACAAAAGCTCGGCTTTTGTTTTTTTTTTAAAGGAAAAACACTCTCAATTACAGGTTGCAAAATTGCTTATTAATGGCTTGAAAAGCCATCTCTGGCAATGAAGTAAGAACACGGGTGTTCCTGGAAAAATCCCCCTCCTCTGGATTTATGACATTTCCCAATCTCAGCATGAGTAATTCTTCGCCTTTGATTCTGCTGCTGGTGGTTTAAATCATGAGGCGTGATGGCAGCTCGGATTTTCTTCCTTTTGATGCCTCCTAGCCCAGATCATTTTGATTCAAGCACACTTCCCAGCCCAGAGAAAAGGGAAGAAGGAAGAGAGAAAAAACTGAAGTTCACCAAAGAATCAGCAAATCACCTTCGGCCATCCTTGAAAAGGTGCAGCATCCTCTAAAGTTTAGAGTCTAAACATACGAACAATGTGCAAAAACCGTTAAGGACCTCGGCCTTAATCCACTGCATAAATTGATTCCCGCACGTGATGGAACCTGAACTTATGGCATAAAACCGTTATTAAAACAAGCTTTTGTGACTGGCAACGGTTGTTAACTTTAATGAGTTTCAAATGCGCCTGAAATGAAATCTTATTGTCTCAAGCCAAAGTAGACAACTGGAACAATATCTCCTTGTTTGAGTGCATTTGTGTGCACTCCAGAGATCTCATCCTGCTCTCATCCTGAGGTTCAGAACAATTATTATTTTTTAACCCGGGGATTTTGAAGCCTCCCAGTTTTTTCCAGTCTCCAAGCTGGCAAGAGCTTCTTCCTGGGATGTTTGGAAGAACATCACTTCCAAAAAGTGATGTTCTTTGGAACTGTGGACACACCTAGGATGGCCACCCATTTCCCAAGAAGTGGACCAGGGCTGGGTTTAGCAGAAACAGGAGTCTCAAGAGGTCATGAAGCCTGGCCTCAAGAGGCCCAGCCTGAACGCAGCTTTCCCAGGAGGGCTGCCAGGTTCAGAGGACTGACGACCCTCCTTCCTCGCTTTACTGGAGCAGGTGGCACGTTGCAAGAGGAACCAAGCGGTACTTCGTGGCATTTGGGGTGTCTCAATAGGAGCCCTGCGCCTTTTTGTTTCCAAACGGCTTCCTTCGTTTCAAGGAAAGTTGCCCTCACACACACACACACACCCCAGAAGAGGAAAAGTTGCTTGGCTGATCCCTGCAGCTGGCAGGCCCCAAAGAACATCTGGAATTCCATAAAACGACCGACCATCAGGTGCAGAAAGCAGGTGGAGGGCTGCTCGGTGCATCAATCCACACCAGGAGCACGGAAGGAGAAGCCGATGGCAGGAGAGGGAAGAAGAAGATGGGGCGAAAGGCACCTGGGATGCGGACGCTCATTGGAACATGAAGCAGGAATTCTCGGAAGGAATTATCCTGGATTATCCCAGAGGGGACAGAAGAGACGCGGTGCCTCAGCGGCTAAGACGCTGAGCTTGTTGATCAGAAAAGAAGGCCGGCAGTTTGGCGGTTCGAATCCTTAGCGCCGCGGAACGGAGCGAGCTCCCGTTCCTTGTCCCAGCTTCTGCCAACCGAGCAGTTCGAAAGCATGTAAAAAGAAAATGCAAGTAGAAAAATAGGGACCACCTTTGGTGGGAAGGGAAAGCAGCGCTCCGTGCGCCTTTAGTCTCGCCGGCCACATGACCACGGAGACGTCTTCGGACAGCGCTGGCTCTTCTTCGGCTTTGTAATGGAGATGAGCACCGCCCCCTAGAGCCGGAATGACTAGCATATAACCTTTATCTTTATCCCAGAGGCCGGTTCCTGGTTGAGGGCCGTTCCCAGAATCTGTCGCCTTCCCATGAGCAGAAGTCTCACTTCTTGCCCTGGTTGTGAAACCCTTGGCTGGCATGGGAAGGCGGCCTTGGCGGGGGAAATGCCAGGAGGCCCCGAAGGAGCTACCTTCCGGTCCCAAGGCTTGGCTCAGCCAGGGCGCACATCTGGCCATCCCAGCTGTTTCCAGGTGCTGCAACTCTTCTCCACAGAGCCCTTGGCACCAGGTGCCCCTCGAGTCCGCCGTGCAGCTGCCCTGTGGGTTGAGGCCGGCTGGCCAATGGCCGTGCCTGCACCGGTGCCAACGTCAGCCCCCTGGCATCGGGCACGACATTTTTTCTGGGGTAAATAAATAGGTGCGTCTTTCCGTTTGAAAACAAATCCTTCCGGAGAAAAGGAGAACTAAATCTGTTATTTAAGTAGCTTAATAGGGGCTTTTTTTTTTTTAATATATAATTTTAACTTTGTTCCGAGGCTGGAAATAATTATACCTTAGGCAGCCAATTCTATTTAATATAGATCTCTCGGTGTGTAATTATTATGATTATTTCGCTGCTGCTGCTGCTGCAGTTTCGTGATTCACCTTCTAAGACTCTAAATCCGAAGAGGAGACTGGAACAGCCAGCAGAAAGGGATTGTGGTCAAATAAATAGGTTTTCCATCAAGGCCGCCTCAGATGCTTGCCCAGCTGAATTAAAATCCTCTTCGTTTGGGGAAGGAGCCTGAAGGCGCCAACCCAGCCCTTGGGCAGCGTTTAGGTTGCCTCAAATTGCTCTTGGCCTCTTTCCTGCAGCTTCTGCCAAATCCCTGGCTGGGTAAGCGGTCTGGCCGGGCCAACATCAGAGGTGATGGAGGCCTCGCCGTGCCATCACAGGGAAGCCTTCGCATCTTGGATCCCCTTGTCTCTGGCCGTCCTCTCTCCTCTCCATGATGCTGTGCCCCCGACCCCGAGGGTCTCTCTCTCTCTCTAGCCTGCAGGCTTGAGGTGGGGAGGGGGTCTGCCTTAACTGGCCTGGGCACTTGGCCGCCAGCTACCCTCTCGTCTCCTCCACTCAGGTCATCATGGGAGGAGGCCGGAAATACATGTTCCCCAAGAACACGAGCGATGTGGAGTACCCGGAGGAGGAGAAGTACAAGGGGACCCGGCTGGACAACAGGAACCTGGTCCAGGAGTGGCAGGACGCCAAGCCCAAAGACAAGGTGAGGAGGCAAAGCCGGCCAGTTCAGCAAAGTGGTTTCTGATCACGATCACGGAGGTAGGGGCTGGGAAGAGAGGAGGTGGCTTGCCCCGGGGCGAATTCTAGTTCGGGTTCCTCCTGGGCATCAGATCCACCCAGGAGAAAATTCAGGAGACAGGCGGCTGTCTGTCCCCCTCCTCCTCCTCCTCCTCCTGATAATGTTACCTAGTTTGGGTAATGAAATATCTCCGAGAAAACAACAAGCTTAGAGCTTCTTCTTCTTCTTCTTCTTCTTCTTCTTCTTCTTCTTCTTCTTCT
>NW_020716837.1:0-19016 GCF_900518725.1 Notechis scutatus
GCAGTCTTGCTCCACTTAGTCTTAGCACATACAGTGGCTGGGTCATTGCTCTACTTTAAATTGCCCTTAGACTATCCCAAAGGTGATCATTTTCAAGAGGCAACTGGACTTTCTGGTTTTTCTCTGAAGACATTTCGCTTCTCAGCCAAGAAGCTTCTTCAGCTCTGAAGATGAGAAACTTCTTGGATGAGAAGCGAAATGTCTTCAAAGAAAAACCAGAAAGTCCAGTTGCCTCTTGAAAAAAGCACCTTTGGGGCAACCATGTCCTGGATGACTGAGAATCTCCATAGAATAGAATAGAGCTGGAAGGGATCTTGGAGGTCATCTAGTCCAGCCCCCTGTTCAAGCCGGAGAACCTTACAATATTGACCAAGAAGAGAAACAATATCAGGAGTCCTTTGAAGCAAATTGCTCGTTTTGTTTTGGTAGAGGGAACAATGTTATCTCCAAACTGTGTTCTGACCTAGGCTTCCCAAAAGCACAAAGCTGACTTCTTGTCCCGATAAAACCCCTTTTATTTAGTTTAAAGTGGATTCCTCTGCAGCAAAGTCCCAGTCATCAATCTTTCAAGAGATTTCATAACTACAGTCCTTTATCAAGCTTGGAGAGCTGCCAGGCCAGTATCTTCAAAACGCCACTCTGTAACAGACAATAAATACTTGGCAAGAACTCAGGAACAGATATTCACCCTAAGGAATTGAACTAATTGTCTCCTGCAAACACCACTCCCTTTTCGCTATTCTTTATTCCCTGTGGGAGGGGCTATTCAGCATCCACCTGTGGCTTTACTCTCGAGTCAACCCTTGTTCCTTCGCTGTTCCCTTCTCCTGGCAGCTCAGCGTATGGATTCACCTAAGCAGGGTGGGTAAAAGCCAGGAATCTTGTTTAAAAGATCTCCTCAGAGAGATAGTTAAGAAGGACCCAAGTCACTAAGGAAGCCAAGGAAAAATTCACCTCAGCCAGACAAAAAGAAGTTGGACCCGAGCATATGGGAAACCTCTCCTGAGACCCCATCAACAGAGCAAGAATAGCTGCCCGTCTTGAGAATCTACAAATCAAAACAAGCAAGGACTTTAAAGGATAAAAAAGGTATTGAAGAAGAATGAGTCTTCTTCAAGACTCAGTCTTCTTTGGACCCAGACCTGGCAGCTTCTGTCCCTCTGGCTAATGCCTGACAGCCTCATTGAGAGGGACATGGATAAGCATGGATGAGTGTCTGTATGTGTAGTTTTATAGCGTAGTTTTGCTGTTGCTTGAAATCACAGGTGTTATTCAGCTGGTTCTGACAGTTTCTGGAGAACCGGTAGCGGACATTTTGAGTAGTCTGGAGAACCGGTAAATACCACCTCTGATTGGCCCCACCCCATCTATTCTCTGCCTCCTGAGTCCCAGTTGATCGTCTGGGTCTACTTTTGTTGCCCTGCATAGGAGAACGGAGCTGGAAAGCAGGTCAGTGGGATGGGGAGGGAATGGGGATTTTACAGTATACCCTTCTCCTGGAATGGGGTGGAAATGGGGATTTTGCAGTATCCTTCCCCTGCCACACCCACCAAGCCACGCCCACTGAGCCATGCCACATCCACCAAGCCACGCCCACAGAACCGATAGTAAAAAAAAATTGAGTACCACCACTGTTTTAAATTCACTGGTTTTTGTGTATTCCTGTTATGCATCAGTGTTTGAGTGTGGCTGTTGACTGGAATTGTATTGATGTAAGTGACGATAATAGTGGTAGGATTCAAAAAAATTTACTACCGATTCTGTGGTCGTGGCTTGGTGGGCGTGGCAGAAGAAGGATACTGTAAAATCTCCAGTCAGAGGTGGTATTTGCCGGTTCTCTGAACAACTCAAAATTTCTGCTACCGGTTCTCCAGAACTGGTCAGAACCTGCTGAATACCACCTCTGTACGATAAGCCAAACTTGGGAGTGCACGTAACACTACCAGCTGGAGATATCTTCCAATATTTATTTAAAGCCTTTACAAGTCTTCCAATATTTGAGGGGTTGTCACAAAGAGGAGAGGGTCAATTATTCTCCAAAGCACCTTAAAGCAAGACAAAAAGTAATGGATAAAAGATTGTCAAAGAGAGAGCCAACCTAGAATTAGGGAGAGATATATTGTTGGTGAGAACAATGAATCAGTGGAACGACAGGCCTTCAAAAGTATCAATGTACTACTACTATTATGCATAGTAGTTATCAGGGTCGCAAGTAACACAACCCCAAAAACTCTGAGGCACAAGGTCTCCTCAAAGAACATCCTATTAGGGCATGTCAAATTGGCACGATGCTGGTGAAAACCGGATCTGAGTTCCCATGGGTTTCCCCCCCCCGCCTCCCCGTTAAAAACAAAAGTTTGTCACTTCCTCAAGCGGTGTCAGTTACACGGTCCAATCCGCACACAGTCCAGATGAGGGATTGGCCTCATTCTCCACCTCCCAACCACCTGCACACACACACACACACACACACACACACACACACACACACACAATCTTGGTTCCCAGGGGAAAGAATGTTGTTTGGGTTATGACATCCCAGCTATCTCTAGACACACACACACCCATCCCTCATCTCCATTCTGTGTCAGCACTGAAGCTTTGAAGAAAAGAAAACCCCTGCAGAACAGGAAAATGGCCACCCTCCAGCCAGCTTCAGGGTTGACAGTAGTACTAATTAAAGAAGGTAGTCTTTGACCTATAACCTCAATTTCCATTCTTAAGTAAGGCAATTGTTACGTGAGCCGTACTCAATCTTACAACATTTTTTGCCGCAGTTGTTAAGCAAATCATTGCCTTTGTTAAGTGAATCGTGTAGGTGTTGAGTAAATCTGGCTTTCCCCATTGACTTTGCTTGTTGGAAGCCAGCTGGGGGGGTCACAAATGGCAATCACATGGCTCTGGGACCCTGCAACCCTCGTAAATACTGGTTGGTTGCCAAGAGCCAAATGTTGATCAGCTGACTGAGGATGCTGCAACTGTTGTAAGTGTGAGGTCTGGCTGTAAGTCACAGTGACTTACAACCAGACCTCACACTTCAGTGCTGTGGTAACTTTGTCACCAACAAATGGTTATAAGTCAAAGGCAACCTGCATTTTCCTTTAATCAGTGCTTGGAGGTCAATGAACAAGTGGAAACAGGCTCTGAAAGCTTATCCCAACCTCTAGACCAGGGGTGTCCAACTTTGCAACTTTAAGATCTGTAGGCATCAACTCCCAGAATTCTTCAGCCAGCCATGGAGGGAGCAAGGAGCTGAAGAGTTTGGAGATATTGATCTAGATCAGAGATGTCCAACCTTGGCACCTTTAAGACTTGTGGACTTCAACTTCCAAAATTCCCCTGCCAGCGTGGCTGGCTGAAGAATTCTGGGAGTTGATGTGTGTAGGTCTTAACGTTGCAAAGTTGGACACCCCTGACCTAGAGGTTGGGATAAGCTTTCAGAGCCTGACCCAAGGGTGTTTTTGGAAGAGGCAACTGGACATTCTGCTTTTTCTTTGAAGCCCTTTCATTGTCCTGTCTCAGAATATAGTGAAGTGTTAAAAGATAACAGGCTCTGAAAGTCTATGGAGATTCTCAGCCATCCAGGTCAAAGGTGCTTTTTCACGAGGCAACTGGACTTTCTGGTTTTTCTTTGAAGATGTTTCACTTCTCATCCAAGAAGCTTCTTCAGCTCTGACTGGATGATAGGGAATGGAAGGATTTATACTCCGTCCAGTCATAGCTGAAGAAACTTCTTGGATGAGAAGCAAAACGTCTTCAAAGAAAAACCAGAAAGTCCAGTTGCCTCTTGAAAAAAGCACCTTTGGGACAACCATGACCTGGATGACTGAGAATCTCCATAGACTGTCAGAGTCTGTTAACTTCTAAAACTTCACTATATTCTGAAACAGGACAAGGGAATGGCTTTCAAAAGAGTACCACCATGATTGTACACATAAGAATGATTTGAGTTCCCATGACACACTAAATTCATTTAACTTCACTGCATACCAGATTAACTAGACACAAGGACAGTTTCCCCCCAAACGCCATCACTCTGCTAAACAAATAATTCCCTCAACACTGTCCAACTATTTACAAAGTCAGCACTACTGTTAATCTTCTCATCAGTCCTGATCACCCATCCCCTCCCACCTATGACTGTATGATTGTAACTTTGTCGCTTGTATCCTTACGATTTATATTGACTGTTTCCTAGTATGATTTGATTGCTTATTGTACCCTATGACTATTATTAAGTGTTGTACCTGATGATTCTTGACTCTTGACGAATGTATCTTTTCTTTTATGTACACTGAGAGCATTTGCACCAAGACAAATTCCTTGTGTGTCCAATCACACTTGTCCAATGAAGAATTCTATTCTATTCTATTCTATTCTATTCTATTCTATTCTATTCTATTCTATTCTATTCTATTCTATTCTATTCTACTCTACTCTACTCTACTCTACTCTACTCTACTCTACTCTATTCTATTAACTTGGGAACCCTCCTAGCATGATCTGCTTCCGAAGCACTCATTCCATTTGCAGGCAGTGTGAGAAGTTTGGGGAAACGGATTTAACTCCATACGGCCATCTTAAATTCACATTGTTAAAGTCCTTCATGAGAGGCGGGGGGAAAACACCACCTTTCTGTGATACAGCTGGAGGCGTGTAAGATGGCCTTGCCAGTTAAGAGCCCCGCTGAGGACACGGTGGGAGGAGACCTTCTTGGCCAAAAGGAAGTTAGTGGGGGAAGATCTTTTCTTCTTCTCGTTCTTTCCCCCCAGAGGAGCCATGGCTACCGCTGATGCTGCTGGAGCTGCTGCTAGCTTACTGACCTCGACTGTCTGTGAGGTCCACAACAAACCTCTGGAGTTCTTTTGCCAAAATGAGTTGGCTTTGATCTGCACCCAGTGTGCCAAAAGCAAGAAGCATCACACTCACACTGTTCTCTCCATACAAGAAGCAGCCCAAAAAAACAAGGTGAGTGAGCGATTGGCTTTTCTAGACAATGCTGGGTTCTCCTTGGCATCTCATTCCAGGTACGTTCTGAAAAGAGGCGAGATTCTTCACTTCAAGAATTTCAAGCTTAGAATTCTGGCTGGGAAGTTCGGAAGATGAAACCACCTGTTCAGCAGGCAGCAAATTGGGAAAAGTAACTCTTTGTAAAGCATCCTGAACAAATTTTTGAGTATCCTAACTTGACTGTAGATCGTAGCAATTACTCCAGGGTTTATTTAGAAAAGGAGGCAGGAGGTACAGGGTATATGCAATATAAACCTTTGAATGTGCTTCTAAACTTTGGCAAAAGTTTAGGGAAACAGAACAAATGAAATATTTTACTTTGAATCCGTGTATCCTACTAGGTCTGGTAATAAGTCTAAGAGCGAGAAGCAAACCTCTTTTTGGTATCTCCAAGGAAAACTATAAATTTACCCTTCCAGAATCTCTTAACATGTTATCAGTCTAGTTCTACTATGGATTATAAAAGTCAGAAACTATAACTACCAGTACCAGGGTTAGGAAATCAACCAGGAATCACCCAAGAACACATTCTCTCTCTCCCCCTCTCTCCCCCACTCCCTCTGCCTCCCCCCCCCTCTCTCTGAATTTTTAAAATAAAATGTTATACATATATAATTAAAAATTAGTACAAAGTAATATAGAATAATAAAAAGAGAAAAAAAAGCTGGGAAGGAAGGAGGGGGGAGGGGAGGAACAGGGGGAGGGAGGAAAAAGGACAGAGAAAGAATAAAGAAAGAGAAAGAAGGAAGGAAAGAAAAATATACAATATTTATAGCATTTATAAGTACAATTATAAATTTACCTCTTGCTCTATGGTTATAGCATAACCTATGCTAACTATCAGAACTGTAAATTGCAAGCTCATTTTTTTCTGTTTCATACAAAATGTCTATCGGGGTTTCCAGTCAGCGCATCATCTATCATTTTCCAGAGTATTAATAGGTATTGATTTTGCTATTAAGAGGAAGAAGAGAACCGCAACTGCTGTGGCTTTATCCAGCTCGCCCTTGAGGGCCCAGGGTAGTTCTACCACTTCTCCTCCACCTTCTCAGTCTTTTCCCCCATTCAGAGGAGATTCTTGCAAGGAAGGTTGGGTTGAGTCTCAGCTTCCAGTAAACCTCCCTTCCTTCAACCTGAGCAAGAGGCATCCACCAGCATCAGAACAAAAGAAACTCTGAGGTTATTCTCTGCTATTTTGTTGGGCTGCAAGGGTGGGAGAGAATTACGGGAGCAAGACATTCCACCTCCCCTTCCCATAAGGTCCCGTTGACATAAAAACAGCTGCTCTGTGGAGGAATGGAGCTGGCTGGGGGTGGGGGAATCCCTTTTTAGATTAGCTGAATCGATTAAAGCAAATTGATACATAGAAATATAAAGCCAGAGTCTGTTATCTTTTTAGAACAATCCCATAGATTTGCAGTGGGTAATGTTTTTCTTTTTCCAGATCCAGCATTCCCAAACTGCCCCCCCTCCTCTTGATTTATGGTAGATGTTTTCCTCCCCGTTGTATTGTTTTATTTATTCTTCTAATGCTTTTGTCCCTTCTTTTTTGGTTTCTGAAATAAAACAGGCACAAGAAATAACCTGAACTCCCTTACCAATAGAATAGAATAGAATAGAATAGAATAGAATAGAATAGAATAGAATAGAATAGAATAGAATACTTTTATTGGCCAAGTGTGATTGGACACACAAGAAATTTGTCTTGGTGTAAATACTCTCAGTGTACATAAAAGAAAAGATACATTCATCAAGAGTCAAGAATCATCAGGTACAACACTTAATAATAGTCATAGGGTACAATAAGCAATCAAATCATACTAGGAAACAGTCAATATAAATCGTAAGGATACAAGCGACAAAGTTACAGTCCTAGAATCACGAGTAGGAGGGGATGGGTGATAAGGAGTGATGAGAAGGTTAATAGTAACAGTAGTGCAGACTTTGTAATAGTTGAACAGTGTTGAGGGAATTATTTGTTTAGCATAGTGATGGCGTTCAGGAAAAAACTGTCCTTGTGTCTAATTGTTCTGGTGTGCAGTGCTCTATAGCGTCGTTTTGAGGGAAGGAGTTGAAACAGTTTATGTCCGGGATGTGAGGGGTCTGTAAATATTTTCACAGCCCTCTTTTTGACTCGTGCAGCATACAGGTCCTCGACTGAAGGCAGGTGGGTAGCCATTGTTTTTTCTGCAGTCCTAATTATCCTCTGAAGTCTGTGTCTGTCCTGTTGGGTTGCAGAACCAAACCAGACAGTTATAGAGGTGCAGATGATAGACTCAGTAATTCCTCTGTAGTAACTTGAAATCCTTTACTTATGAACAAGTATGCTTTCATCATCTGTTGTTTATGCATTAGTAGTCTCTCCTGCCTTTCTAAGACTTTTCTTTGTTTGTGTGTCTGTTTCATGCCTTTATTATTGTTATAAATAACTCAAAGCTTACAGAAGGTGTTAATACACACCTTCCTCATCCTATTCTTCCCAGAACAACAACCCTGTGAGGTAGGTTGGAGTGAGAGTGTGTGACTGGCCCAAAGTATCAGCTGCTTCCTTATGCTTGCTTGTGCCTCTTTGCTAGACAGTGACACTGCCATGAACTGTGGGGAGAGTGGGAGACTTGAGGGGAAACGAAAGTAAGGGCTGTATCTTCTCCAGATGCTGCCTCAAGGTCACCCAGCTAGAAGAAGGAGGGGGCCGCATACCAAAGTATGCTTGGACTGGCCTTTAGGAAAACATCTTGCCCGAATTTATCAGTTACACTGGGAGTAGGCAATGAGAGGCAGGCGAGGGAGGGAAAAGTAGAACTTAGGGATTTTGGAGTGCGATGTTCAGTTCTGGATTTGCAATACTGCAATTACCTTGACTTCTAATAAAACTATATACCTTTCTCAACAAATGGAGCCTAGGATCGTTTAAGTCATGGCAGGTCTGACATAAACTCACCCAGCTGGTCTTGATGGCTAAGATGGGACCTGAACTCATGGTCTCTAGCTGTCTAGTCTGGTGTCTTAACCACTAGGACAAACTGGCTATGAATGCATCCCTTTCTGATGCGAGGGACCATCACTCAATATTTTTTGGATGGATTCCCACTAGTGCATGCTGTCTAATAAATACAGGCAATCCTCGACTTACAGCACTTTATTTAGTGATTGTTCAAAGTTACAACAGCACTGAAAAAAAACAGTCATAAGTCACATAAAGTGACTTATGACTGTTTTTCACCCCCTACGACTGTTGCATCATCCCTGTGGTCACATGAAACAAAATGCAGATGCTTGGCAACTGGGATCATATTTATGATGGTTGCAATGCCTTGGGATCATCAAGTGATCACCTTCTGACAAGCAAAACCAGATTCACTTAACAACCAGGTTATTCAATTAACAAATGCCATGATTCCCTTAAGAACAGTGGCAAGAAAAGTGGTATAATGGAGGAAACTCTTAACTAATGTTTCACTTAGTAACCTAAATTTTGGGCTCAATTGTGGTCATCACTTGAGGACTACCTGTACCACACTATGCCTCGATTGTTTGCTTTGGGTCCTGGGTTTGATTCCACAGGGGGAGGTAAGCAGCATAGGAGTTAGTTAGGATGTCACGTGCAGCTTCTTCCAGTTTTGCAGTCCCCGTCCATCAAAATGGCTGTGTGGGCTTCAGCCAGATTGTGGCTATGCAACTCCACAAAATGGGATTAATAACTTATGATGAAGTTTATAGCTAGGTTTGTACAATCTGTAAACCAGAATCAGGGTTTTACTGTCCACAAAGGCCACAGTTAAGCAATAATAAGCTCATTCTATTTTACTGTTTTGTGTGTATCCTGCTGCTATCAGATTAAGCCCTAAGGTTGTTGCTCGGTTTGTGGCATGACTTAATCATTATGGTTTTTTGGCATGTTTTTAACACATACAATCTATTGCAAAGTCAGCATTCTGACCTTTGAGAAAGATAGAGAGGAATTTATTGTCTTAAACAACTGCTCAGATCTGGTGAAGCTTATTGAAAAGAGAAGGAAGGCTGCAAATGTTAATGTACTTTATCCTTCAGTATTTTATTATTACAAACACACACACACACACACACACAAAATTGGTAATCACAATAAACTAGCAAAATGGCTGCATGGAACCCTTTCACACCTCGTTCCCATTGCAAGAGATGTGATTTGGTTGTTGAAGTTACTTTGGCACGTATAGGCGGAAAGCCGGGTGAACCATAGAGACCTGTGAGGGGAAGATGGGCAGACAGGCTTGGCAAATGCTACATACAAGTTTAGTTGCAGAAGTGGGAAGACTGGGAATTGGGAACTCTGGAGATCATCCTGTCTTTATTATGCATACGTTACCATGCAGGACCCCAAAACTAAATCATCTGGTCCAGTGGTGGGATTCAAATTTTTTTACTACCGGTTCTGTGGGCATTACTTGGTGGGCGTGGTGTGGCTTGCTGGGCGTGGCTTGGCGGGCATGGCATACTGTAAAATCCCCATTCCCTCCCCACTCCACAAACCTGCTTTCCAGCTCCGTTCTCCCGTGCAGGGCAACAAAAGAAGACCCAGCCGATCAGCTGGGACTCGGGAGGCAGAGAATAGATGGGGGCAGAGCCAGTCAGAGGTGGTATTTACCGGTTCTCCGAACTATTCAAAATTTCCGCTACCGGTTCTCCAGAATTGGTCGGCACCTGCCAAGTACCACCTCTGGTCATCTGCTTCTGTGGTGCACAGGGAAGAGAGAGAGACACACGGTCAAAGAAGCTACAATGCTCTTTTGTATCCCTGGAGTTTCTTCTAGACCCTCAAATCTAATTTTCTTCTCCTCTTCCTCCCTGTGACATTTTAATAGGCTGAAATCCAGAGTCACGTGAAAAAGGGAAGAGAAGTTGCCAGGATGTATGAGAAGCATGTTGAAATGAGCACTCAGAATCTGTGGGTAGGTACCTCTGGTTTTATTCGGTTTCGTTGGTTATTTCTATGCTTCGCTTTGGTAGTGAAGAGAGCTCTAACAAAAAGCGCAGGGAAGTGGCAGGCCGCATTTCACTGGGTAAAGATAGTCCTCGACTTACATCCACGATTGAGTCCAAAATTTCTGTTGCTAAAGCAAGGCACTTGTTAAATGAGTTGCATCCCCTTTTATGACCCTTTGCCACAGTTGTTTTGTATTTATTCATAAAATTTATAGGCCGCCCATCATACCTCAAGGTGACTTATTCTTATTAAGCAAATCGCTGCCGTTGTTAAGTGAATCATGCAGTCGCTAAGCGAATCCAGCTTCCCCCATTGACATTGCTTGTCAGAAGCCAGCTGGGAAGGTCCCAAATGGTGACCGTGTGAACCCAGGACAGTGCAAATATCATAAATACATGAGCGTCCAAATTTTGGCCATGTGACCATGGGGAAGCTGCAAAGGGGGTGAGTGTGAAAACCAATCCTAAGTCACTTTTTTCAGTGCTCTTGTAACTTTGTCACAATCACAAAATGATAACAGATAACAGATCATCAGAGTTGGAAGGGACCTTGTAGGTCATCTAGTCCAACCCCCCATCCAAGCGGGGGACCCTACACCATTTCTGACAAATGGCAGTCCAATCTCTTCTTGAAGGTCTCAAGTGATGGCGCTCCCACAATTTCAGAGGGAAAGTTGTTCCATTGGTTGATTGTTCTCACTGTCAGAAAGTTTCTCCTTATTTCCAGGTTGAATCTCTCCTTGTCCAGTTTCCATCCATTATTCCTTGTCTGGCCTACAGGTGCTTTAGAAAACAGCTTGACCCCTTCCTCCCTGTGGCAGCCCCTCAAATATTGGAAGACTTCTATCATGTCTCCCCTGGTCCTTCTCTTCCCTAGACTAGCCATGCCCAGCTCCTGTAACTGACCATAAGTCAAGGACTACCTGTATATGAAAAACTGTTGGAGAAAACAAAACAAAAAAGCAGATTACCCATATCAATAAGGAAACTTCAATCCAAAAAGAGATCACTCTGGCGGAAAAACAAATCTGGTCACGTTGCCAATTTCAAAAACCGATACAAAAATTTATGCCACCAGATAAAGACCGAATGCACCAATTATCACATTAAACAAGAGGAAAACCTTCTAAGCACCAATTCCACCCGTGCTTTTTACAATTTTGTAAACAACAAACTAAAAGACTCAAGGTCCATCCCTCCCTTGATAGGACCTGATGGTAAAGACTGCAACGACGACACCATTAAATCCAACATCTTTAACACATTCTTCGGCTCAGTATTTGTAAACAGCAATGGATCATGCCCAGTATTTCCTAGCCGTACCACAGATAACAACAATGATCTAATACATATCGATTTCACAGAAGACAATGTTGAAAAATCACTACGCAATCTAAAACCATCTCTATCTATTGGACCGGATGGAATATGTGCCTACTTCTTAAGAAAGCTATCCACTGCCATAGCCAAACCTCTAAGCATAATCTTTGAAAAATCTTTCAGAACCAGCTCCTTGCCTAACCTATGGTCACAAGCCACAGTCATCCCCATCTTCAAAAAGGGAGACCCAAGCCTAGTTGAAAATTACAGGCCAATCTCCTTATGCTGCGTCACCTGTAAAGTCATGGAATCAATTATTAACCAATCTATTATCCTCCACTTAGAGACAAACAACCTACTCTCCAATAAACAATTTGGTTTCAGAAAAAAACTATCCTGTAATCTGCAACTCTTACACTGCAAAAACATATGGACGACACAACTCGACCAGGGCAAAGCAATAGACGCAATCTACATAGACTTCTGTAAAGCCTTTGATTCAGTGGTACACGACAAACTACTCCTAAAAATAAAATCCTATGGTATCTCTGGACAACTGAATAACTGGATAGAAGCATTCCTGTCAAACAGACAACAAATGGTCAAAATCGGGAGCGTCCTATCAAATCCAGTACCTGTCAATAGTGGTGTCCCCCAGGGCAGTGTTCTAGGACCAACTCTCTTCATACTCTACATAAATGACCTCTGCGATCATATTAAGAGCAATTGCGTTCTTTTCGCTGATGATGTAAAGCTGTTCAATACCACAGACAATACTGCTACCCTTCAAAAAGATCTCGACTATGTATCAGAATGGTCAAACAAATGGCAACTTCAAATCTCAACAAATAAATGCTCTGTCTTACATATTGGCAAAAAAAATCAGAAAATAAAATACAAGCTGAATAGTCAAGATCTTGTTGATGACCCAAGCTCTGTAAAGGACCTTGGAATACTCACCTCTAATGATCTAAGTGCTAGAGCCCACTGCAACTACATAGCCAAAAAGGCATTAAGAGTTGTTAACCTAATCCTACGTAGCTTTTTCTCTGGTAATTTCACACTACTAACCAGAGCATACAAAACATTTGCTAGACCAATACTCGAATACAGTTCATCAGTCTGGAACCCTCATTACGTATCTGATATTAGCACAATTGAGAAAGTCCAGAAATATTTCACAAGGAGAGTTCTCCACTCCTCTACCTGTTGTAGAATACCTGATGCCACCAGACTTGAAATTCTAGACCTAGAAAACCTTGAATTACGCCGTCTTCGGTCCGATCTAAGTATAGTATATAAAATCATACATTGCAATGACTTACCTGTCAATGAATACTTCAGCTTCAACCATAACAACACAAGAGCACACAATAGATACAAACTCAAAGTTAACCGCACCAAACTTGATTGCAGGAAATACGACTTCAGCAACAGAGTGGTCAATGTCTGGAATACTCTACCCGACTCTGTAGTCTCTTCCCCAAACCCCAAAAACTTTAACCTTAGACTGTCTACTATTGACCTCACCCCTTTCCTAAGAGGCCTGTAGGGGGCGTGCATAAGCGCACCAACGTGCCTACCATCCCTGTCCTATTGTTTCTCTTATTCTTTTATTTTTCTTATATGTACCCATTTCATGTATTCACAACTATGTATACGCTTATACTTATGATCTTGTAAACAATTGGCAAATCAAATAAATAAATAAATAAATAAATATAAGTTGGAGGATATCTTGACACTACAGTTTTGCTCCACGGATATTCTTACCGTAGGAAGCAAAAGGCAACCTCTGCTTAAGCAATAAGCATCCAGGCAGACAAGGGCTTCTCTTCCAAAAAGTTAAAGGGTGGACTTTCTAGTTGTCTAGATGTTTTGCAGGAGGCACCCCCTGACCGAGACAATTCTACAGATGGGGACTTCAGACGATTCCTTTGAAGTGGCATGGTTCCCACTCCTCCCAGGTTCTTTTGAGAATTCAGAAGTGGAAGAAGACATGGAAGGGGGAGGAAGCTTCTGTGGAAACAGGGGGCGGGGTGTGTGGGAAATCGCCAGCTAGGCCGGAAGGAGGGGTCAAGTCGGGGCTTAGCTTAGAGTCCTTGCACAGCTGCAAGAGGCATGAGCTTGGCCTCTCCCTAAGATCCATAAAGCCTTATCTGCTTGTTCCCAGTGGAAGGCAAATGGCTCAGGAAGATTCTTATAACTTAGGTAGAGGACAATAAAGTTTCTTAATGTCTATGGAGATTCTCCATCATCCAGGTCGGGATTGTCCCGAAGATGCTTTTCCAAAAGGCAACTGCATTTCTTGGGGTTTTTTTTTTTCTTTGAAAAGCTTTCACTTCTCATCCAAGAAGCTTCTTCAGTTCTAGGATTGAAGAAGCTTTTTGGATGAGAAGCACAATGTTTTCAAAGTAAAAAAAAAACAAAAAACCAAGGAAGTCCAGTTGCCTTTTGCAAAAGAAACTTTGGGACAACAAAGTGGCTTACTCTAGCTATGAGTAGAGCTAAAGTAAGCCTCCTTGTCCAGGACTGCCTCCTTGTAAAGGACTGAGCTACCCCTCACCTTCACTTTTATCTAACAGTTCCTGAATTCCTTTGCCAACATTGTTCCTGCCTTCCTCTGAAATTTTGGTTGTCCTTCCTTCAAAAACTCTTGGGGTGCTACCATGTTCCCTCCCAATCCTGGGAAAAAGCTAAACTCCCTATAATCTCCTTTCGTAGGAGATCAGTTTTCCATCTGCCTGATCATTTTCTTGCTCCTCTCCGAACCTTTTCCGTGTTGTTGTTATGTGCCCAGACTTAGATACGAGAGGTAATCTGACCAACACGGAGTACAAATATTATTTCCAAAATGTGAACTCTGTGCTTTCATTGGTTCCTTCACATTGATGCTTTACATCAGTGGTCCCCAACCTTTTCGGCACCCGTGACTGGTTTTGCAGACAACAATTTTTCTGTGGGAAACCAGAGGGGCGTGTTTTCATGCGCTGCTTAGATCCCGCACATGCGCAGGTGAAGTTTTACTCACATCTGCGGACTGGTCCCTAATAGAGCAGTGGTGGCGAACCTATGGCTCACAAATAAAAAATATCTCACCTCTTTCAGAACTGCCGGTGTTGGGATGCCCGACCTCCCACCAACCAGCTGGTCTTCTGCCACACATGCGCATGTGTGCTGCTCTTTGGGTCTTAGCTGCGGATGCACGGGTGCGCACGCCTTGCAGTTTGGGCACACGGTGCTTAAAAAGTTCGCCATCGCTGTAATAGTCTACCGACCAGTACCCGTCTCCACAGGGGTGGGATTCAATTTTTTAACAACCGGTTCTGTGGGTGTGGCTGAGGTGGTAGGTGTGGCTTGGTGGTCATGTGACTGGGTGGACATGGGTTGGTGGTCATGTTATTGGCTGGGTGTGGCCAACTCAATATCACTCACCTCGAGGCAGGCATCTCCCCGCCTGGCCTCTCATGACTGTGCGGATGCTGCAACAGTCGTAAGTGTGAAAAATGGTCATAAGTCACTTTTGTCAGTGCCATTGTAACTTTGAATGGTCACTCCACACAAGCAAAGTATCAGCAAAGGAGGGGGAAAAAACTCCAGAGATGTTCCTGAGACAGGAAGTCTAGTCCTGCCAAGAATGTAATAAGGGTTAACGGAGAGGCAGTTCCTGTAAGCAACACCAGAATGTTTCCTTCCTACCTTCCTTACAGGATTAGGCCAGTAATTTCTTCTAACAACCGGTTCTCCGAACTGCTTAGAATGTTAACAACCGGTTCTAGCGAATAGGTGTGAACTGGTAGAATCCCACCCCTGTGTCTGCAGGCTCGGGATTGGGGGACCCTGCTTTATGTCTTATTTTTCTTGGATTGAAATCGTTATTATTGGTTTTACAAGTTCACATAGGCCGTCCTTGAGTTACAACCATTCATTCAGTGTCTGTTTAAAGTTATGATGATGCTGAATGAAGGGACTTAACAACCAGTTCCCAAAGTTATGGCCATTGCAATGTCCTCATTTCGTACTTACGAACAGTTGCTAAACACCCCGCAATCACAGGATTGCCACTTGCAACCTTCCTACTGGCTTCCCAGAAAGCAGAGTCAGTGGGGAAGGTCGCAAGCCTCTCCAGTAGGTCTCCTCCACCCTGTCAAGTAATAGATCCATTGCAAGCAAAAACTCCGAGGCAGGTGGATTCCTCAAAGAACAGCTTTATTGGAAATATCATATTGCAAAGATCTAGTGAAAACCGACTCTGAAGGGGCCCCTCGATTTTCACCTAATTAAAAATAAAAGTCCCCCCCCCCAATCTCAAACAATCAGTCACATGGCCCAATCATAGCAGCCTCTGCTGGTCTGGTGACATCACTCCTCCTTCCTCCGGCCAGGTGTGAGAACGTCCTTGGTTCTCAAGAGAAAGCATTTTGTTTTGACTACACAACCCTAGCTATCTGCAATCCTCCCTCTTTATCTCTTGCTCCAGTGTGGTAGCACTGAAGCCTCAAAATGGCTTCAGCCAGATCAGGTTCAGGTTTGACACACCCGCTCTGGCCTTTCTTCATTCATCCGCACCACATCCTTTCAGCCCCATTTGCTCATACACATCCATAGCATCTTCCATTCCCTTCGGTTTCACGCATATATCCATCAGCGCCTTCCTTTTCGCCTTTGTTCCCACGTGTGCCTCCACTAACACCTTCCTTTCCCACATGCATGTGTCCCTGCCTCTCCCTCTTTATTTGTTTGCTCATATGTGCCGCATCTTCCTTCTCACTTCGATTGCTCACATACACCACCTATCCCACAACTTGTATGCAGCCTGCACTGGACCTCCCAAGCAGGATGGGACAACTTGCCGCGGCCAACTCACCGCTGCCAATTCGTCACGGGACAATTCAACCATTTTATTTAATTATTTAAAATATTTTTAAAAAATATTTACATTTTTTGTCCTTTATCTTTCACTTGGTTCCTCTTTTCTTTAATGATTCTATTCCACAATTTCTTTGAGGTGATGCAACTTTTGTCCCGGGGCAAGTTGTTCTGCAGCAATTTGGCTGGCGAATTGTCCCATCATGAGCCACTGTGGCGCAGTGGTTAGAGTGCAGTACTGCAGGCTACTTCTGCTGACTGCCGGCTGCCTGCAATTTGGCAGTTCGATTCTCACTGGCTCAAGGTTGACTCAGCCTTCCATCCTTCCGAGGTTGGTTAAATGAGGACCCAGATTGTTGAGGGCAATAGGCTGACTCTGTAAACCGCTTAGAGAGGGCTGTAAAGCACTGTAAAGCGGTATATAAGTCTAAGTGCTATTGCTATTGCTATCATGAGTTGGCCGTGGTGAGTTGGCAGCAGCAAGTTGACTGTGGTGAGTTGTCCTAGACCAGGGGTGTCAAACTCACATCATCAGTTCATCACATCTTCGTCGTGTGATGTATCGTGATTTTTTTCCCCATTCGCTAAACTGCAGGTGGGCGTGGCCAATGCATGATGCATCCGGTCCATGGTCCGTGAGCTTGATACCCCTGTCCTAGACCCTTCCCAAGGCCTCCCCCACCCTCACATCAGAGGTGGTATTCAGCAGGTTCTGACCAGTTCTGGAGAACCGATAGCAGAAATTTTGAGTAGTTCGGAGAACCGGCAAATCCTACCTCTGACTGGAGATTTTACAGTATCCTCCCCATGCCACGCCCACCAAGCCACGCCTACGTTCTGTAGTAAAAAAAATTGAATCCCACCACTGCCTCACATAGTATTTACTTGAGACCCCTGCTTCCTGCTTAATGTCTACTTTGTCTCGGAGTTGCAATAACAACTTGGACTGCCTGGATTGCTGTCCTAAGCAATGGGATTATGTCAAACTATGCTACATGATCCCATTGCTTAGCAACCACTATTCCCCATCGCCATTGTAATTCGAGGATTATCTATGTTGTGTTATGGGTTATTTTCAGTGGTGGCTAATTTTGGACATATTACTACGGTGGATATTTTTTGCTTCTTTTGGATGTTTGCTGTTTTTTAACGTTGCCATGAGTGGCTGTCAAATCTGATGATTCAGCAACATACAATCCCAATCACGATATATCTGCAGAAAAAGCCAGGAGAAGAACGTCGCAAATTGGTGCGGGAATTCGAGCAGTTCCACCAGGCTGTGAAGGATCAAATGCAGTTCCTACTTTCCCATTTGGAAGAACTGAAAATCAACATCTTGGACTACCAGAAAAAAAATCACGCCAGGCACACCGCCAATACCATCGAACTGAACACCTTGATTGGAGACATAGAGAGAAAGTGTGATCAGCCAGAGGCTGAATTCTTGAAGCAAATGACCCAAGTCAACAGCTTGGTCAGTAACCTAGAGAAGTTGCGTAAGCAGCTCCCTGAAGAATGTCTGAAGGTGAGGACTTTCATAGAAATGCTCTTGTATTATGGATTTGTCTGTGTTTGTGTGTGTGTATAATATTACAGCATGCTTATTCCTCTAGGGCAGGGGTGTCAAACTCAATTTCATTGAAGGCTGCATCAGGGTTGTGTTTGACCTTTGGGGGGCTCGGGGGGGGGGCATGGCCAAGGTGGGTGTGCCCAGCATGATGTCACTTGTGTTTGGGAGGTGCCTGTGGTGGTTTGAGAGCTCTTCCAGCGAAAACGGGCTCCCGAGCTCTGTTTTCGGCTAGGATGGCGTCCTGCATTCCGCTGCCAGCAAAAATGGAGCTCAGGAGGAGCCACACATGGCCCTCGCAAGCTTCATTTTCACCGGCAGAGGCACCGCGGGACAGTCCTTCGCTATTTTCCAGGGCAACCCCGCAGGCCAGATCTAAGCACCCCACGGGCCTTGAGTTTGACACCCCTGGTCTATGGCATAACTTGTTGAGGCTGAGAGTTTAGTTGAAAGTTTGCTTAGACGATTGAAATTGTTGTATAGAAACAATGAAGTCAAAAGGGAATCTTAAAGGCGCTATCAGTGAATTATTTTAAGGAATAAGGTAAACATTTGCATTAATGCTAATAATTACACAAATGCTAATGCTAAACCTAACCCTTACCAAAATGAGAATTTTCTCTGTTTCCTTCTAGGAATTTAAAATTATTTCAAACTGGTACGTGCCTCTTCCTTACACATTTTCCTTCTGCCTGGTGATGAAGTTTGGGATACACTTTCCCTGAGAGGCCCCTGCATTTGAGCTTCTGAAAACGTTGCTGTCATTCTTTGCTCCTCTGTAACAAGATTGCTAGAAATCTTCCTTTGAAAAAGAATGCAGATATGTGGCTGTCTTAAATAATTGTAGCCAAAGCAATGCCTACAAACTGTTTTGGTCTTTGGAAATTTGACCAGTGTATTGTAACATAACCCATGCATCTTTTAACCCATGCATTTCATTAGGTACAGGGGTCTATCTGTTTATCATCTACCTATCATCTGTCTGTCTGTCTGTCTGTCTATCTATCTATCTTGAGATTTTCAAGAAGAGATTGGACTGCCATTTGTCAGAAATTGTGTAGGGTCTCCCGCTTGAGTGGGGGTTGGACTAGATGACCTACAAGGTCCCTTCCAACTCTGATTATCTGAGCATCTATCTATCTATCTATCTATCTATCTATCTATCTATCTATCTATCTATCTATCTATCTAGCCAGCTAGTTATCTTCTATCATCTATCAATCTATCTATCATGTATCTATATCTATATCATCTATCTTACTATCTATTTATATCTATCTTACTG
>NW_020716837.1:22567-55145 GCF_900518725.1 Notechis scutatus
ACACACACACACACACACACACACACACACACTTCCCAAATCCCAACTGTGCATTCTGCGGAGGAACGTGTCCTGTGTGCTGATTGGTCGATCCAACTTCCCGAACTTCTCCCAAGCCAGAACATTAAAATCCGCTGAGGTAATAAAGGAACAGCTATGCAACTGTCTTTGAATGACAGATGTGTGCCTCCCATGAGGTGCAGTGAGGCAGAAATGTGCTCCTGCCTTCTCTTTAGCCTGGTTTCTTGTCATCCAAAATTGCCAGCAATGTGCCAGCTGGCAATTCTGAACGATGCTGCTCTAACCCATCTGCAGGGTGGGCATAGAACCTGAAGGGAAGGTTACTTTGTGCAGCCTAACACGATCCTTGTCTCTTCCAGCAAATGTGTTTTTCGATCGGGACACCCTGAGCCACATGCTGGTTCTTTCAAGTGACCAGATAACTGTCAAGTGGAATGGAGAATTGAAGGAAAAAACCCCTTACCACTGGATGAGGTTCGAAAAAGATGCCTGCGTGCTTGGAAGCGAAGGGTTCGCCTCAGGGAGAATCTATTGGGAAATAAACGTGGAAGAAGGGAAGATCTGGGCTGTGGGAGTCGCCAAAGAGTCGGTGGAGAGAAAGCACTTAATAAAATTTGCTCCCGAAAATGGCATTTGGGGACTGGGTTTAGATGAGCAGAAAAAATACATGGCATATACCAATTCTGGAGTTGCTCCTTTGGATCTGTCCGAGCCTCTCCGAAAGATCCGGGTACAGCTAGATTACACCGCAGGGCAGGTGTCGTTTTTCAATGCTGGGACCAATGGTTGGATCTTTACCTTCCCTCCAGCAAACTTTTCTGGAGAAAATATCTACCCTTGGTTCTGGGTTAAGGGAGGGCTGCTCAAGCTGCCAGCCATAGACTTTGAAGAGCTGGCAGCTGACCTGGTGTGGGGAAGGTATAGTGAGGTGCCTCTTTACGGAGACCCCTGGGAATTTTTTAATGAACCTTGGTGAAGTCCTAAGCAGATGGGCCATCTCCTACCATGCATTCTCCTTGGTTCCTCTTAATCAGATGTTTTATTCCCTTGTTAGAAGCATGGAGGCCCAGCTTCAATGTAGGAGCTTTAGATTTGGGTGGCCGTGACCAGAGGTGGTATTCAGTAGGTTCTGACCAGTTCTGGAGAACCGGTAGCGGAAATTTTGAGTAGTTCAGAGAACCGGCAAATCCCACCTCTGACTGGAGATTTTACAGTATCCTTCCCCTGTCACGCCCACCAAGCCATGCCCACAAAACCGGTAGTAAAAAAAATTTGAATTTTGAATCCCACCACTGGCCATGACTGATTTCCCCAAGACTCTACTGAACAACCAGTATGTGAGAATCTCTGCCTACATCTTAGGTTACATAACACTAGAGATGATATATACGGCTTTTTTTTAGACCAATGTACTGCACTATTAATTTTCATGGGATGGCTCTTTCATATTTTCTTATGCCTTAGGCTAATTTAACCATTTTTTAAAATGTAGAACTGCCTTGCTCATTGCTTTTTTTTTTTTTTTTTTGCCCACTGAGGAGACAGAATGGTTATTCAGTTCTCTCCTCCCACATCCAGTGAGTATTTTAGATATTATTCCTTCCCAATTTCTTCGTAGCTTTAGAAATTATATTTAGAAATTATATTTAGAAATGTGAGATTATAACTTGTTCAACCCATCAGCAGGAAGTCTGCAGGGAAGAAGGTTAAAAAAAATTAATATGGTGGCCACAATAATCTAAGCTCCACCCCATTTGTGTGTTTTTCACACATTAAAAGAAGACTTTGATCGCATGTGTTTTTGTGGGTGATGCGTATAAAAAACCAGACACCCTTGACAAATTTGAATTAAAATATTTCTTTGGACATATAAGATTAAAGTATTTCTCTAGGATTCTTCCTACTTATATACAGTTTATGAAAGTAATATTCTTAAGCTTGCTTGCACCAGTTTTATCCCTGCTCATGGTATTCTTTGTTCTTAAATCTGCATGGTATTTTTCATTTGTCTACTGTATTACTGTTTCACTGTATGCAGACTTCCTGTGTTCTCATTTAAATGTACTTTAATACTTTAAAGTTGGTTGTTATAATAAAAATTAAAAAAAAACCCTCATACTGCAAATCATATTTCTGAGGCTGCACCTCTGCCACGCTGCACCAATATCTGTTTATGCCTCCACACCCACAAGAAGAACCCAATTTTCTGCATTAAGATAAATCAGAGCTAGATTTTAAGATTAGGTTTAGCTAAATTTAAAATTCAAGCAAGGTTGACCCAGCCTGTTTTGATTCTCTATATAGACCCTCATAACTCTTCCTAGACACAGAATAGCCCTGGCAAAAACAGCAAGGATGAAATAGTTGAGATATCTGCCTTTTCCCTCCTTCTCTTGGACGGGGATCAGCTGGCATCAAAACCACCAGTGGATGTTTGGCTGGGAAGTTTGAGCAATAACAAATCTGGGCTGAAGGAAAGAACAAAGTTTTGCTTGAACTCCTAAGCTGGGACAGAGGCAAGAATTCATTATCTTGGGGGGGAAAAGAACATACAAACGCAGGATTTCAAAGTGATGCAAAAGGAATTCCTAGCTTGGCTATAGCTTCAGAAATATCATAGCTGGGCCAGAAATGAACTGGGTCAGGATAAGTGCTGCCAACTTGGGTAACCACAGAAGTCTGGAGCCATTACACAATCGTCTCTCGTCTCTTTGATCAGTAAGCCTTGATATTATTTGGTGCAATGGTTTGTGGGATCGACCTTGGGATACGGGGAGAAGAGACACAACTCAGGAAATGTCAGATAAAAAGCAATTTAGCCAGCAGCAGGGCGTGTGCAGGGCAAGCAGCTCCTAGGTTTTTGGGCTGTAAAGGAGACGGGTGAAAGGAGAGGAATATATACTTGCAAGTTTCTGTTAAAAATAGATTGCATTATATTCTGAATGTATTTTCAGACTTGCAAGATTCTATTAATGTAACCTTGCAATAAAATAGAATTAGCTCATTGGCTGTGTTTTGTTTTGTTTTAAATCTGGCTTCTTTGCAAAGGCTAACATTCCGTGGCTAGTTGTGAAATGGACTTCTTCTGGTTAACTTAGTTTGGAATCCCAAAGGTGCTTTTTCAGGAGGCAACCGGATTTCCTTGTTGTTTTTTTCTTTGAAGATGTTTCGCTTCTCATCCAAGAAGCTTCTTCAACTCTTCAGAGCTGAAAAAGCTTCTTGAATGAGAAGCGAAAGGTCTTCAAAGAAAAAAACAAGAAAGTCCAGTTGCCTCCTGAAAAAGCACCTTTGGGACAACCATGACTTGGATGACTGAGAATCTGTACAGACTTTTAGTTTGGAATCTTTTGAAATACCCCAAAAAGCAGAAAAAAATATAAATTGCCTCAAATGTTGGATTCAATTTCTTCCTTTTTCAGCAGCTTGTGAGTCTCTCCTTGCTTTTGATGCATGGGATGTTTGTAATCCTCATCCCCCTCTTTCTGATCAGATGTCAATTAACAGAACAACAAATTATATGTATGGTAAAAATGAATCTGAAAAGGACCAACTCTTTATCACAATCATAAACCAGCAGAAGGAAAAATGGGTGCAGCCATTAAAATGCATAAAGGATATATCAAGAATAAAAATAAAAATCTAAAAAAAGATGAATTAAAAACTAAAAGTATATATAAAAAGCAAGGATTGGAAAGAAGGGGTAAGAACATCAGATGGCTGTAGAGAGCATAAAAGGTTAATATGTGAGAGACTATATCAAGTTACCAAGTATGCTAATATGGTGAATTGGGTGCTCATTTATTTTTCCTTCTGACCAAACTTATCTCAGAAGCTGCCTGAACAAATCCCTACAATTTCTTTGGCAAGGTTTTTCTGAAGTGGTTTGCCATTGTCTCTTTCCAAGGGCTGAGAGAAAGTGACTGGCCCAAGGTCACCCAGCTGGCTTTGTGCCCAAAGCAGGACCAGAACACAACTCTCCCAGTTTCTAGCTTTTAACAGATTAACAGATAATCAGAGTTAGAAGGGACCTTGTAGGTCATCTAGTCCAACCCCACCGCCCAAGCAGGAGACCCTACACCATTTCTGACAGAGGGGAGTTCAATCTCTTCTTGAAAGTCTCAAGTGATGACGCTCCTACAACGTCCGAGAGCAAGCTGCTCCATTGGTTGATAGTTCTCACTGTCAGAAAGTTTCTCCTTATTTCCGAGTTAAATCTCTCCTTGTTCAGTTTCCATCCATTATTCCTTGTCTGGCCTTCGGGTGCTTTATAAAATACCTTGACCCCTTCCTCCCTGTGGCAGCCCCTCAAATATTGGAAGACTGCTATCATGTCTCCCCTGGTCCTTCTCTTCACTAGACTAGCCATGTTCCTGTAACCGTTCTTCATATCTTTTAGTCTCCAGTCCCCTAATCATCCTGGTTGCTTTTCTCTGCAGTTTTTGATACCTTAGCCTGATACCTTTGCTTGATACCTTAGCCGCTATACCAAGCTGGCTTTCTAGAGCTTCACTAACCTTTAGATCAAATTAACCTTTGATAACCTTTATCAATTTTATGTAGCCATCTATCTCACCACTAGCGATTCCTGATGGGAGATAAAATTGGGATAAAATTATGGGTTGTCTTTTTAAAGTTATCACAGTGGGATAAAACAGCAGCAATATTTTAAAAAACCCTACAGATACAAAACATGAAAAATCCATGTTAAAATAACTATGGAAAATAGGTGCTCCCATAAAAGTATGTGATTTAACTGAAAAGTAATGTGCTAAATGTTTAAGGTATAAATGAATATTAATATTAATGAATAGATTTGTATTGGTATTGATAATATTGTATAATTTTAGAATGTACCAGACAGAATCCCAATGTAAGCTATGTATTCTATATTAAGTATTATAAATATAGGGGAAAGAGATAAAGGCATCATACTCCAATTAGTGTACAGGAGAAGTTTTCTTCAAAGAAGAGAGATAAATGGATAGCTGGAAATAGAACAGACAAAGAATAATAAATATTATGATTCGAATTGAGAGGAGATAAATAAAATAAAATTAAGAAAATTTAAAAGAAAGGAGAAGCTATATAGAAAATTGAAAATGCTAATAAGACATGGAATGGTATGTAAAATGAATATGAATTTGAATTTGTGTCTGTACCAAGAGTTTTAACCCGGGACTAAGCAACTTTCAGAAAAGAGGTTTTTTTTATGTTTCTACGTTTTGTGTTTCTGTGTGTTTATGTTTTGTATGTCTTTAAAAATTAATAAAATTTGTTAAAAAAAGAAAAAAGAAAAATCCATGTTAATAAATATCATATAAGTATGATAGTTCCAATCCGAAGTCTGAACATCTCACTCTGTGCAACGAAGCAAAAATTAAAAATAGACAACCCACAATTTATACCACAAGGCATTCTCCAAGAGAAAGTACCAAGAATACAAACTGGGTTTGACTTTCCAACTGATGACTTTGGAGAATTCTGTGTAAAGAAGGAATATTAGTAACCTTGCAAATTTCAGACAATTTCGATAAACCTTCATCCCCAATTCTCTGTCAGGATTTGGAGCTGTCTGTTGCTCAGAATGAAATTATAAAGACTAGATCCTAGTTTAATAGAAAGCTTGAGGAATGTACTATCAGTTAGCAGAACCTTGTATTGTATCCCTATTTGGAGGGATTAGTCTTACTCTGAGAAACTCCATGTTACTTAACCCCGATAACAGAGTTTATAATTTTAGAAGCATAGAAGTTAATTTATGAGGCCTTCAAAACCTGGGACCTGAGCTTGTTCCTTTTAAAATAACCCTCCTTTTGCATCCCTGGGTGGTTTGATGTCACCTGTTCCTGTCACTCCAAATACCCCTTTGCCCTCTTCCTGTTGACATCTCTCCAGTTATTTAATGTCTTCCTGTCTTGACCAAACAAAGCTGGACCCTTTTAGATATTATTCACCGTCATGAACCTTTTTGCTCTCAGCTCCCTCCTCAGAATAGTTGGACGGCTCAGATTTCATTTAGTCGCTTAATTTCTTTGGGAGCATCAGAACGGACTACACCGCCTTGGTTTGAAGAACAGGAAGACCTGAGGTGAGGAGAGCAAAAAAAACAAACAAAAACCAGGCAAATCGGAGATCTGGAATGAGATTAATGTCAGGAATGTCAGGAAGAATTTGCAAAGGCTGGGAGGTTCTTGAGATATGACTTTTGATTTTTGTCAAAAATTTATAATCAGAGAAGGGTTTTAGCAGGGATTAGATGGTGTCGGGGCTAAGAGATAAAATAAGAAATCAGAAACCCCTTGGTGGAGAGATTTTAAGTGATCCAACTCCTGTGGAAACATTTCTTTCATAAAAAGGACACCATTCTGTTGTTTACCCAATTCTACGTTGGAGTGATAACAGGTACCTGAAATATTTGGAACATTTGAGAGGTCTGTAAAAATTTGTTACATTGCAAAAGGAATATATTTGGAATATTATTCCAACAGAAGTGGGCAGAGCCAAGAAATAATTCTTTTTTTAAATTGCATTTGAATCGTGTTTTGGGTAGATCTATAAAATTTTTGTTCTATAAAATGAGCTAATTGGTTACATAATATACATTAGATTCCAGTCAATGAACTGCAGAGCCCCAAAGTCATGGTCATAAATTAAGATCAGTTTTACAAGTACACCATTATTACTGTATTAAATGATTCTAAATAATCCTACAGCTGAGATACCAGAGAGAAAAACAACCAAGCAGATACAATTCACTCTATACTGGAAAGAGAGACTAAAACAGAAAAGTTATATAATATCATGAAGGCAAAAATGTTGAGTGAGACATCATTATTTTCTAAAGCACATAGACTATTAGAACACCAATATCTCTAAATTTTAGGACAATTGGAACCAGCTAAGTTCACAGCACTTGAGAGAAGCTAAGATCACTTACAGCTGGGGTGTCAAACTCACGTCGTCATGGTGGTGTCACATGACGTATCGGGACTTTTTCCCTCTTCGCTAAACCGGGCATGGGCGTGGCCAATGCATGATGCATCCAGCCTGCGGACCAGGAGTTTGACAGCCCTGACCTATAGTTTAGGGTTAGGGTCATAAATACATGCTAGTTGCCAAGTGTCCAAATTTTGATCATGTGACCCTGGGGGGATGCTGCAACAGTCCGTCAATGTGAAAAATGCTCATAAATCACTTTTTTTCATTTGAACTGTCACTAATTGTATGGTTTGTAAGTCGAGATCTACCTGTGTCTCCCAACCTTGGTAATTTCTAGGTAGGTTGAATTCAATTCCCAGAATTCCCCAGCTAGCATGGCCATTGCTGAGAATTCTGGGAGTTAAAGTCCACACACCTGGAAATTGCCAGGGTTGGCAAATATTACCTTAGAGCATTGTTTGCAAAAAAAAAAAAAAATTAAAATCTGTGAACTTTGGTCAATAGAATGATTGAACTGAGAATGATGGGGTTAGAGATGATCACAAGAGCCAACTAGTCCAACTCTCTGCAGTGGCCTTTCTCCTTCACTCAGGCAACACTGATGTCACAAAGAAAGATTCCTTCATGGAAACTCCTCCTTGAAACTCTTAAGAGATTTGCAGGAGCTGAAAAGCTGGCTTGAGGAACCCCAAATTTCTCTTTCTGAGAGGCAAGAAAGGGGCTGGAAGAGCTCACGAGGGTCTGATGCTGGTGCCATTTTTATTTTCATTTGTTAAAGGTAGTTTGGGAGGGGAAACATAAGTGATCTTTATACAAAGCTTAGCTAGAGGAGATGGTGTGGAAAGAATATTTTTCTTGCTGTTCTCTGAGCTTGATTGTTTTCTTGCAGGTGTTTCATTACCCAAACTAAGTGACATCGTAAATGCTTACTAGCAAATTTTATTACTAGGTAATGAAACATCTAGTACCGTGATGGCGAACCTATGCCACATATGCTGGAAGTGGCATGCACAGCGATCTCTCTGGGCACGCCAGCTGTCGCCTGTTGTTTTTCCGAGTTCTGGCACATGTATGTGTGCCTGCCAGCTGATCTTCGTGCACATGGGAGCACCAGAAACTGGAAGATCAGCTCCCCAGCATGCACTGGCCAGCTGGTCTTTGCGCACGCATGTGCATTAGAAACCGGAAGACTAGGTGGCTGCCATGCATGCATGTGCCAGGAAGTTAAGCTTCTGGTTTCATGTGCTTCCATGCGTGCGCACCAGAGAGCTGCTCTTCCGGTTTCCGGCACGCACGTGCCCACTTCCATTTCAGCGCTCAGTGCCGAAAAGGTTCACCACCACTGATCTAGTAGTTTCCTTACTAGTTTCACTAGGTAATAAAACTTCTGCAAGAAAACAAACAAGCTCTAAAGAGCACCAAGACTCTCGTTTCAACTCTGAGCTACAACTACTCTCCTTTATTAGAATAACTTTCTTTTGCCTCAATCAGGAGAAAGGACTTTGTATTATGATATTTGTTATCACTGACTGGGGAGTTTGCCCATGACATTGGACCATGATACGTTCATTAAGAGTTTGACTCGGTGTGTGGTTCAGGTTCAGTTCTTGTGGCTTATCGAACAAATCAGGATTAGGCAAACGGTGACTTCATGTAATGCATACATTGAATCCATGCATAAATTGCATTTCTTGGTTGATGGGCCTGCTTATTCTTCCATTCAGAGGCATCCATGGAAGTAAGCATTTACAAAATGGCCGGCACGGCATCACTACAAGAGCCTCTCTCTTTTGTGCATGCAACAAAGTGAACATATGTGCAAAAAGGACAGAGCTTGTGTTGTGGGGTTGCATGTCCATCTACTTACCTGTAGCCGTTATAACCAGGACTTCATTTTGAAGCTGGCAATGATTACTAGCCAGCTATCTCTGGCTTCCCATTTGTTAAGTACAGGTAATTCCTCAACTTAGCAAACCTTTGAAGTTACAATGGTTCCCAGATAAAGCTACATGACTTGGATTTGAAGTTCCAATGGCCTATACCACCCTTGCAGTCACACAATTGTATATACGGAGCCCCAGCAGCTGGCTTCCATTTACAACTGTTTGCATTCAATAGTCGTATCATCCCATGTTACAACGGTTTCGCTGAAAACGGGCGTTTACTGGCAGTTTTTGGCAAAACCAATCTACAGCAAGCAATGGACTCTCTTTACAATGATGACATTCATCTTATGACCACCACCAAAAAAAAAAGATCATAAAAACATTAAGATCATAATTGCAAGCTCCATTACAGCCATAAATCAAGGGTGAATTGATGATCTTTCTTAATCGAGCTTTAATGTTGGGGAAAATGTTTTTGAGAGCTGAACTGTTTTTTTGTTTTTGTTTTCGAGAAGGATCCATATATCCTCTATAGGTGGCTCAGTGGTTAAGATGCTGAGCTTGTTGATCAGAAAGGTTGGCAGTTCGGTGGTTCGAATCCCTACCGCCGCGTAATGGAGTGAGCTCCCGTTACTTGTCCCAGCTTCTGCCAACCTAGCAGTTCAAAAGCATGTAAAAATGCAAATAAAAAAATAGGGACCACTTTGGTGGAAAGGTAAAAGTGTTCCATGCGCCTTCAGTGTTTAATCATGCCAGCCACATGACCACGAAGATGTCTTCGGACAGCGCTGGCTCTTCAGCTTTGTAATAGAGATGAGCACCGACCCCTTGAGCCGGAAACGACTAGCACATATGTGCAAGGGGAACCTCTACATATACCCTCTGGCATTTGTAGGATACAGGAAAGAGAGACAATTCACAAACGTTTTTGGGGAGGGCATCATTTTTGTGAGGCTGAGAGAACCAAGGAGAAGCAGCAAAATCAGAGCAAAGCAAACCAGGAACAGCTGCTTTCTGGACTCTGAGAAGCGAGGAGTTAAGTTGTTAGGATATTCTGGCAGAAGACAAGTACTGTATATCAGCTATTGTTAAATGCTAGCATTCTAGGAAAAACAGACTGGTAAGGCAATTAGCCGAAACAAACACATACTTGTATATTGCCGGCATCTCCAATGGAGCTTGCCGATAACTAATAGCTAAGAATACAATCATAATTTAAGCATATGGTTTTTGAAAGATAAGCAGGGAGTGATCCTTGTTAACAGTTGATGCAGAAGCTCGACATGCAAAACCCAGTGAAACATTTTGGGGCAGGCTTGTAGGTAAATCTCTTGTATATCTTTCCTGGTTTATCTTTCTTAGCAGACCTTGTTAGCATTTAGTAGAAAGCTACATAACCACAAGTAAAGTAGAAAATATATGCATATACACACATGCATAAGACTAACACTTGTGCATGTGTATATAAGTATATATATAGAGAGATGTACTAACACTGGAACTATAATGTTCATCTCAGATCTCTGACTATACGGGTAAGTCAATGTAGAATTTTGGTGTGGATTGTATTGTATTTAAGGGTTAAGACTTACACAAAGACGTAAGGAATGAAGGCGAATATACGTGTCCCAGGATAACATTGCAGGATCCAATCTGGGTCACCAGGACCAAAGGTTTTGTCTTCCAAGCTTTTGGACTCGTGCTGGATCTCATCTTCAGGGGACTTCTCTCTAGCAGAGTGTGTGATGTGGGACTTACTGGCATGTGGTATTCCAACTTGCTGATCACTATTTTAAATATTATCTCCCCATTTTACTTTCATGCAGTGCTTGTCATTCTGGTTGTCACCGTTTTAATACAGAAAAATTACCAGTACATATATAAGATAATCTTTATTGTTACTTTTTTCTGTGAACACACTGGCACACATTAAAAAATGAAATATTGATGCCTACTCTCAAAAGAATACACACACACATATATATACATACACACGTGTGTGTGTGTGTTGTGTATGCATGTATATATGTGTATGTATGTATATGTGTATGTATACATATATGTACACTCACTTACTTGCACATACATATACATTTACTATATGTACATACACACACATACATACATATACCGTTACAAATACACACAAATCACAATCCATTTTGAATACATAGCTGAAAAAAGACAAGGTTGATATTTTATGGTATAAAGCTATTACAGAATCTAGTTGTTCTGCTTCAGATGCTGCGAAGCCTCCTCCCAGAAGGTAACAAAAAATAATTGTTTAATGTATGATTGTTATCCTAAGCAGCAGAAATCACTCCTGATGGCTTCTGATAAAAAATGATCTGTTGGTTAGATCTATAATCTGACATTAGAACAGGAATGAGCAACTATGGCAAATATATGACCTGTGTGGACTTCCACTCCCAGAATTCTTGAGCAGCCATGTTGGCTGAGGAATTCTGGGAGTGGAAGTCCACAGGTCATAAAGTTGCCATAGTTACCCACACTGTATTAGAAAGAACACAAAAAGGGGCCTAAGCCAATTTTACAATATACTGTATATGAATGCATTATAACTTTTCCTGAATCCACATTTCTGTTGTTTTCTTCCTTAGGGAACCAGGAGATAGGATCACATCTTCAAACCGTTCTACAGGGGAAGCAGTTTGTTTGATCAGTTTGACCAACTGTTAACATCCAACCACTCCATCTTCTCAAACATGCACCAGCCAATCCTTGGAGGATGAAGTAAAAA
Organism: Notechis scutatus; assembly: GCF_900518725.1. Next base: position 34,175 of record NW_020716837.1, read on the forward strand.
GATAAAGCGATTTGTTCAAGTTGTAAAGGAGATTCATTGAAAAACAAACAGGAAGTTTGTTCCACAGAACTTCTGGGGAAAATGAAAGAAGCTATCAGACAGGCAACTGTAGAGGAAACAAATTGGCGTGCAATTCAAGATGTGTGCATGATACATAAAGAAGACTTAAGTCTTTTCTGTTTGGAGGATCAAATTCCCCTTTGTTCACTCTGCAGAAAATCCTGGGATCATGCGGGGCACACTGTCATTTCCAGGAATCAATCAGAAAATCAGGTAAGCCAATGTAATCCTCCAAAACACTGTATTAAGACGATAGGGAGCCAGCCCCTAAAACTCCTGGGATAAAATCTTCCCTCTTGAAACCTTTTGCCGATTAATTAAAAAAAACCATCATCTGCACCAGCCTCCAGTCAGTCTCCAAGGACAGCTCCTGACATTCATTAGAGTAATCTAGCCATGAATCAGTTCACTTTCACTTGTTTTGTGTATTATTTGTCATAACAAATTGACTCTGATTAAACATATTGGCTTCAGCAAAAATACGACATGCACCCATCGTGATAATTGTGATTTGTTTTTCTCCCCCACTGGTATATATCACCCTCACCTCAGACTGAAAAATATGAAACATGGATATTAAATTGTCAAAAGATCAAATGAAGTATCATCCAGGCCACAGTAACTGCAGAAATATTTGACTTAAAATTAGCCTGGGGGATAAGGGAGTTTTAATTTTTTTGTGTTTGCACTGAAGTTCTTCTTCCCCTCAAATATCACTATAATACAACACAACACAATAATACAATACAATACATAAAATTAATGTAACAACATAATATATAATATGGTACAGTATCATATCATGCTGTATCCAAAGACCAGGATTCAAAAAGCTAAATTATTATATATTTTATTTTTCATTTCTAGCCAACCTTTATTAATTTTATAAGTAACTCAAGGCGGTGAACATACCTACTATTTCTTCTATTTTCTCCACAACAACACCTCTGTGAAGAGGGTTGGGCTGAGAGAAAAATGAGTGGTTTAAACTCACCCAACTGGTTTTTCATGCTTAAAGTAGGACTTGCCCTGATGCCTTAGCCACTAGACCAAAGTGGCTGATACATCTATTAATATGGTGAAAACCATCTCTTATTGGACTTGTTGCATAGGTAAAATTCAAGGCATCCCATAATACTTTACCTCCTTCTTTTTTTGTCTAGGCTACTGGAAATGTCTTGAATGGGTAAGTGTTTTCCTGCTGAAGCACCAATATATTTGTTTGACTTGTGTGCTACCCATCTCGCTTCACGCTTTGACACTTTCAAATCTAGACCTGCGGCAATTGGATGTATCTCACTGATTCCATGATCCAATGGCAGCTCCTAGAAGATCTTAGCTCATCCCAGGTCCAGCAAAACCAGCCTGCCCCATATATGGTGTCACTTTCCATCTCTAGAGCTAAGAGTTCCCAGCCTGGGACATTTCTTGGCCAACTGCTTCTGACCTGGGAAGCCAGACAGAGTCAGATCTGCTTGGTACCCGGATGAGAAGTCTTAATTAATTTGGGGAGTTGATGGGGGGGGGGGGGAAACGTTCTTAGGATGAAGAGTGGTAATCAATTCACTTCTGTGTTGTTACCAAGGAAACAGTATGAATTGGATGTCTGAAAGTCTGTAGGGATTCTCATCCAGGACATCCAGTTCATGGTTGTCCCAAAGGTGCTTTTTCAAGAGGCAACTGGACTTACTTGTCTTTTTCCTTTTGAAGACGTTTTGCTTCTCATCCAAGAAGCTTCTTCAGCTCTGACAGGACAGTGGGGAATGGAAGGATTTATATTCTTCCAGCTATGCTGGCTGGAGAATTCTGGGAGTTGAAGTCCACAAGTCTTAAAGTTGCAGTTTGGTGACGTCTATTCTAAAAGGATGCAAATGTCCAGCTGTCTGAAAGGAGTATAAATCCTTCCACTCCCCACTATCCTATCGGAACCGAAGAAGCTTCTTGGATGAGAAGCAAAATGTCTTCAAAAGGAAAAAAAACAAGTCCGTTTGCCTCCTGAAAAAGCATCTTTGGGACACTGAAGTCTGAATAATTAGGACCTAAACTCAACCAAGAAAGCCATTTTGATACTTTTTTGAAAAAAAAAATTGATGCTACTGTATTAATATAGAGATTATTTACTTGTAGCACCTGATTGCCATGTTATTGACAAGCTATTTTAGATAATACAGGTAGTCTCGTCTTATGACCACTATTGAACCCAACTTCTGTTTCTAAGTGACACATTTGTTAAGTGAGCTTTGCCCCCATTTTACAATTTTTCTTGCCACCGTTGTTCAGCAAATCACTGCAGTTGAAAAGTTAGTAACCTGGTTATTAAGTGAATCTGGCTTCCCCATTGATTTCGCTTGTCAGAAGGTTGCAAAAGGGGATCGTATGACCTTGGGACACAGCAACAGTCACAGGTGTGAACCAGTTGCCAAGCGGCTGAATTCGACAATTGGGGATGCTACAAAGGTCGTAAGTGTGTAAAATGGTCGTAAGTCATTTTTTTCAGTACTGTCGTAAGTTTCAATGGCCACTAAGTAAACTGTGGTAAGTCAAGGATTACCTGTGTTTCTACTGCTACCTTTTGTGAATAGTTTAGTTGAAGAATCACATTATATTCCAGTTTACAGTATGGTAGGAAAAGGCAAATGTTTTGATCTTCTTCAATTGCATATCCTTTATATCGTGAATTTCCTCTCTCCTTAGGGGGAAAGAGAGTTTTCCAAAATCCCAGCCAACCATTGTAGAATTTTCAAACATAAACCCAGCAGACTTCATAGAAAAAGGTAAGGGTGAAAAATGTTGTAAGTCACTTTTTGGGGTGCCACTGTAATTTTGAAAGGCCACTAAACAAAGAGTCGTAAATCGAGGACTAGCTGTGTGTAATGACTATGTCAGGTGAGGCTCCATTCAAAATCCAAGGAAGAAAACCTTAGACTCCATTGTTTATAGAGAAAAGGCCTTTTACTGAAAATTGAAGTGGTAGCATCAGAAGAATACAAGATCTGAGGCAATAGGCGCGAAAATCACATATAGAAAATTATCCCATGTTCCCACCCGCAAGAGTTCAAACTGACCATCCAATCTGAGGTGTGTATAATGTCATGTGAGGCATCTTCAGGTGGTGTCTCACACATCTGGTGTTCCAAGACGGTTGACCTTGGCTTAGGCAGATAAGGGGCTCCATCTGCTCAGTAAGCAAGTAGGAATAGTCAAGAAAACATCCCAATTTTTACATTTCACCAACTTAAAATCTCCAGCATCCTTCCCCCCTCCCCATGAAGCCCAATTATTCTTCCCTCCCCCGGTTTCTATGGCAGCCGGAAAGACAAGCAGAAGAAGGATTCTTGGAGACTGACAGACCGTTTGCTTGACTGGCCCGCCAAAGAAATAGAAGGAAGCCCAGATCAAATCTTGTAATGAGACAGGAAGCTGGATGATTTCACATTCAAAGAACGATTTTTCACACAAGATTTCTGATTCTCAGGGTTTCAAAGGGCCCTAGTTTTTTGTTTTTTTTAAATAGGACTAATAGCAATAGCCCTTAGACTTATATACCACTTCACAGGGCTTTACAGCCCTCTCTAAGCTGTTTACAGAGTCAGCCTATTGCCCCCAACAATTTTGGGTTCACAAAAGAAATGTCCAAAGTGAGTCCCTGTCTCTACTTCCTTCAAAAAGTGTCTTTGCCAGGCTTGCTTTGTCCACTTCCTCAACATTTAGGTTCAATTGGACTTAGTTCCAGATACTTAGTTCCAGATCCATATAGGTAGTCTTTGATTTATGACCACAATTAAGCCCAACATTTCTATTGCTAAGGGAGACAGTTGTGAAGTGAGTTTTTCCCCATTTCCCCCCCCCCCCCGCTTCCTTGCTACCGTTAAGTGAATAACTGCGGTTGTCAAGTTAGCAACACGGTTATTAAGTGAATCTGGCTTCTCCATTGCCTTTGCTTGTCTGAAGGTCGCAAAAGGGGAACACATGACACACACACACACACGGAATACTTCAACCGTCAGAAACATGAGTCCGTTGTCAAGCATCCGAATTTTGATCATGTGACTATGGGCGATGCTGCAATGGTCATAAGTGTGAAAAACAGTCAGAAATCACTTTTTCAGTGCTGTTATAACTTCAAATGGTCACTAAATGAATTGTCGTGAGTTGAGGACTGTCTGTAAGTAGGATTTTCCTATCTCCTAATTAATCTCTCCCTGCTTACCTATGGCGCTGCGATGGAATTTGCAAGAGTCAAGAGCAGGGGTGTCAAACTTCTGGCCTGCGAAGTGGTTGGATCTGGTCCAGGGGCAGGGGTGGGGTTCAAAAATCCCAGCAACCGATTCGCTGCCCAGTTGCTGTGGAGGCGTGGCCATGGTGGGCGTGGCCTCCTGGAACTTCCAGGAGGGCTGTTTTTCCCCCTCCCAGAGCCTCCGCACAGACCCTGCACTGACCTGCTTCAAAAATGGGCCACATGGAGATGCCTGGGAGGGGAGGGGTGGGCAGGGCCAGCTGGTTGGTTCAAATACCGGTTCGGGGAACCAGGTGCAAATTTAACATCCGGTTTGCCCGAACCAGTCCGAACTGGTAGAATCCCACCTCTACCAAATGTTATATCTCACCTTTACAAAGGAGGTGAGAAGTCCAAACTCCAACTGAATACAAACAGGCAAGCAAATCCAGTAATTATAGAGTTAATTCCTTGAGCCGATAATGTTCTTGGCAGTCTCACACACGCTGTCTGCCAAGTCCGACAAGAAAACAGGAATATAAATCACACAAGCTGTCACAACACAGAATACACCGAAGCTCCTCTGAATAAGTCACACGTTGTCCCGTACGAAGTTCCCAGAGCAAACACACCCACTTTTATTCCCTGTGGGGCATGTCACTAATTCAGCTCACTCTCTCATTCGTCCACGCCTCCTGCGCTGCAGCCCACATTTTTGCCTGCGACGCTGCCTCGCATCAAGCCAGCATTCGTCTGCTTGATTCTCTGTCAAAGGCTGCTCCAATATGCCCTCCTCCTTCTCCCTCTCAGTTATCTGCCGACACCTGAGGCACAATCAGGGAGGAAGGCATTGCCGAAGAGGAAGGTCCTGGGGAGGAAGGCATTCCCAATTCCTCCTCCTCCTCATCTTCCGAATCCTCTTCCTCTAAGAATGCAGGCTCAGGACTTGGAGCCACAACACCCACAGGGCCGTCCTATAAAATGTAAGGGGCAGGCCCATGTCTCTTTGGCCCAGTCTATCCAATGCAAAGAGGAAACATCGGCCCAGCGAGGCTTCAGCCTGGTCTACCCAGTGCAAAGAGGAAACATGCCAGCAGTTTGGGGAGAATGCCCACCCAGTTGGCCATGCCCAGCTGCTCCCCAAAGGTCAACCACAGCCCTGATGCGGCCCTCAATGAAATTGAGTTTGATACCCCTGGTCAAAAGGAAAGAAGTTTGCTGTTGCCTCAGGAAAAGTAGGTATCTAACTGTGGTTTATTTTTCCAAGGAGGCGCAACTGATGGGAATGAAGATGACAACAAGGGTAATAAGCATGCAGCTATTGAGCAGTGTGTGGACTTCATCTCGGAAGAAAAGAAGGAAGCAGGTATAAGGCACTTGACATTATGGGATATTCCTCTGAATTGCAGGGAGACAATTTCTCTGTTTGGATCCCAGAAGCTTCTAGACTGCTGAAAAAATCAGCCAAGAGGCAAGATGGTCCTGAACTAAGAGTTTTTCTTCTGAATACATGCTTAGACAATCTGTGTGTTCCCAGAATGATTGATGGAGCAACTGCTGATGGATTTAATGACTCCACTGAGCACCAAATTCCACACTTTCTGAGCTGGAGTTCTCCATGGTTCCAGAGCTCTCCAAGGTGCTAGAGTTCTACCTCAAAAAGTTGAAGATGTGTGGACTTCAACTCCCAGAATTCCCCAGCCAGCTATCCTGGCTGGGGAATTCTGGGAGTTGAAGTCCACATATCTTGAAGCTACTGAGATCGAGAAACGTTATACTCCAGGGGCCCCCCAACCTTTTGGGCACCAAGGACTAGTTCTGTGGTTTTTCCGCGGACTGAAGGGAGTGTGGTTTTGTATGTTGCCTGTATCCCATGTATGGGGCTTCACTTGTTTGCATGGCCTGGTTTCTGGCATGTCATGGTCCGGTGCTGGGATCCTTGTGGTACTCTATTTGCCCTTATTGTATATGTTCTAGTTCCATGTGGTCACACCTGGGTGCTCACAGATGCTCTTTTTTATACCTAATATATTCTTCCTCGTTTGCTTGTCATCCAAGAAAGTTGTATAGCTTGAAAGGATCTCCAGGAACTAATCTAGGCCAAATCAGAAGTAGAAACAGGTGTGGCACTGCGTCCTTTCAACGACTTCGCACTCATTTGCACACTCTGATTCAGATGATTCTGAGGATACAGTTAAACCCCCAAGTGGCCTCAGTGACTCTCAGAGAACTAAGAGCCAGAGGACTGACTGCAAAGAATATAAATCCTTCCATTTCCCACCAGTCAGTTAGAACTGAAGAAGCTTCTGGGATGGGAAGTGAAATGTTTTCAAACAAACAAACAAACCCCCCCACCCCCAAGAAAGTCCAGTTGCTTTTTAGCAAAAGCATCTTTGGGGCAACCATGAGCTGGAGGATTGCGAATCTCCAAAGACGCATAATACTGTATTTTACGAGCACAGCATGTGTCACATCAAGCGGTGCAGTGGGCTAGAGAAGGAGCTCTTGCCTCACAATCAGGAAGCTGTGTGTTCGATCTTAGGTAGAGGCAGATGTTTCTCTCTCTGGGCACAATGAGAATAGATCTCCTGAACAAAGCTCCACATTAGCGACAGGAAAGGCCTCCGGCCATTAAACATTCAGCTCCATTCAGTTGCCCAGATTCCACCCTGCAAGGGATTATGGGGTCGTTAAAAGAAGATGATGATGATGACGACAGGGTGCGTCATATCACTCAGGTGACTGAGGCACCTTTTACAAGCAGGTTCCCCATTGCCTTCCAGATGATGCTCACCATTACCTCCGGGCAGCCACAGATAGCCGGGCCCTGGCGAGACACGTTGAGAGACTTCCTTTAGCCCCCTCTGGAGCACAGCAAGCTCCCCCGTAATTCAGAAGCTTCTGTTTACTTATCTGCCTCTTTGAAGTTATAGTTTGTGGTCCTCAAGGACGAGCTACTGAAATAATTAGAGATACCATTCCAAAGCTCATCTTGAAGAACGTAGTTATGAAACCAACTCAGCTTGGATTAATCAAGCAGGACACAAATGTTTGAGCTGTTGAGAACTGTTTATTCAACAGGATGTTAAGTACAGTTGAGAGAAAGGGAGGGGGAGGAAGAAAAAAACTGGCACCCCTTTCTGATCACACCTATGTTTAATTGCAATCATGGGTGCTTTGAGAGGCCATGAAACTGGGTGTTATCCGTTGCCAAGATAATACAGGATCCAATGAACTATTTCTAAGCTTTGTGGGAAATGCAATAAAAATAAATTATAATGACATATGATCTTTTCCTTTATAGGCACCCAACCCAACGTAAGGGTCAAAAACTCAATTACCTGGATTATCCTCATACTATTTGTCATTCAGATCGCGGGCTTGGTAACCACCATCTTCGTTTTTACAAGTGAGTGACCCACTCGCGTTCCCTATCGATCGATCCAAGTTTCATCCTTTTTTAGAATAGCTTACTGCAGCTGGTCCTCAGCTTACAGCCATTCATTTAGCGATTGTAAGTCGAGGACCTTTGAGACAGAAAATATCCCAGTCCTGGATCACCCACCTTAACAAAAGGACTCGGGATCAGTGTGAGGAGGAGAAGGCCCGGCGTTCAAGGCAGCCATGTCTTCGGTTCAGGCCCTACGGCAGCGATGAGGAAACTTTTTGTTAGGGCGTGCCGAAAGCGTGCGTGCGCCCGCACTCACAATGCAATGCGACCTGCCCCCCGCCCTGCGCATGCACACGCAACACCCCTGCCCCACCCCCTTACCTGCACTGTGCATGCACGTGTCTCCCAGCTGATTTTCGGCCCATTTGAGGCCGTTTTCACCCTCCCGGAGGCTCCAAAGAAGCCTCTGCGGCCTCAGAAGGCTGCAAAATGGGCCTGTGCGCATACGCGGTGCAGGTAAGTTTGGCTGGGGTTCGTGTGCCTGCACAAATGGCTCTGTGGCACACGTGCCACAGGTTCGCCATCACGGCCCTATGGATTCTACGGGGGCACTGGAAAAAGTGGCTTATGATCGTTTTTCACACTTACGACTATTGCAGCATTCCCCATGGTAATTTTTGTGATTAAAATCCAGATACTTGGCGATTGACTCATATTTATGGCAACTGCTGCATCTCGGAGTCATGCAAATCCCCTTTTGTAACCGTCTAACAACGGGGAAGCCAGATTCACTTACTAAACATATTACTAACTTAACAACTGCAGTGACTCAGTTAACAACTGTGGCGGGAAAGGTCATAAAATGGGGCAAAACTCACCTAACAACTGTCTGGCTTAACAATGGAAATTTGGGGTTCAATTATGGTCCTAACTGAGGATTATCTGTAATATTGTATGCACCATCAATGTTACTAGCCCCCCAACTGCAGTGATTCACTTGGAAACTGTTGTGAGAAAGGTTGTAAAACGGGGCAAATCTCACTTAATTGTCTCACTTAAGCGACAGAAATTTTGGTCTCCGTTAGGTCGAGGACTCCCTGTATCTTATGTAATTGATTGCAGTTTTGCTTCCCAAAATGTTTAGAATAACTTCCCACATAACAGGCATGGTGGTTTACTTTGCAATATACACATTGGAGAGGTTAATTTATGAAAATGTTGGTTATTCCTTTGCTTCTCTTTCTTACTCCGGAGAACATCCCTCATAATCAGTGGTGGGGTTCAAAATATTTTACTACCGGTTCTGTGGGCATGGCTTGGTGGGCGTGGTGTGGCTTGGTGGCCGTGGCAGGGGAAGAATACTGTAAAATCCCCATTCCCTCCCCAGCCCACTAACCTGCTTTCCAGATCCGTTCTCCTGTGCAGGGCAACAAAGACCCAGCCGATCAGCTGGGACTCGGGAGGCAGAGAATAGATGTGGGCAGGGCCAGTCAGAGGTGGCATTTGCTGGTTCTCCAAACTACTCAAAATTTACGCTACTGGTTCTCCAGAACCGGTCAGAACCTGCTGAATAGCAACTCTGGCTCATAATGCAAGCAGACAGTGGCTTAGTGCAGGGGACTGTTCATTGCTTTTCCTGCATTGTCATTCGGTGGAAATCTCACCCAGAAAGCCCAACAGACCATGGTTGGAATGCAAGCAACCATTTTATTTTGGAATCTGTCAATTTTGCACAGAGTTTGGAGAATATCAAAGTGAGGCAAATCCTCGTTTAAATAAATATTTTTGTAACTGGGAGGGAACGAATGTGAGATGACTTGAATGATTCTGGTCCAGGAAGATTGCTGGACTCCAGCAGCTGTTTATCTGGCCTCCCTCCTTATCAGACATCTGTGTCAAACTAAGGTTCATGAAAGGGAGGCTAAGACGCTGTCTGTCTCCAAATAAAACTGCCCAGAATTACACTACTTAAGGAGGAAGTCTTAAAATCCACTTGAATCACAAATGAAAATTTGCAGCAACTGATTTTTATTATTTTTTATTTTTGTAAAATCGAGCCCCAAATACTCACTTTTCATTACTCTTCCTAGCTTCCCAGGATCTTAACTTGACACAATAATTTATTTATTTATTTAATAATTTATTTATTTAGTTGATAGAAGAAGTTATTTCTCTTTTTGCTCTGACGGTGTATACTTTTTTTCCCACCCTGTAATGAGATCATTTGTGGGGAAGGATAGCTGCACGCTTCCAAAATATACGGCGACGTTAAGTGTTCAAATACAGGTAGTCCTTGACTTACAACAGTTCACTTAGTGACCGTCCAAAGTTACAATGGCACTGAAAAAAGTGACTCATGACTGTTTGCCATAGTTGCAACCTCTGTAGCATTCCCATAAAATTCAGATGCTTGGCAAACTGGTTCATACTTACGATGGTCGGATCCCCTTTTGGGACCTTCTGACAAGCAAGGTCAATGGGGAAGCCAGATTCACTTACTAACTGATCAACCGCAGTGATTCACGTAACAACAGTGGCGAGAAAGGTCGTAACATGGGGCAAAATTCACTCGACAAATGTTTCCCTTCAACATAAATGTTGCCCTTCAACATAAATTTTGGGCTCAACTGTGGTCGTAAGTCGGAAGAGAACTACCTGCAAAAATATTTCCTTAATTCTGTAATAATAACAACAATGTGGCAAAAGGAAGCAAATATATAGTACCAATATTGCGTGGAAGCCAGAAGTGGCATTCAGCAGGTTCTGACCGGTTCTGGAGAACCGGTAGCGGAAATTTTGAGTAGTTTGGAGAACCGGCAAATGCCACCTCTGACTGGCTCTGCCCCCATCTATTCTCTGCCTCCCGAGTCCCAGCTGATCGGCTGGGTCTTCTTTTGTTGCCCTGCACAGGAGAACGGAGCTGCAAAGCAGGTTAGTGGGGTGGGGAGGAAATGGGGATTTTGCTGCCACGCCCATCAAGCCACACCCACAGACCAGTAGTAAAAAAAAATTGAATCCCACCACTGGTGGAAACCCAAACAACTCTTAAATATCATCAGCACTGACAACATCTCCGCAGCTTTACTTGGAACAGTGACAGAATATCTGAAATATATCTTCAGATGCCTTCAAACCACATCTGCCTATCTGCCTGTGTCCTTGGGAAGGACTCAATAGGCATCATATCCAGTCTAAACATCTGGCTGACCTTGCAATGAGCTATGATAATAATCTATTTCCCCCTCTTCATTCTTACTGCTCAGTGGTTGTCCTTGCTTACAACCAAATGTAAATCAAACCCTATGTTAGGTCTGTTCAACCAATTGCAGTTTTTTGTTTTTTTAAAAAAAAACCCTTCATTTAGTACAAGGGTCTTCAAACTTGGCAGCTTTAAGACTTGTGGACTTCAACTCCGAGAATTCCTGAGCTAACATGACTGGAGGAGGAATTCTGGGAGTTGAAGTCCACAAGTCTTAAAGCTGCCAAGTTTGAAGACCCCTGGTTTAGTGTAATGGGTGGTCAGCCTGACAACCGATGGAACTATGTGACTTACGACCACAATTGAGCCCAAAATTTCTGTTGTTAAGTAAGACATTTGTTAAGTGAGCTTTGCCCCATTTTACAGCCTTTCTTGCCACCATTGTTAAGTGAATCACTGAGGTTGTTAAGTGAGTAACACAGCTGTTAAGTGAATCTGGCTGCCCCCTTGACTTTGCTTATCAGAAGGTCCCAAAAGGGGATCGCATGGGACACAGCAACCGTCATAAGTACGACCTCGTTGCCAAGCATCTGAATTTTGATCACATGGCCATGGGGAGGCTGCAAAGGGTTGTAAGTGTGAGAAATGGTCATAAGTCACTTTTTTCAGTGCCGCTCTAACTTTGAGCAGTTGCTAAATGAACTGTTGTAAGTTGAGAACTGCCTGTATTTTGCCGAGTAAGGCCAGGCAAGGAAACTTGTAGTCTGTCTCTGTTTGCAAACTATTAAAAATTCATTTAAAATGAATATAAAGATTTACAATGTAAAGATGTATATAGATGTATGTATGTATGTATGTATGTATGTATGTATGTATGTATGTATGTATGTATGGTATTCAGCTTTGTTCGGGTATTTTCCCACGTCATTATAGTTGTGCTTTTAAAGTTGTAGCAACGTTTCGGCAGAATCTCATCTGCCATCATCAGGCTTCTGTATTGTGTTCGTCTGTGAGTCAGGCTTTTACAGTGGTTTCAGTTTTAAATTTGGGGCTAGCCTACTGCTGTGCCAGAATGGTTTTTTCTTCATCCTGATTGGTTGGGAGTCTTGGTCTGTATTTATTGGTCTTGGAGTTTGCTGTGTTCTGCTTGATTGGTGTTTCTAATATCTTCTGTCTGTTTTGTGGCTTTTTTTGTCTTGATTGGCTGGCAACATTGTGTTCCTGTATTGGAGGCTTTTAGTGCAGCTTGGCTCCGAGTAAATGGATGGCTATCATTTATTAGGAAGCTAGGTTTCATCTGGGTGCCTGGTTGGGGTGTGTTTGAGCTGGAGGTATCAGGGGGGATCTGTTTGTGCCCAGGTGTTTGCCTGGCTTGTGGTGTGGAGATTTTTTTGTTTGTGAGTGCAGGCTTCCAAATAATTGGAATCTGGTGGAATCATCTCTTCTATTCATGCTTTCAGGTCTTTTTTCAATCTCTATGGCTTCTCTGATAATTCTGTGGCTAGGGTTTTAGTGCCATTGAAGTTGATGCTATGACTTGTGGCTTTCATGTGTTGGAAGTGAGGAAGTGTGTTCCAGCTTTTTTACTGCATTTTTGTGTTCATCCAGGCGGGTACTTATTCTTCTATTGGTCTGTCCAATGTATGTGGCCAGTATATATATACACACACATATATACCGTGTTTCTCATATAATAAGGCCGGGTCTTATTTTTTTTGAGCCTCCCAAAAATGGCTAGGCCGTCTTTTCAGGGGTGACTTAATTCCCCCCGCTTGCATCCTTGGGCGGGCAGGCAGCGACGGCTTGGATGTTCAGCTTGGCGTTGGTGGGGCACTTCATATCAGGAGACCTTCCGCCACCGTTGCTATCCCTTCTCCCCATGCTGCCGCGGCGTTTGGCGCAGCCACACGGCATTTGGTGCAGCCATGCGGGGCTGGCCAGGGCTCCTTCCTGCAACCGGAGCCTGGCGGAGACACTCAGCTTCAGGCGCTCCTGTCGCCGCCTTCCTGGGCATCGTTTGAAGGCAAAGCCCATTCTTTTAAAAACGACGCCCTACTACCAGTACGACAAAGCCTCCCCTGCCAGAGAGGGCAGCCCAACCCCACGTGGGGAGGCGAATATCCCGGGGCCATAGCGTAGGATAGGCCCACCCCGGGAGAAGCGCCCAGCCATCCCTGCCTGGCGCCGGGCAGAGCACGAAGAGCTTCACTTGGGGCGCGCAGCGCAGCTGACAGGCGGGCCCTCCTGCTCGGTGATGGAGCTCTGGCCAAGGCAGCGAGTGCCTCCCTGCTGGGCCCTCCGGTCATCCCACCAGGGCCGCGCCGGAGCCGGGAGGGCTAGGCAGAGCCGGGAAAGCGAGCCGCGGGTGCGCGCCCGCCTGCCAAGTGAAAGAGCCGGGCCAACCCAAGCTTGGCTTCCTTCCCAAGTCCCTCCAGCCCGACCCCGAAGGGGCCTCCGGGAGAGGCCACCCAAGGCAGTGATAGCACCCACCCATCCGTGGACAGGGAGGCAAGGCGACGGCCCACGCTGCGTCCTCCTCTCAGTTGAGCCCCGCTGAGTGAGCACATCTGCCCGATGCCCGTGCTGCTGCAGCGTTTGGAGCTGCCAGCACGTTTGGAGATGTGTGGGGACCGGGACCGGCTGGGTGAGGGATGGAAAGGATGGGCAGCTTTGGGCTCTCTCCGCCGGACCCTCCGGCCAGGGAAGCAGCGCTGCCGTTGCCTTGCCTGCCCGTCTGTGGATGGGTGGGTGCTATCGCTGCCTCAGGCAGCCTCTCCTGGTGGCCCCTTCGGGGTCGGGCTGGAGGGACTTGGGAAGCCAAGCTCAGGTTGGCCCGGCTCATTCACTTGGCAGGCGGATGTGCACTCACGGCTCGCTTTCCCAGCTCTGCCCAGCGGAGGGCCTGGCGGGGAGGTGCTCGCTGCCTTGGCCAGATCTCCACCACCGGGCAGGAGGGCCTGCCTGTCAGCTGCACTGGGCGCCCCAGGCGAAGGTCTTCGCGCTCTGCCCGGCGCCAGTGTGCAACAAAAGTACTTCCTAACGGCAAGCCCTCCCCTGCCATTCCCCCCCATTTCGCATGTTTTAATATGGGCCTTAATTTGGGGGGAGGGGCTTAATTTCATTTTATGCCTATAAAACATGCTGGGACTTCCTATTAGGGGAGGTCGTATTGTTGGAGAAACACAGTATATATATGTATATGTTATATTGTTTGATGATATTTTGCTATTATAATAATGTAAAGAGTATTGATATATGTCCAAAGATCACCATGTTCAAATGTTTTTAAATTTAATTTAATTTAATTAAAAAAAATTGTTTAATAGTGAGGCAATAAAATGAAATGAAATTGCATGCAGGCCTTGATTTACAAGAGTTTGTTTAGTGACCGTTCAAAGTTAAAACAGCACTGGAAAAAGGGACTTATGACCATTTTTCACACTTACGACTATTGCAGCATTCCCCGTGGTCACGTGACCAAAATTCAGATGCTTGGCAACTGACTCACATTTATGACGGTTGCAGTGTCCCGGGGTCATGTGATCCCCTTCTGCAAACTTCTGAGAAGCAAAGTCAATGGGAACCCAGATTCCCTTAACAACCATGTTACCAACTCAATACCTGCAGTGATTCGCTTAACAACTGTGGCAAGAAAGGTCATAAAATGGGACAAAACTCACCTATCAATTGTCTCGCTTAGCAACAGAAATTTTGGGTTCATTTGTGGTTGTGAGTTGAGGATTACTTGTACGTGGCTCTTAAACTTCAGAGCTTTCAGAATTGTCCTTTTCTAATCATGTGTAGGGTTTGTATTTGTTTTAATTAAAAAACATTTACAAGTCATTCAACAGCCTCAAAATTTAATTAAATAAATACATATTCCAACTAGAATTTTACTGTGCTTTAATGCAGTTAAAGCATTAAGTTAATATTGAATACATTTAAATGTAATTACTAATTAAAGTAGTAAATGCTTTCTAGCTGCTATAGGCTAGATCAGGGATTATCAAACTTGACAGCTTTAAGACTTGTGGACTTCAACTCCCAGAATTCCTCCTCCAGTCATGTTAGTTCGGGAATTCTGGGAGTTGAAGTCCACAAGTCTTAAACTTGCCAAGTTTGAAGACCCTTGGGCTAGATGGAATGCTCACTGGTGGAAATGGTCTGAAGTGGGTGGGAAGACAAGCTAAATGACAGCTGAGACAGCAAATGGAGAATATCACTTCAACCAATCACAATGCATCCTTTGATGTCATAGGATAGGACATCTTTCTAACTTGTTGCATATTAATGGTTATCAGGGCAACATCAAAATCCATTAACACATACTTATTTTCAATTGCATTATCTTTCTCCAGATGGCTGGACCTTTTATAATTCCCAGGAAGATCCTATGTCTTGTAGCACCAATCATGATTAGGAATTATGCTCCAGCACATTTGAAGGATGATAAATCAGAATAAAATTGAACTCAACATCCTAGGGGAGAGGTGAGGGAGAGCATCAAAACAACAGCAGCTTTTTCTACCATCTCCTTTATGTCCCGTGTTTCTAAATCAGTGTTCCCCAAATTTAGCAACCTTGTTAAAGGCTTAGCAGCCAGGTATGTGGACCAACTCCCAGAATTCTCCTCAGTGGCAATGTTGAATGTGGAATTCTGGGAGCTGAAGTTCCTACACCTACCGTAGAAATTCACTAAGTTGAGGAACATTCCTCTAAATCAGGGGTGGGGAACTATGGCCCTTTTATGTCTTGTGGACTTCAACTCCCAGAGTTCCTGAGCCAGCCATGCTGAGGAATTCTGGGAGTTGAGTTCCATGCTGGCTCAGGAATTTTGGGAGTTGAAGTCCACAAGTGATAAAGAGGCCATAGTTCCCCACCTCTGTTCCCAAATAGAGGGCTGAGAGGACAATAATCTATTAAATCATGTGAATTTGTATTTTCAGAAGCTAAACCTCAGTTGCCTTCTGCTGCTGCCACCGCTTCCTGTTGCCCAACGGGCTGGCACATGAACCAAGGGAACTGCTATCATGTTTTGGAAACCCAAGAGAGCTGGAATGCTAGTCAGAACCGTTGTCTCTCCCTTGGGGCCACCTTGGCTGTTTTTGGGGATCTAGAGAAACTGGTAAGAGAAGAATCTGTCAAAATTGATACCTGCAGTTTTGCTCAAGCAGGCCTTCCTAGTGGCTACTCTTTCGCCATTTTATGAAATAAGAACTTGCCATTATATCTCCAGGATGCTTGAGGGATTTAAATCTCTTTCCAGTGTTGAGAAGATGTGCCTTTATTCTCTGTACCCCAGAAGCAGATTGTGTAATTTCAAGCAATCCGGATACTGGATTTTCTGCAGAAAATTCTGTTATTCTGGATAAAACGTTGACAGGAATAGCCAAAAATACCCTATAGGCTCAAAATCCAGATGATTCTTGACAGACTTGAACACTGGACACTAACCAAAAGAAATTCAATACAGAAAAAAGTAAAGTCTTACACTTAGGCAAGAAAAAATATACATACATATAGATTGGGAGAAATTAGGCTAATAGCAGTAACTGTGACAGGTATCTTAGGGCCTTGGTGGACAGCCAGCTAAATATGAGCCAGCAGTGTGCAGCAGCAGCCAAAAAAGCTAATGCAATCCTAAATTGCATTAACAGAGGGATACAATCAAGATCAAGTGAGGTACTAATACCACTCTATAAAGCCTTAATAAGACTACACCTAGAGTATTGCATCCAATTTTGGTCACCACACTATAAAAATATGTTGAGACTCTAGAAAAAGTGCAGAGAAGAGCAACCAGGATGATTAGGGGACTGGAGACTAAAACATGCAACGAACGGTTGCAGGAACTGGGCTTGGCTAGTCTAGTAAAGAGAAGGACCAGGGGAGACATGATAGCGGTCTTTCCAATATTTGAGGGGCTGACACAGAGAGGAAGGGGCCAAGCTATCTTTCAAAGCACCTGAAGGCCAGACAAGGAATAATGGATGGAAACTGAACAAGGAGAGATTCAAGCTAGAAATAAGGATAAACTTTCTGACAGTGAGAACAATCAACCAATGGAACAGCTTTGCCTTTGGAACTTGTGGGATCTTCATCACTTGAGACTTTCAAGAAGAGATTGGATTGCCATTTGTCAGAAATGGTGTAAGGTCTTCTGCTTGGGTGGGGGGGTTGGACTAGATGACCTACAAGGTCCCTTCCAACTTTGTTGTTCTGTTATGTGTACGTACGTGCATATGCATGAAGAGTGATGATGGAAGAGGCACTTATGTCCTTCTGCGGAGTGCAGAGCTCAATTTCCAAAATGTTCTGAAACGTATAGTATTTTTTCTTTTTGTTTTTTAATTAAAAAACAAACAGATTGGCGCCATGAATGTCAAAGAGCCCTTTAACCACTGGATTGGCCTCCACAGAAGTTCTGAAGACAGATGGAAATGGCCAGATGGGACTCTATTTAAAAACATGTAAGTTCTTCCTACCATTGGATACTGAAAACCCATCGCCTCAATGAAGTTTCCAAAAAAATCATTACAATATGGCTCTTTAGGCAGATGTTTGCAGGTGAGGAAAGATCACAGTAACCAGCAAGCATGAACATGTGAGGTTAGATGTTATAAAAGACCTGCCTCTGGTCTATCACAAAGAGCTCAGAGGTTCTGGACTGGAACGGCATATAAACTGGAGGGAGGGAGAAAATGAATAGTTTCCAAGGTACAAAAAGAAATTTTGATTGGTTCCAACTGTGTTTGCCTCATCCACCCACCCATCCATCCTTTCAAGAAGAGATTGAACTGCCATTTGTCAGACATAGTGTAGGGTCTCCCGCTTCAACGGGGGGATTGGACTAGATGACCTACAAGGTCCTTCCAACTCTGATTATCTGTTAATCCATCCATTTATTCACTGACTCAATCTCTATGAAGATTCTCCAATAGGCAACTGGATTTTCTTGGTTTTTTTTGTTTTTTTTTTGCCCCTTGAAAACATTTTGCTTCTCATCCAAGAAGCTTTTTCAGTTCTGAAGAACTTTTTCTGAAGTCCAAAATTCAGACGCTTTTGGCAACTGACTCATGTTTATGATGGTTGCAGTATTCTGGACTCACAGGATCCACTTTTGCCACCTTCTTATAAGCAAAGTCAACGGGGAAACCAGAATCACTTATCAACTGTGTGATTCACTTAACAACTGCGGTGATTCCCTTAACAACGGTGGGAAGAAGGGTCGTAAAACAGGGCAAATTTACTTAAAGAAGTGCTTCGCTTAACAATGGGAACACTGGGGCCAATTCTCTACTCTGAGAATGCCAGCTCTTGTTAGTGCATTCTTCTCCCAGTGTGTCTCGGTGCCTCACAGTGGTGGGCTTCAAATAATTTAACAACCGGTTCTCTGCCCGGTTGCTGGGTGGGCATGGCCATCATGTTGGATGTGGCCTAGTCGGCCTCCTGCACCATTCTCGAGCAAAAACGGGCTGTAGAGGGCCTGTTTTCAACCTCCCTGTGCTCTGGAGGCTCTCTGGCGGCCAGAAATGGGCCCATTTTCCCCCTCCACAAGCCTCTGGGAGGCCCATTTTCCACTTCCCCAGGCTCCATGCGCCCCCTGCCCTTACCTGGGATCCAAAACGGGCCACGTGGCGACTCCTGGGAGGGGAGGGGCAGCGTAGGGTGGGGCCAGCCGGTCGTCGGAACTACAGGTTTGCCATACCGGACGTAAAATTAACACCCAGTTTGCCCGAACCGGTGCATACCACCTTCTGAAGTCTACCCCTGCCTCTCTGAAGCCCTTTGGATAAGAAATGCAACTTTAGGGAAACCCTTTTGCAAGAAAATTACAAATGCCAGGAACTTTCTCTATTGCTTTGCAGCTTCGAAGTGGAGGGAGACGGAGGCTGTGCTTA
The DNA here is from genome assembly GCF_900518725.1 of Notechis scutatus. The sequence goes on from NW_020716837.1 coordinate 52,942, forward strand.
CTTGAAGAACCGGGCAGCGAGCAGCGCCGATTGTGCCGTCTGGAAGAAAGGACTGTGCAGCCTGAAAGGGTTAATGAACCACAAACTCTGCAGGGCAACATGACCTCGAAAGAATTCCTCCTGGAGAAAGAAAAAGAGAGAGTTGGAGCCCTTCACTCTGTGTGTGTGTGGGTGTGCATGCAGCACGATAAATTTCTGTGGGTGGCCTTTTTCATCCGTGCAGGACATAAACGTTATTTTACACAGGATATAAAACTTCAAAAACTGGCTAGACTGGGAAAAAAACAAAGACAAGATCTTAACGCATTTTAAGGTTGGTTGCCCCCCACCCCAATACGGGTTTGCCTTGCCATCCTAAATAGGTTTTTGGGGGAGAACAAACACCCCTTGAATTTAAGAGGATTTTACTCCCAGGTAAATTAGAAGTCTATTTTAAGATTATACTCATGCTGTGTGTTTTGGTACATTTGCTCTCTAGCTGGATTGAGAGTGCTCTGCTACCTCATTTTTTTTTTTTCTCTTTAGTTAAAAACGATGCAGATTTGGAGAAGAAATACCTTAGATACCTTAGAACTCTAGTCCATTTTGAGTAATTGTTTGGCCAGACTATGCTAAAACGGGTCAGGGTAGATGGTAATTCAGTGTATTGTAGGACACGCAGCTGTTAGTTTTGCATGTGGTATGAACTAGATTATCAAGCCCTAGTACTACTGTATGTTTGTATGGCATGTAATACATTGGGTGATCCCACCAAGAGGCTCAAAATCTTTATATCCACCAAAGCAATCCCTTAATTGTAAAATCTCATGGTCCTGATGCTTCAGGTTTGGAACCCAAACGTCAGAAGTAACGTCATGTTTCAGCAACAGAGAATTGTAAATCATCATGTAATCAACTCAAGCTTCTCCGTGCAGGGAGAAGATTTCTGCCCTTTTCCATAAAGGAGCATCCAACATAGAATAACAGAATTGGAAGGGACCTTGGAGGTCATCTAATCCAACCTCCTGCTCAGGCAGGAAACCCTATACCATTTCAGACAAATGTTTGCCCAGACTCTTTTTCAAACCTCCAGTGTTGGAGCATTCACAACTTCCAGTCCCCTAATCGTCTTTGTTGCTCGTCTCTGCACCCTTTTTAGAGCCTCAACCTCTTTTTTTACATCGGGGTGACTGAAACTTTCCATCCATTGCTTCTTGTTCTGAAGTTGTTCTATGTTCAGAACGTAGAAACCGAAACTCTTTATCCTTTCTGCCAACCCATTACTTCGACACCAATATCCCTTGGGCAGGGGGAAATCAATGTGATCTATGGCAAGAATGCAGCAGCAGAAGCAAACAACAGTTTCGCAATGTCGGACAACTGGTAACGGAGCACCAGACGGGTGTTCTCAGTCTGTACCCTTTGAGTCTAGCAGAGGGAACATTTCCTAGAAACTTAAGCCAGTCTGGCAGATGGTGCTCCTGTCTCATATTCAGGCATTGAGGGCATAGTTGCAGTACGGAGGAGGGTATCGGTTACTCTGGCAAACAAGGATGCCCAAGAAGACCGCTCAACACGCAAACGCTGCCAAGGAGAAGAGAGCTGATCATGGCAGCTCTGCCAAGGGTCTGCCTCAGTCTTTCTTCGGCGTGTAGGTGCGCATCTATGCCTGAATGGGTTGCCCATTAAGCAGGAAGGAGCAGTTCCAGATTTAGGATGGCCTGTGGGCCTTATTGAATAGGAAAATATGTGGCACGGACAGAGTGTGGATGTCAGGCAGGGGTGGGCTTCTGGGGATTAGCAGGGGTTTGGGAGAGCCCCTAGCTAAGATTCTGCACAGTTCAGAGAACCACCAAATCCCACTCCTGGCTGGCCCCATCGACCCCTCCCCTCCTAGGAATCCCCACGTGGCCTGTTTTAGATGCAGGTAAGTGCAGGGCGCACGGGCCTCCCAGAAGTTTGGGAAGGCTGGAAATGGGCCCATTTCTGGCTTCCAGAGAGCCTCTGGAGCCCCGGGGGGCCATTTTCACCCTCCCGGAGGCTCAAGGAAAGCCTCCAGAGACTGGGGAGGGGAAAAATGCCCCCCCCCGCCCGTGGTGCAGGAGCAGGGGTGGGATTCTACCAGTTCACACCTATTCGCTAGAACCGGTTGTTAACATTCTAAGCAGTTTGGAGAACCGGTTGTTAGAAGAAATTACTGGCCTAATCCTGTAAGGAAGGCAGGA
>NW_020716837.1:55155-81066 GCF_900518725.1 Notechis scutatus
GCCCACAGAACCAGTTGTTAAAAATTTGAATCCCACCCCTGTGCAGGAGGCCGACTAGGCCATGGTCAACATGGCCACACCCACCAAGCAACCGGGCAGAGAACACTTTGCTAAAAAAAATTAAGCCCACCCTGATGTCAGGTGAGTGTATCTGATCTACTAGCTCACAAAAGAGAAAGAGAGTCAAACCAAGGCAGAAGGGAAGATGGATCACCTTCGAATATGTTGGTCTAACCCGGTATTACTCAACCTTGGTGACTTGAAGGTGTGTGGACTTCAACTCCCAGAATTCCCCCTAGGATAAGTGTATCCTACTTATGTTTGGCTCTGACCTTTCTCTCCCCTTTGCTTCAGGCCCACAGATTACACACTGATGCGCCGCGCGCACACACACACAAACACACACACACACACACACACACACACAAATACCAGATTGTCTCTGAGGGAAAACGATCCCTGGTAGAAAAACCATGACCCAAACTCGTTACGAAAGATTTGGAAAGAAGCTAGCTAAATGCATAAAGGGTTTGGGTTGTTGTTGTTTTTTAGGTTTTAAAAAGATAAAGCCATATTAGCACATCTTTAGGCAGTCCTCAACTTATAACCATTCATTTAAGTATTGTTCCAAGTTAACAATGTCAGTAAAAAAAAGTGACTGTTTTTCACACTTAATGGCCATGCAGCATCCCCATGTCATATGACCAGAATTTGGGTACTTGGCAATCGGTTCATATTTATGACGATGTCAGTGTCCTGGGGTCATGTGATCAACTTTTATGACCTTCTGACAAGCAAAGCCAATGGACTGATTCACTTAACAGCTGTGGGAAAGAAAGATCGTAAAATGGAGCAGAACTCACTTAACAACTGTTTCCTTTAGCAATGGAAATTTTGAGCTCAATTATGGCCATAATTTGAGGATTACCTCTATTCAGGAAAGAATAAATGGGATTTTGTTTTTTTGGAACTGCTAAACAATAACTCCTTATTGTTTTCATGCTAGGGCTAATTTTTTTGTAATATAGAAGACGGAACACCCTTTGGTCACTCAAAAACACCAACAACCCTCTCCCCTGGTTAAAAAAGTTGTGACTTTTTAGAGGGGGTATCTTGAAATGGCTGTCATCCAAACAAGCGGAAACTTTTAGAAAATCTTTAGAATACTTCATCTTATTGCACAGTTGTGGAAGCCCAGAGGAACTGTTTGATGAATTAGATTTGCACCTTTGCCTTTACCTGACTGCAAATTCTCAGAAGACCACATAATGGATTTTGCGGCCCAGGTATGATTGCTCAATAGTTTGGTTGATTTGGGTTAATGGGGTTTCTGAATCCAGCCATTTTGGTCTGTAAACCATGATTCATGACCTATCCTGGAAAGCAAGCCAAGTGCGTTTTAATCAGTTTAGTACAGTGGTGGGATTCAAATTTTTTTGGTACCGGTTCTGTGAGCTTGGTGGGCATTGCATGGCTTGGTGGGCATGGCAGGGCTAGGGTTAAGGATACTGCAAAATCTCCATTCCCACCCCACTCTAGGGGAATGATACTGTAAAATCCCCATTCCCTCCCCACCCCACTAACCTGCTTTCCAGCTCCATTCTCCTGTGCAGGGCAACCAAAAAAGACCCAGCCAATCAGATGGGACTCAATGGGAGGCAGAGAATAGATGGGGGCGGGGCCAGTCAGAGGTGGGATTTGCCGGTTCTTCGAACTATTCAAAATTTCCGCTACTGGTTCTCCAGAACTGGTCAGAACCTGCTGAATACCACCTCTGGTTTAGTAATATTCTGTTTAATAAGGCCACAAGTACCTGAGCTTACAAAATGTTAAGCCGGGATTAATGTATGAACCTAGCCATTGACATGAGAGGGGGTGTTTACACATGCTAAGCTACGGATTGTGGAACTGTGTAATTTACTGAGGGCTTCACATATATTAACACAAAAACCATGGCATATAGCAGTGGTGGCTAACCTTTTTGGGCTCCTGTGCCAAAAATTGTGCGCTCGTGTGCCAGTGTGCCAGCACCCAGAAGGCAATGTGCGTGCTCCACCCCCTGTGCATGCACACGCAATCCCTCCCCGCCACTCCCTTAACTGCACTGCACCTCACAGCTGATTGTCAGCCAGTTTGAGGTCATTTTCAGGCTCCCAAAGGCATGAGGAAGGCTTCTACAGAGGCCTGTTTAGTCACTTCCGGTATTACAGGAAGTGATGAAACGGGCCTATTATTCAGCCTGCAAAGCTTGCAGAGGCTTTTTTCAAGCCTCTGGGAGGCCAAAAAAGGCTTCAAACCAGCCGAAAAATCAGCAGTGAGATGCGCACATGCGCAGTGAGGTAAGTTTGCCTGTGGCTCGCGTGCTGGAACAAATGGCTCTGCGTGCCATAGGTTCGCCATCACGGGCTTATACATTACAACGGCTAAATGTGTAATGTCTGTTAAGCTACAGAAGAAGCAAATAGAGACTTTCACTAGCAGAACAGAACAGAATAACAGAGTTGGAAGGGACCTTGGAGGTCTTTTAGTCCAGCCCCTGATCAAGCAGGAGACCTTATATCACTCCAGTCTCTTCTTGAAAGCCTCCAGTGTTGGAACAACCACAACTTCTGAAGGCAAACCGTTCCACTGGTGTATTGTTCTGACTGTCAGGAAATTTCTCCTTAGTTCTAGGTTGCTTCTCTCCTCGATCCGTTTCCGATAGAACTGGGCCGAACCAGTAGAATACCAACCACTGTCCTGGTCCTTCTTTTCACTAGACTAGCCATACCCAATTCCTGCAACCATTCTTCGTGTATTTTAATCGTCTTTTTGTTGTTCTCTGCACTCTTTTTTTTATAATGTGGTGACCAATAATTGGATGCAATATTTCAGGCGTCATCTTACTGAGGCTTTATAAAGCAGTACCATGACTTCTCTCGTGATCTTGATTTTATCCCTCTGTTAATGCAACCTAGGATTGCACTGGCTGCCTTTTGGGGGGGGGCTGTTGCCTTTGGTGGAATAATCCATGGTGGAACAATCAGGGCATGTTTTGAGTGAATGTGGTTTATTCTAAGCTACAAACCACCGGCCTCTAAACCTTTCGTTGTCATGAAGATAGCACAGCCTTGAGACTTCTCCGTTATCTCTGTGAAGGATTTGTGGGAAATGAAGCCCTATCTTGAGGGACGATGGTGGATATCAGGGCATGTTTGGCTGAATGTTGTGTGAAGCTTGAAGACAGCATGGCCTTGGGACTTCTCTGTATCTTTTGTTGAGGCTTCCCAAATCACAGAGACTTGTTATGTCTCAACCAAGGTCATGAGAATGATTAGTACTTGCCACATTCGGGCGTCTCTCGGACCTATTTGTTCACCCTTTGGATAATCTGTATTGAAACAGGCAAACCTGACATTTAGATGGTCGTGGTGATATTTTAGGTAGGAGGCAGATGCTAAAGCAAGTCCTCTTTCTACTCTGCCCAGACCAAAAATGGGTGGGTGAGACGAAGGTCTCCAAATTCATTTGCAGTCCAGGAAACTCAGCAAGGCAGCTACTGAGTTTGCAGGAGCCAAAATATCAAATCTTGTCAAATTGAGAATTTATTGCAGTGCGAAAGAGCAGAGTGGAGCTGTCATGCGAACATTTTGCCACCAGGTGGCAGCATGTGCTAATCTTGAGATGTAGCTGGTTGTGAAAGAGATCTAGAATAAGAGAATTATATAATTCGGTATAATATGATATACTATAGACATTGTGTTTTCCATTCCTTTTAAAGAAAATCAAATAGAATCCTAGATTAGAGAAACAAAATCTCAGCATACTAGATAATTTCGATGGAAAGTTAAACTGATAGCACTTGGAATTCTTTTTTTTTAACCTGAGTACCGGCTATCAAATCAAAGATAATATAATGTTCCGATGATAAAGGTAACCTTTCATCACTTATCAAGCAACTCCGGATGGCTTGCAATATGATAAAAGTGACAATACAAGACTTTAAAACAATAAATATTAACATCCAAAAGGTTAGGACTCAGTTACAGAGACTAGCATTGATGATGTTATGTTTTTTGGTAATGAAACGTCTGCAAGAAAGCAATCAAATTTAAACACCACCCAGGGCCCTACAGAGACAATGAATGCAGCACTTGGAGATGTGAAAGAAAATGGGAATAGAATGGGGTGAAATGATTTAAAAATTCCTTTTTTCCTATCCAAATAATCAGGCATGTGTTTTAAAAAAAATTGAAACTTTCTTAGTCATGCACCGGCCATACATTTTTGCTTTCTGCCTTCCTGGGAACTTCTTTCACACACAGTTCCACTCCCTCAAACTTCCAGATGTGGGTAAATAAGAGTCTTCTTCCTAGAGAGTCATCATGATGACAGAAGAACATCCATCCACCTGGTAGTAACCCCCTAAAATTGACCTTCCTGTTGAATCTCTAAGAATGATAACAGATAATCAGAGTTGGAAGGGACCTTGTAGGTCATCTAGTCCAACCCCCCCCCACCCAAGCAGGAGACCCTACCACCATTTCTGACAGATGGGAGTCCAATCTCTTCTTGAAAGTCTCAAGTGATGAAGCTCCCACAACTTCCGAGAGTAAGCTGTTCCATTAGTTGATTGTTCTCCCTGTCAGAAAGTTTCTCCTTATTTCTAGGTTGAATCTCTCCTTGTTCAGTTTCCATCCATTATTCCTTGTCTGGCCTTCAGGTGCTTTAGAAAATAGCTTGACCCCTTCCTCCCTGTGGCAGCCCCTCAAATATTGGAAGACTGCTATCATGTCTCCCCTGGTCCTTCTCTTCTCTTCCCTAGACTAGCCAGGCCCAGTTCTTGTAACCATTCTTCATATGTTTTAGTCTCCAGTCCCCTAATCATCCTGGTTGCTCTTCTCGGTACTTTTTGTAGAGTCTCAGCATCTTTTTTATAATGTGGTGACCAAAACTGGATGCAGTACTCTAGGATTTATAGAGTGGTATTAGTACCTCACTCGATCTCAATTGTATCCCTCTGTGAGAATGGATATGAGAAATTCTCCTTTCAATCTTTCTGTCCAGATTTCCTTGGCAGAGAAATTAGCAATCGGCTCAATTTCAAGATGAAATCGTTAGATTCTACCCAGCCAAGATATAGGTAGTCCTTGACTTACAAACCATTGGTTTGGTGACCTTCAAAGGTACAACTGGCACTGAACAAAGTGACTTATGACTGTTTTTCATACTTATGACCACTGCAGGCTTCCCATGGTCATGTGATCAAAATAAATGTCGACATCTGGCAACTGTTCCGTATTTATGACGGTTGCAGTGTCCTGGGGTCATGGGATCCGCTTTTGCGACCTTCTGACAAGCAAACTACTTGACTTTGAAACTACTTGACCTTCTGACAAGCAAACGACTCTGTAGTTTCTTCCCCAAACCCCAAAAACTTTAACCTTAGACTGTCTACTATTGACCTCACCCCTTTCCTAAGAGGTCTGTAGGGGGCGTGCATAAGCGCACCAACGTGCCTACCGTCCCTGTCCTATTGTTTCTCTTATTCTTTTATTTTTCTTATATGTACCCATTTCATGTATTCATAACTATGTATATACACTTATACTTATTATCTTGTAAATAATTGGCAAATCAAATAAATAAATAAAGTCTATGGGGAAGCCAGATTCACTTAACAACCAGGTTACTAACTTAACAACTGCAGTGATTCACTTGATAACTGTGGCAAGAAAGGTCATAAAATGGGGCGAAACTCACCTAACAACTGTCTTGTTTAACAATGGAAGGTTTGGGTTCAGTTGTGGTCTTAAATGAATGAGAGGTATGCAGTTGTACTCCACTAGGGGGCACTGATGTACAAATATGAAGTTAAATTGGGATTCACCTTTAGAAATGAATTACAAGGCTGCTAGGAAAAGCTGGGGATCCTGGGCTTTGCAGCCCAATGGCTCTGGAGGTACCAAATTAGAGAAGGCTGACCAAAGAAATCACATTTCTCTTTTACACCCGGTTAAAAGAAAAAGAAAAATGTCTCCGTTTTGGTTTGTCACACAATCTATACATCAGCATCCACGTAAGCTTATGAAACTTCTAAACCGTGGCTTGTTCACAGCTGCTTGCCTGAAGGAGCAACAAACTGGATGGCTTTGCACAATAGACTAAGCCACAAACCATCGTGAAATGTAGTTCAACAGCATGTTCAGTCAAAAAAAATGACCCACTGCGTTATACCAAAGGTGCTTTTTTCAAAGAAGCAGCTGGAGTTTCTGGTTTTTCTTTGAAGACATTTCACTTCTCATCCAAAAAGTTTACTCAGCTCTGACTGGATGGTGGGTAATGGAAGGTTCTATACTCCTTGCAGACAGCTGGTCATTTGCATCCTTTTAGCCGGTGGGTTGTTAAGGTCATCTGTGTCCTTAAGGTCACCTGAGTGGTACAAATGGGTGCGGAGCCTTCGGAACTGCTGAAAGGACTGTGTTGTAGACTGGAGATAGATGATGGCAAAAGGGGTTGAGAAAGGGTTGCTCAATTTTGACATAGATGGACTCAGTGGTGGCATTCAAAAATTTTTACTACCAGTTCTGTGGGTGTGGCTTGGTGGGTGTGTCAGGGGAAGGTTACTGCAAAATCTCCATTCCCCCCTCACCCCACTAACCTGCTTTCCAGCTCCATTCTCCTGTGCAGGGCAACAAAAGAAGACCCAGCCAATCAGCTGGGACTCAGAAGGCAGAGAATAGATTGGGGTGGGCCAGTCAGAGGTGGGATTTGCCAGTTCTCCGAACTATTCAAAATTTCTGCTACCGGTTCTCCAGAACTGGTCAAAATCTGCTGAATACCACCTCTGGATGGACTCCACTTTCAAACCAGTGTCCAAAATGTGGACTTTGCTGTCCTGATGTGTTTGTTCTCCTATGTTGTGCCATGCATTTATGAAGTGGCTGTTTTGTTTCCCCAATGGACAGGTCTGCACATGGCGCACTGCATTAAAGAGGCCATCCATGTCAACATTGAACAGCTTGTCAGAAGGTCACAAAAGGGGATCACATGACCTGAGGCAACCATTATAAATATGAACCAGTTGCCCAGCGCCTGAATCTTGATCACGTGACGATGGGGATGCTGCAACAGTCTTAAGTGCGATTGTCATAAATACATACCAATTGCCAAGCATCCACGTTTTTATCACGGGACTTTGGGAATGCTTCAACAGCTGCTAAAAATGGTCACTTTGGATGGTCACTAAACGAGATGGTTGGACAACAAGGATCACAAGAAGAGATTGGACTGCCATTTGTCAGAAATGGTATAGGGCCTCCCGCTTGGGCAGGGGGTTGGACTAGATGATCTATAAGGTCCCTTCTAACTCTGATTATCTGTTATCTGTTACCTGTACAAAGTTGGTTGGAGAAAGAAGTGTAGCTGGAAAATTTATTCTTTGCATTTGGTGTTTAGGACTGAGTTGCTCTTTCAGTGCAAAACGAGGAAAATATAACAATAATAATAACAGTATTTGCCCCGGAGCCTCAGTCAAGAAAAACAACGTGTTTCTGGCTATAATGGCGAATGAAATGAACCCTAAGGGATTCTAAGCTTTCTCTTGAGTTTTGTTTCCAGGAACTATCCCACCCTCCAGTGGAAAAGGATATTAGAGCCCAGAAATAGTTAATAAGTGACTTAGTTCAAAAATTTCCTTGAGGATTAATGAGGTGTGACCGACTCATAATGGGATATGACAGAGACAAATAGCCAAGAGGGAAGAACTGATGAATAATGGGGCAATGTCTTAAACTCCCCTTAATATTGGAGTTCAAATAACAGATAACAGATTACCAGAGTTGGAAGGGACCTTGTAGGTCATCTAGTCCAACCCCCGCCCAAACAGGAGGCCCGACACCATTTCTGGCAGATGGGAATCCAATCTCTTCCTGAAAGTCTCAAGTGATGGCGCTCCCACAACTTCCGAAGGCAAAGCTGTTCCATTGGTTGATTGTTCTCACTGTCAGAAAGTTTCTCCTTATTTCCAGGTTGAATCTCTCTTTGTTCAGTTTCCATCCATTATTCCTTGTCTGGCCTACAGGCGCTTTAGAAAATAGCTTGACCCCTTCCTCCCTGTGGCAGCCCCCCCAAATATTGGAAGACTGCTATCATGTCTCCCCTGGTCCTTCTCTTCACTAGACTAGCCAGGCCCAGTTCCTGCAACTGTTCATTGTATGTTTTAGTCTCCAGTCCCCTACAGTTCATTTATATATTCGCAAAATTACAAATTTTATGAAGACAGAGGGTTTAAAAACTGGTTGAAAGATTCCTGTGAAACCTTCTCAGCCATTGGCTAAACTGCTGTGATGTCACAGAAGTGTCCACTGATCAGTGTTTCTCATTCCTTGGCACCCAGCTGAGGAATTCTGGGAGTTGAAGTCCACCTATTTCAAAAGTGACAAGGTTGAGAAACAGCCACAGATTCTGACTGTTGAGAATTAAAGTTATAGAAGATGCAGTCATGGCAAAAAAGAAAAAAAAGGGAAATTTATTTAATAAGGTAAAGCAGCCAATTTTTGTATGTTCAATTAATCTTGCCAATGTATTTTTTTGGGAGGGAGGCTTTCATTTATACCGTATTTGCCGGCGTATAAGACGACTTTTTTGCCCTGAAAAAGATGCCTCCAATTGGGGGGGTCGTCTTATATGCCGGGTCGTCTTATACGCCGGCAAATAGTAATTGGGAAGCACTGCGGCTGCCCGCGGCTGAGGCACTTTTGCGCACCGTGGAAACGAATCCCATGAAGCCGAAAGGAGCAGCCAGCCTTCTCCCAGCTCCCAAGGAAACGAGGCTCGCACCGCCCGAGCTCCGCTGAGGTATCCGGCTGGGGCTGTCAGGAGTTGTTACCGCTGGCGTGGCTCCGCGCGGCTCCAGTCCCGCGTTGCCTCGGGAAGGGAAAGGCAAAACCAGGAGCCGCTGCTGCCATTGCAAAGCGCCGCCGCGGCTCTTCCTTTTTGCCTTTCCCTTCCCGAGGCAACGCGGGACTGGAGCCGCGCGGAGCCGCGCCAGCGGTAACAACTCCTGACAGCCCCAGCCGGATACCTCAGCGGAGCCCGGGCGGTGCGAGCCTCGTTTCCTTGGGAGCTGGGAGAAGGCTGGCTGCTCCTTTCAGCTTCACGGGATTCGTTTCCACGGTAGACAAAAGTGCCTCAAAAAAAAAAAAAAGTGCAAAAGTGGAAGGCGTGCGGAAGAGGGGGCGAATATATAACAAACTACATTTTGAGTGGAAATGTTGGGGGGTCGTCTTATACGCCGGGTCGTCTTATACGCCGGCATATACGGTAATCCAAAATATGGTATGAGAAACAGATAAGCTGACCAAGCTTTTACACTGTGGAAACTTGGTTGTTTCTAACAATCAAGATGCTAGAACTGGCCTTGTTCGTGGTGACTGGCTTAAAACTCTGGAAATCCTAAATCCAGAGTCAATATCTATTTACTTCCATGCTTGTATTAATAGGAGAGATTCACATACTTTGCTAGGTGTGAGGTTTCTTTGGCCATGATTTGCTATGTAAGTCAAAGTGATGTTCTTCCTACCCAAAATTGCCAGCCGCTGTCTACAATCAGCAGTGCAGGGTTTATCCATTTGTTTATCATCTGCTTTTCCAATACAGGGCACTCCCCCCCCCCCCCAAAAAAAATCAAAAATAAAATAGAAGCAATGAAAAGCAAAGGAAAACAACTTGCTAGACCAGGGCCTCCAAACTTGGCAACTTAAAAGACTTGTGGACTTCAACTCCCAGAATTCTCCAGCCAGCTGGTGCCAAATTTGGAGGCCTCCTCGCTAGGCCATCGTGGCCTATTTAAAGGCGTGAAATGTATCATAGCATATGGATTGATTATCATTCAAGTAAGAACTCAGAATGACCAAACATGAAACTTGGTGGGACTAATTAATACGTTAGAAAAAAGGGGTAGTGCAGAGACTGAAGTGTTGATTGAAATGTGGAGCGGAGGAGAGAAGAGGAGAAGGGAGGGAAGGGGAAGGGAGGGGAGGAGGGGATAAAAGAGGGGAGGGGAGGAGAAAAGAGGGGAGGAGAGGATGGAGGAGGGGAGAAAAGAGGGGAGGAGAAGGGAGGGGAGAGTGGTGGGAAGAGGAGGGGAGGAGAGGCGGGGGGAGGGGGGGGGAGAGGAGGGGAGGAGAAAGGGGAGGGGGAGGAGAAGGGAGGGGAGGGAAGAGCAAGGGAGGGAAGCGAGAAGGGACGAAAGGAAGAAGGAAAGGAAGGAAAGTAGAGACAAAAGAAAACAGAAGGAAGTGACTTCCAAAAAGCACGCTGAAGATAAGTAGCTTACTACTTCTGAGGTTTAAAATAGCTTCTTATGCAACTTTGCATTTTTGCAAATGATTCATACCCACTAAACGATGTAATTTGGATCTGGTGACTGCATTAGAGATCATAATGGGCTATGAGGAAATTGCAAGTTTTCCAATCGTATTTCTGAAGCCCCCCTACCCATCCTCTTCCCGCCAAGGGCTCGGTCTTGAGTGTCAAGGGGGGCGGGGAGGGAGGGAGAATGGGCTCATCCCAGCAGACTCTGGATGTCTGGAATTTCTGGCTGGTTTTACTTGCTGGGAGGTAACGGTGGAGGGGAGCCCAGTTTGAAGATTAAAAGAACTGACACATAATGAAAACAACTGTGGTTTTACTGTCACAGTGCTTTTTTTAAAAATATAATTCTATCCTTTAAAAAAAAACTAGAAAGAAGATGGAAGACTAATAGAAACTCATGTAAAGTTAAAAAAGAGGAAGATCAAAGGAAAAACAAAACAAAGGAAAAAAATAGAAGGAAGTAGCTTTCCAATTTTCTTTACAGCAGTTATAAGTAAACATTATAACTTTACTTCTTGTTCTACAGTTACATCTTTGCTTTTTTCCCACAATTTATACTTCGTAGTTATCAAAACCATAAATCACAAGTTCCATTTTTTCCTGTTTCACACAAAAAGTTTACAAGTTTTCAGTCAGCAGTAAACGTAGATTTCGTCTTTTCTCTGATCAAGGATGTCAATTTGGCCATTTCAGCATCTTCTATTGGGAGCATTTTTTTTTATTGATTTATTTGTATCCCACTGTTATTATTTTTACAAAAAACTCAAGGTGATAGACATATTCAACATACCTTCCTCCAATTTTCTCCACAACAGCAATCCTGGGAGGCGAGTTGGACCGAGAGAGAATGACTGGCACAAAGTCACCATACAGCTGGTTTTCATGGCTAAGGTGGGACTCGAACTTACGATCTTCGGCTTTCTCGCCTGATGTCTTAACCACTAGACCAGTGGTCACCAACCAGTGGGCCGGGGACCACTGGTGGTCCGCAAGAAAATTTTGGTGGTCCACAGAGAAATGCCCCCCCCCCCAAGCAATTAATCCAGGCTGTGTGGGAACACAAGGCTGCACCACCCACATGGCCCACAGGAACACAAGGCTTGCATCGCTTGCATTGCAAACAACAGAAGGTAGTGAGGGGAGGGGGGAAAGGGTGGAACTTTCCCCACTCGTCCCATGAGCCTCGCCTGGCCACCGGGCTGCTTCTTTCCACTTCTTTCTTCTTCTGCTTTTGGCTTTATGCAAGGAAAGCAGCAGAAGCAGCAGAAGTCTTTCTTTCTGTCCCCCAAACTCCGCCAGAAACGAATCTTTGGGACCCTGCAAGGCATCCTGTTCCAATTGGCTGCACCGGCATGACAAGTCTCACAAAGACTCATTTCTGGTGGAGTTTGGGGGAGAGAAAGAAAGACTTCTGCTGCTTCTGCTGCTTTCCTTGCATGAAGCCAAAAGTCTCTCCCCCCACCCCGCCCCCAAGAACGGAGCTGGAGATAGTATCTTGTGATCCCAAATAAAGAACGATCGATCGGTAGGAAAATGGGGTGGGGATTTTTCCTGCAGTCTTTTTGGGTGGATTTTCCCAGGGTCTCTGGTCCGTGGGATTTAAAATGATGAGTTTGGGGGTCCCTGAGGTCCAAAAGGTTGGCGACCCCTGCACTAGACCGACCTGGCTTCTTAATACTGAGGCTTTCCATCTTTGCACAAATAATAATCTCACTGCTGTTATCAGTTTACAGGCAGCTATTATGTATAAGTTGGGTTGACAAAATCAGAAATGAGGAGGTGATAAGTTGCCTGGGAAAGCCATGGGGAAATCATCAAAACCATAAAAAAGCAAAAGTTAGAATATTTGGACATGTGATACGACACCCAGAAAAATATGGCTTAGTTCACGTAATCCTTTATCCTAAAATTAAAGGCAAACGAGGTCCAGGCAGAAGAAGAACATCATGGCTTCAAAATCTAAGAGACTGTTTTCGACAAAACTCAGAGGCACTTTTTTGTGCGGCTGTTGATAAAAATAGGATTGCCAACATGATTGTCAACGTCCGATGACAGAAATGACACAAGAAGTAGAAGTTATCAGCCATAGAAGCAAAGCTGCTTTTTTCCCCCCAAACCATTTATTAGTCCCCACAGAAAAGCCTCCAATTTCAGTTGTATGTTCGCCTTAAAATCCTCTGCATTCTCATATGTATTTGAATCCAGAACTTTCTAACTTTTTTACATATTCACCAAACACGATACAGTTAAAATGGCTCCTCTTATGGGTCATGTAGGTTTTATTACAGCATCACTTCTGAGGTGGCGCAAAACATTTCCTTCCACAACTGGAAGATCTCTCTATGTGTTCTCTGTGGGTTCTCCTGAGTCATCACCATCTTAGGTGGTTAGCCTAGCAGTCAGAGAAAGATGGAAGGAAACTGGCTCTGTCCACGTTTTTGCATTCCTGTGATACCCATCCTATTATGGCTACTTCTTCACCCTATACACCATGATTCATCCTTCCATCATGGGATGACTGAACATCCAGAAACCTTGCATCGAAGAGCAGAATAAGAAAGAAAAGGCTCTTTTTAGGCATATTCCAGGCATGTTTGTTTATTTATTTATTTATTTGATTTGTCAATCGCTTACAAGATAACAGGTATAAGTATGAACATAGTTCTGAGTACATGAAATGGATACATATAAGAAAAATAAAAAATAAAAGAAACAATAGGACAGGGACGGTAGGCACGTTGGCGCGGTTATGCACGCCCCTTACAGACCTCTTAGGAAAGGGGTGAGGTCAATAGTAGACAGTCTAAGGTTAAAGTTTTGGGGGTTTGGGGAAGAAACCACAGAGTCAGGTAGAGTATTCCAGATGTTGACCACTCTGTTGCTGAAGTCGTATTTCCTGCAATCAAGTTTGGTGCGGTTTACCTTGAGTTTGTATCTATTGTGTGCTCTTGTGTTGTTATGGTTGAAGCTGAAGTATTCATTGTCAGAAGAATGAAGAGCTGGCTGGCTGGGGGATTCTGGGAGTTGAAGTCCATACATCTTCAGGTTGCCAAAGTTAAGTTAGCGACTTAAATCAAGCTTCCTCATTGATTTTGCTTGTATGTGGGTCACAAAACAGGATCCCATTGATCCCTGGACACTGCAAGCATCATAAATAAGTTGCCAAGCACCTAATTTTTGATCATGTGACCATGGGGATGCTCCAATGGTCATAAGTGTGGAAAACGGCCCTAAGTCACTTTTTTTCAGTGTCGTTGTAACTTTGAAGGGTCACTAAACTGTTGTAAGTTGAGGACTACCTGTATTATTACCAGGAAAACCATATAGATGCATTCATATAATTACTGGGAATTAGATGCAATTTTATCTAATTTTTTACACTGGCAAAAGGTACATACAATATTAACCAAGACTCCAAAAGTGTAGGGAGAAAGGTTTAAAAGGAGGCAGGGCCTGACCTTCTCATAACTCAAGACCTGGAGCAAAATATTGAGAGGATATGCAAATAATTTATTTGGCTCCCTTTGAGCAATTATAACCCACTGGCGGGTTATAAATACTTCAAGGAATAAAAGGAAACAAAAGAAATTTCCCCAGATTTCACAGTCATAAAAACAATAACTAAGGAATTAAGATACTGCAGGTGTGGGCAAGCATCTGGCAAACAATAGGACATCAAGGTAGCCATCTAGTGACAGAGTAACTATAAATTTTACTGCCAAACAAGGATGACAAATTTCAGTAGTTGATGTGGCAACAGATAAGCCGCTAGGGAGGGAAATGAGCCTTTGCATACCGGAATGCATTCCTAACAGGTGAGTCAGTTGAGGGAATAACCCAGCTTCTTACTATCCAGGTTATACTCGGCCACGAGGAAGCGAGAAGGGAAATACCCCCAGAAGAAAGAGGGGTGCTGAACCAGGATTATCTGTTCAACAAGGAAGCTGAAAGGACAGCCTTCCAATGAAATTGTCCCAAAGGTGTTTTTCCAAAAGGCAACTGGACTTACTTCGTTTTCTTTTTCCTTGAAAAATGTTTCATGTCTCATCCAAGAAGCTTCTTTAATTCAGTTCAGAAATGAAGAAGTTTCTATCACCAGTGAGATTAGCAAAGATATTTAAAAACATGTCCGCCAAGTATTGGAAATGTAATCAGGCACATATTACCACATGTGGTGGACATGTGGAAAAGCAAAAAAAAAAAAAAGGGGGGGGGGGACACAAATACATACATGGTTAGAAAAAATGTTAAAGCAGCATGTAGATGATAAGCCAGAAATATTTTGTTAGGTATTTAGCACCAGATAAGTATGATAAAGGGAATATATTTTTAATAGTACATGTTTCAACAGCAGCAAGAATTGTATTTGCACAGCACTGGAAAAATGAAGAAACACCTACCGAAGAAGATGTAATTAAAAATAATAATAGATTGGGCAGAAATAGACAGACTGACATTAAAAAGAAAAGAAAAAGAAGATACGGAACATTTTCAAACATTGTTTTACCAATGGTTGGATAATAGAGATAGAAATTAGGAACTGGAAAAGTATTATTATGTAAGCAAAATGATCCAGACCAGGGGTCTCCAACCTTGGCAACTTTAACCCTAGCAGTCTTCAACTCCCAGAATTCTGGGAGTTGAAGTCTGCCAGGCTTAAAGTTGCCAAGCTTGGAGACCCCTGATCCAGACAATACGCTGTTCACAAAGCACCTCTTTTTGCAAAGAGAAAATGTATAAATAAACTGTTAAAAAGAAAGAAAGAAAGAAATGAAGAAGTTTCTTGAATGAGAAGTAAAAACGTTTTCAAGGGGGGAAAAAATCCCCCATGAAAATCCACTTGCTTTTTCCAAAAACACCTTTGGGACAACCATGACCTGGATGATTCAGCATCTCCATAAATATTTCTCCAATAAAGTTGATTCTGTCCAGTTGGGGAAAACATCTCCTCTAGCTTTCAGGGCAACTGCAGAATGGGAAGGGACTATGAACTTGAGAGTTGAGTTTAGTTTAATTTAGTTTATTGTCACTGCACCTCGTACAATGAAATTAAACACCAACTTTGGGGTACATTATGACTATGAAAATAAACACAAACACACATCCTCCACACTCCACACATTGAATTGAAAACCCCTGATACTGCATTAATATTGCACTATACAGTTGAATTCAATAGAGCTACTGCCCTGGGATAGAGGCTGTTTTTCAGCCTATTTGTCCTTGTTTTTATTATCCTGTACCATCTGCCAGATGGCAATAGTTCAAAAATAGGGTTCCCGGGATGAGATGGATCTTTGAGAATGTTTTGAACTTTCTTAAGGCAGCGGGAGCTATAAAGCTCTTCCAAAGAAGGGGAAAAGGCAACCAATGATCTTCTGGGCAATGAGAGGCATAGTGGGAGAAAGTAACTCCAGCACGTACAGGTCCTGGGTTCACGCCTACCATCTCGGGTTGGAGGATCTCAACTGCAGAGTTTTGAAGCAGACACGCAAGAGAAGTGTGGCCAACTACGACAACTTTTCCCAACCTTGGGCTACTTCTGGATGGGTGGACTTCAACTCCCAGAATTCTTAGCAGTGGCCATCTCTTCATTAGAAGCTACTCCCATCTTGGGACGGGTTGCAGTAAAGGGAACTCAGGGTGCTGGGGAGGTCCCAGTACAGGGAGTCCTCAACTTACAGGATTTAATTATTGTAAGATTTCTCTGCCAGATTTCTTCCCAGTCTTCTAAGTCTATATTATGGCCAAAATTTCTTGCCCACGCTATCATTGGTCCTTTCACAATTTCCTCAGCTAATTCATATTCCAATAGATAATTATATAATTTAGATATCTTATTTTTATCTGGGCCCAAAAGTATCCCATCAAATTTAGTGCTCTTTGATTCTATTCCGAATTCTTTTAAACCTTTCTCATATCTTGTTGCTATTTGGAAATAGGACCAACGGTCAATCATTATTTTTTGGTTTTCTAACTCTTGGGTCGATTTGAACTTTCCTTCTTTGTCTAAAATTTGGTGATATTTGAGCTTTTTACTGATGTCCATTGTATTAGGGTGGAACATTGCCTCCATTGTTGACAACCATAATGGAACTTTAATGAAATGGTTTTTCCTAATGTCGGACCAGGTTTTCATCAAAGATTTGCATAAAGTCTGTCTCTGAAAGTATGAGTGATTTTTATTACTCGGGTAAACAAATCCATTGTTCGCTATGGGGAGTTTTTGTCAAACGCCTTAAGTAAATGCTGGTTATTGGCAAAAATGTAGTAATCACAGTCACATGGTTCTATACATGGGCCGGTTGCCATCTGCCTTAAAATGCACGTGACCAGGGGGCAGCTGTCAGAACTTCAGTAGCAGAGGTGGTATTCACAGGTTCTGACCAGTTCTGGAGAACCGGTAGTGGAAATTTTGAGTTCAGAAAACCGGCAAATACCATCTCTGACTGGCCCCGCCCCCATCTATTCTCTGCCTCCCGAGTCCCAGTTACCCTGCACAGGAGAATGGAGCTGGAAAGCAGGCTAGTGGGGTGGGGAGGGAATGGGGATTTTGCAATATCCTTCCCCTGTCACGCCCACCAAGCCACGCCCACAGAATCGGTAGTAACATTTTTTGAATCCCACCACTGTTCAGTAGCAATAGCCCTTAGACTTATATACCGCTTCACAGTGCTTTGCAGCCCTCTCTAAGCCTTCTCTGACTTTACAGAGTCAGCCGATTGCCCTCAACAATCTGGGTTCTCATTTTACCGACCTCGGAAGGATGGAAGGCTGACTCAGCCTTGAGTCTGTCTGGATTGAACTCCTGGCAGGTGGCAGAATTAGTTTTCGACACAGCGTTCTAACCACTGTGCCACCACAGCCCAGCTCCTTTGGGAGATCCATCGTAACTTTGAAATTACGACTAATTTGCTAAACAAAAGGTCATAAGTTGAGGACTACTGTACTCCTTAGAAAACTAGGGAGAGTTCTTTCTGAAACACTCCCTGCTGCGCCCCCTCTCCTTCTGTGGACTTAAGTCATCTTTTACACGCCCTTTTGTGACTTTCCCTCCTGTCTCCCAAGGCCATTCCCACACAGCATTATAAGGCGGGACAGTGGAATTGCTGCAGGGGTTCCATTGGGTGGAAAGCAATTGATGGGCATCTCACTCATCAGAGCACTTGCCCTATTAACTGTTTATGTCATACAGCATGGCTTAACTGGGGATAGCAAAACTACCCTAGAGCTTTTCCTTCAGGGAGGTTTTTTCCCTACATGTCTTAACCTATGTAGAACAATGTCCCTATCTAGTTAGGCCTTGCAGTTGCTTGGTAACCCCTTCCCCCAAACAACCAACAGGAACGGGGTGTTTCCACACAGCCTGGATTAATTGCTTTGGGGGGGTGACATTTCTCTGTGAACCATCAACATTTTCTCGCAGACCACCAGTGGTCCCCAGCCCACTGGTTGGCGACCACTGATCCAGTCCAACCCCCTGCCCAAGCGGGAGACCCTACACCATTTCTGACGAATGGCAGTCCAATCTCTTCTTGAAAGTCTCAAGTGATGAAGCTCCCACAACTTCCGAGGGCAAAGCTGTTCCATGGGTTGATTGTTCTCAATGTCAGAAAGTGTCTCCTTGTTTCCAGGTTGAATCTCTCCTTGTTCAGTTCCCACCCATTATTCCATTACTACAGGCACTTTAGAAAATAGCTTGACCCCTCCCTCTCTGTGGCAGCCTCTCAAATAGGAGGACGTGAGCTGTGGGAATAGCCAGGCAGAGGGAAAACATGGACCATATTCCTCTTTTATTGCACCCAAGGACCTCCCCCCGTCTTTCCCCTTCCCTCCCCAGCTTCTCAGACCCCTTGGCACACTCAGCACTGCCCAAGGCCTTCTTCTTCGAAGGGCCTGTTATATCTACTACGAGGGACCAGGCGAGTGACAGAAAGCAACCCGCTGTTTTGCAGGGAAGAGAGGCGAGCGAGACAGGCTGTTTCTCCCACCACGTTCCACAAAACAAGAAGCCAAGAGTACCTCAAAGAGGTTCCCCATAACAACCGTAACACGCTTTGGAACCACAAGCAAATGATGTCCTGATTTGACTGGCAAAGGCCGGAGGAGGAAAAATTGGAACTTCCTGGAGGGGAGACTTTCTAAAGAGCTAGAAACAGGCAGAGGCAATCAGGGAAGACTGGTTCCTCCTGGCACGTTCACTTCCGTTCGAACCACTTCACTGCAGTCGGGTTTCTACTTCTTCTTCCTCCTCAAATGCTATTTATTTATAGCTCAGCAGGGGGATGACATACTGTGATTGTGGCCATTGAAAATGGCAGACGGGAGGAAGAGGGATTTCTCTGCATTTTATCCCTACGACAACACCGCAAGAGAATTGTATTTGCTCAAAATTGGGAAAATGAAAAAAATTCCAATAGAGGAGGAAGTGATTAAGAACATGTTGGAATGTCCAGAAATGAGTAGGTTAACAGTAAGCAATTAGAGAACAAGAAGAAAAGAGTATTATAAGATTTGGGAACTGTTCTATGAAGGGTTGGAAAATAAAGCAAGAAATTAAAATGATACTGTAATAATGATATAGCATGATATGTAATGTTGAATAGGCTATAATATGAATGTAAATTAACAAGCTTGGGGATCTATTTTTACGGATGGTTGGAAAATGAAGCAGGAAATTGAATGACACTATAATACTGATATATTATGATATATAATGTTGAATAGGTTATCATATGAATGCAAACTCAGTAAGAACTGTGTACAAATATTATTATATGCACAAGAGATATGTACCCAGTTGACTTTGTTCTAAAAATAAAAAAACTTTAAATAAATTTAAAAAAAACAATGTATGGTAGATTGAACGAAGCATAGCTGGCTCTAAAAGAACACCTACAGAGCTCTTTGGTTGAGTGAGGATTTGAACCTGCTTCTTCTTCTCAGGCCAACCCTCAACTACAGGTAGTCCTCGACTTACGACCACAATTGAGCCTGGCATTTCTGCTGATTTGATTGTTGATTGTGTTAAGCCTGAATTCCCCAACAAGTGTTAAGGAAAACAAACTAAACAGAATGTGTAGCGTAGTCAGATAGGCAGACAGGTAAATGTGTGAGATAAGTTTGTATTTTAGTTAACACGCAGTAAAAGAAACAGATACGCTTGTGCTATCAAAAATATAGTTTATTCCATTAGGAATTATAGCATAGTCAAAATAAACGGTCCATTAGTCGTGTATCATTTCAGTCAGTCCAGTCGGGGATACTCAATTTGCAAAATCCGTGTTGAATAACCAATGTCAGTTCACTTACAATAAATCAGTCCGTATTATCTCTTCTCTCCGTTGAGAAATCAACACTCCTTTCTCTCCTCCATTCCAGTAAGGAAAAACGCAGTCATCAATCCATCCAGTAATTAGGGATCATTAAGCCAGAGAGAGAGAGCTGCAATTGACTTGCTTCTTTTATGGTGCTTTTACAACCACACCCTTAATTACATTCTTGTAGTTAAAGTTACACACACTTTAACCAACAAACCATGATAACTTATTTATTATTTTTTACCCAAACCAGTTAGGGTAAACAATGTTATCCCTAACAGATTGTACCCTATGACTACCATTAAGTGTTGTATGTTATGATTCTTGATTCTTAACGAATGTACCTTTTCTTTATGTATACTGAGAGTATTTACACCAAGACAAATTCCTTGTGTGGTCCAGTCACACTTGGCCAATAAAGAATTCTATTCTATTCTATTCTATTCTATTTTCTATTCTATTCTATTCTATTCTATTCTATTCTATTCTATTCTGTAAGTGAGACATTTGTAAAGTGAGGTTTTACTACTTTTCTTGCAAAGAAAAAAGGATTGCAAAATTGCATGTGACTCTCTTTAACAATTGCCCTGCTTAGCTATGTAGATTCTGCTTCCAATTGTGGTGCTAAGTAGAGTAGCAGCTGTACGTGAGCACGTCAGTTTAAGCCTTGGTGGCTTAAAGCAAATCCCTTTCTTTTTTGGGCAAAATTGACTAACCAGAAACACCCAAGTAGGACATCTGGACAATAAATCTTCCTGCTTCTGCTGTCTATGGAGATTCTCAGTCATGCAGGTCAGGGTTGTCCCAAAAGGTGCTTTTTCAAGTGGGAACTGGACCTTCTGGTTTTTCTTTGAAGACGTTTTACTTCTTCTCCAAGAAGCTTCTTCAGCTCTGACTGGATCCTTCTATTTCCCTCCATCCAGTCAGAGCTGAAGAAGCTTCTTGGATGAGAAGCAAAACGCCTTCAAAGAAAAACCAGAGGGTCCAGTTGACTCTTGAAAAAAAGCATCTTTGGGACAACTTCCTACAACAGAAACAGGTTCCTTAGGCATCTTAAAAACAACTTTAGTGGTTACTGAATATATTGTGTGCACCAATGTCCAGCTGTGAATATATGATAGTCTCTTTTCAGGAAGAGGTTTAACTCCAAGTCGCCTTGAGTTACTAGAAGTTGGGCAGCCAACTAAATTATATAAATAAATGAATAATTTCCCTGTGCCTCTAATAAACTAAACGGAGATCTGCACAGGAAGTGCAATAATAAATTAATCTAAGGGTGATTGAAGAATCTAAGGAATGTGGTTTATTTTTAATTTAAAGGGGAACATGCGTCGAGGCTTCTAACAATAACAATAATAGAGTAGAACTTCTGGTCGCGAACGCTTCTGACCCTGACCAAATTGGGTGACGACCAAGAATTTTGCAAAATTTTTGCATCTGGTCAGGAACAAATACTCGGGTGGCGATCGAACACAGTCGCGGCAATTTCCCCTTCCGGGCCATTGTTTTTTTGTACGCGCATGCGCAGTCCGTCTCGCTTCCGGTCAGCCTGGAAACTCATATAGTTTTTTGGGTTAGCTGGGCAGAAATATTTTGTCATTGCCTTCTGCTAAAATGCATTCGAATCCTCATTCCAATATAGGTAGTCCTCGATTTACAACCATTCCTTTAGCAAACATTCAAAGTTACAACACGGTGAAAAAATGTGACTTGGGTCCGATCCTCGCACTTGCAACCATTGCCCCATCCCACAGTCACACAATCAAATTTTTTCATGAAGCAGAATTTTTTCCAAAGAGACCTGCCATCCTTTCTTTCCACAAGCACCTCTTAAGAATCTGTGGATTAATGGCCTACATCAGGGGTGTCAAACTCGATTTCATTGAGGGCTGCATCAGGGCTGTGTTTGACCTCAGTGGGGGAGGGGGGCAGAGCAGCGGTGGCATTCAGCCGGTTCACACTGGATTGGGTGAACCGGTAGCAAGGATTTGGTGTGACTCCCCGAACTGATAGTAAGTTCTGGCTGGCCATGCCCCTGACCCGGTTGCCCTCCCGCCCGATGCTCGCTTCACCCCGCCCGCCTGACGTTCGCCTAAGGTATTTCTTTCTTTTTCTTCTCCTCCCAACAATCAGCTGTACATACGATCAGCTGTGCCGGGATTCCCCTTGCTGAGGCACACAGGAAGGCAAAAAATGGAGGGAAGGCCTCAGCCCTCCCTCCATTTTTTGCCTTCCTGAGCCTCAGGGGAGCCTTGTGGGAGCAAAAACGCCCCACCAGAGGCTCTTCTGAGGCCAGGAAGCTCCCAAAACGGAGCGTGAAGAGGTGCTGCGTGCCCCTCCCATGTTCTGTTATTTTTCTTCCTGAGCCTTAGAGGAGCCTTATGGGAGCAAAAATGTTGTATTCACTGAACTGACGACAGTTCCCAATCCGGTCCGCGTTTCTGGCGGGAGCGCCGATCGCTCCCATTGGTTGATGCCGTTTGACAGCCGGCTATAAAAAGAGCTGTCAAACGGCATCAGCTGTTGCCGCCAGCTGACTGCCTGTTAGCCCCGGCAGCCACGGCAACCCTTTATTCATCTAATAAAGCCTTTTCGCTGTTAGTTCTGTGTCTGCCTCGTATCTACCGCCGCTCCACAACAAAAAATACCCCCGAGGCTCCTCTGAGGCTCAGAAGGCCCAAAAAATGGGTGTGGGGGGGGCTGCAAAAAAAAAAAAAAAAGCCACACCCACCCAGTCACATGGCCAAGCCCGCTAAGCTACACCCACAGAACCGGTAGTAAAAAATTTTGAATCCCACCACTGGGGCAGAGGGTTATGGCCAGCATGGGCGTGGCCAGCTCGACATCACTTGTGTCAGGGGCACCTGTGGTGGCCCAAGCACTCTGCCAGTGAAAATGGGCTCCTGAGCTCCGTTTTCGGCTGTGACGGCCTCCTGCAACCCCCTGCCAGCGAAAACAGAGCATGGGAGGGTCACACGTGGCCCCCCCGAGCTCCATTTTCGCTGGCAGAGGCACCACAGGGCGATCCTTTGTTGTTTCCAGCGTGGCCCCGCGGGCCAGATCTAAACACCCCGCAGGCCGGAACCAGCCTTGAGTGGCCTACATGCTCACTTCCTACAGGATTGTGGAGTAAACTGTTCCAAAAAGTTGCTAAGACAAAAAAAAAAGAAAACAAAACCAAAAAACAAACCCCTCCTAGTATCAGCGAGATGAAAGATTTATTTTCTCGAAAGACTTGGTGGCCTGAACCAACCCCGGCATCACCATTCCAGTTGTTCCTGCACATCGGTTTATAGGAAACTTGTTTGTTGTGCTGGTTCGGGGCTTTTGTAATTTAATGTACTTTATTTATTTCTGCTGGTTTTACCTCTCGAAACAATGTTATGACTAAGCATGCCATCATCCATCACAAACATACACACACCTTTTTGATTCTGGCTGTACTTCTTCTAACAATAGCCTGATGGAAAAAAACCTAGCAGGAGAACATATTTCCGCATCATTGTTTGCATTCGCATGCCAAAAATAGCTTTCCTTGCGTGCCACACTTCTGCAACCCCAAATGCCTTTTAAAGGTCAGGCAGGAGAAAGAGGGAGAGTGTAGCAACCTGCCTTTTAAGGTAGGACAGTGATGTTTTTTTTTTTCCTGAAAGTGAACTCACTGCATTACCGGATCAGTGACGACTTACATTTAGGCATGCGGTAGATTTCTAAGAGATGTAACTGAGATTAGCCAGTTATTGGAATAGTTTTTCTTCTTCAAAACCACTGAAGGACACAAGCAGGCAAGGTGAAAATAAGTTCATCTTGCATTTCTAGGGACCAGCTCTGTGTACAGAATACAAGATTCCTCACTACACCTGAAATCCATACAGTGCCGGGGTTTTAGGGCTGTCAAAAAACAATACCAACCATGTTTCAAGTTTTTATTTTTATAGCATGTAAAAATTCCAATTTCAATTGAACAGTGTGTTGTCTGGGTACAAATACTTTTATGATATAATAATCAAAACGTTTACAACAATATTCATTACATTGGTGTTAATTATAGTTAGTGGTAGGATTCAACGTTTTTTACTACCGGTTTTGTGGGCGTGGCTTGGTGGGCGTGGAAGGGGAAGGATATTGCAAAATCCCCATTCCCACACCATTCCAGGGGAAGGATACTGTAAAATCTCCATTCTTTCCCCACTCCTGGGGGAAGGTTACTACAAAATCCCATTCCCTCCCCACCCCACTAACCTGCTTTCCAGTTCCGTTCTTCTGTGCAGGGCAAGAAAAGAAGACCCAGCCAATCAGATGGGACTCAATGGGAGGCAGAGAATAGATGGGGCGGAGCCAGTCAGAGGTGGGATTTGCCAGTTCTCCGAACTACTCAAAATTTCTGCTACCGGTTCTCCAGAACTGGTCAGAACCTGCTAAATACCACCTCTGATTATAGTAATAGCAGCAGCAGCAGTAATAATAATAAAAAATATTATTTACTTAACCAATTCAACATGCCTTTCTTATATCACTAATCCTATCCATCTATTTCCCTGTATCTAGCTCCTGTTTTTTCCAGCTAGCCATTGATAAAAGAAATCCCAAGTCAGAAAGTATTTGGTTTCCTTCTTTTCCTTGATTATAAGTGTTAACCTATCAATTTCTGCCCATTCTAATATTTTTAAATCACATTTTCATCTGTTGGGGGTCTCTTCACATTTCCATTGTTGCACAAATACGATTCTAGCTGCAGTCAAGCATGCATGCAAGCTTTTGAGTGCTTCGTAATTCTTTGGAGGATAAAAGTATGCAAAGAGTACTGAAAAAAATCCAAAGCTTGCAATGGTTCTTCGTGTCATTTTTTTTATTGCACCTAATAAAGATATAGGTAGTACTGGTAGTTCTTCACTTATGACTGATTGTTTAGTAAACGTTTGAAGTTACAATTAACAGTTAACAACTGTTAACTGCTGTTGTTAAACTACCACTGTAAGTGAATCTGGCTTCCCCATCGACTTTGCTTGTCAGTAGGTTGCAAAACCCAGGGGCACTGCAGCCATCCTAAATACATGCCAGTTGCCAAGCGTCCAAATTTTGATCATGTGACCATCGGGAGGCTGCAAAGTTGTAAGTGTGAAAAATGGTCACAAGTCACTTGTTTCAGTGCCATTTGGACACTGAATGAATGGTTGTAAAGTCAAGGACTACTTTATTTGGGGGTTGTGAACTGCCTGGAGTTTCGACTGCTGGGCTGCAAGATGGACTGCTGTATGGAATGAATGAATGAATGAATGAACGGCCCTGCTTTCTGCCTGCCTAAGATTTGAGGAGCAAGGTAAACCAAATCAGCCCTATCCATTGTAATCTGCCCAATATTTCCTTGCCCACCACTTCCATACTCCCTGCTCTGCTTGCTGCTGTGGCATCTGCTTGACCCAATGTTTCTCAGCCTTGGCAACTTTTAAGATGGGTGGACTTCAAATCCCAGAATTCCGGGAGAGGGCTGGGGAATTCTGGGAGTGGAAGTCCGCCCATCTTAAAGCTGGGGAATGACTGAAATTCTGAGGAAAGCTGGCAGGGGAATTCTGGGAATCGAAGTCCACTGCTAGGACCTGCTGGAGGTCCCCTCATTTTGCAAAATACCATTCTGACACACACACACACACACCTTACACGTCGCCTGGGTCAGTCCGGGCGAGGGACAGACGGCCTGCCTGCTGCGGCTTGATGAAGTAACCAAACGGTCGTGGGATTGCACACACACACACACACACCCGCTGACTTGGCCGGGATCTGACCAGCCGAATCACCCGGGCCTGCTTGCACAACCCGCCCTCCGCTTCTGTCGTGCCGGACCTCTCGGGGATCGGAGGGTCAGACGCCGCGGCGATCAGCCAAGGCCCCGCCAGCTTCTGACATCAGCGGGAAGCCTCGGCCAGGCGATCCCGTTTCCCACGTAGCTCAAAAGGCGGGAATCGCGCTGTAGCTCGGATGAACCCTCGCCGAAGGGAGCGAGGAAAAGGGCCAAGGAGCCGCGTCGCCCCGGCTACGTCGCTTTGCACGCTGGAGGAGGAGATCCGTGTCAGTCCGGGGTGGCAAATAAAAAATAAAAAAAAGACCCACGTGTCTGCAAGGGCCCTTTTGGACCCGGGTTCGCGGATAGCGGTGAATCTGAGCTTCGCTTGAGGACCGCAAAGAGTCACTTTCCGGGAGATGCGCGGCTCTGTAAATTAGAGAGATTGGTTGGGAG
>NW_020716837.1:99244-138998 GCF_900518725.1 Notechis scutatus
AGAAAGAAAGAAAGAAAGAAAGAAAGAAAGAAAGAAAGAAAGAAAGAGGTATTATTCTTTTCTGAAGCATTTATGAATCACCACTTTGCTGAATAGTGGACTATATCTGTGGTTGCCAACCATTGGGTCAGGGACCACTGGTGGTCCACGAGAAAATTTTGGTGGTCCGCAAAGAAATGTCACCTCCAAAGCAATTAATCCAGGCTGCGCGGGAACACAAGGCTGCGCCACCACATGGCCCACAGGATCACAAGGCTTGCGTTGCTTGCATTGCAAACAACAGGAGGTAGTGAGGGGAGGGGGGGAAAGGGCGGATGGGGAGAACTTGCCCCACTCGCCCCCCACGCACCTCACCTGGCTACTGGGCTGCTTCTTTCCACTTCTTTCTTCTGCCTTTGGCTGCACGCATGGAAAGCAGCAAAAGTCTTTCTTTCTCTCCCCTAAACTTCGCCAGAAACGAGTCTTTGGGACCTTACAAGGCATCCTGCTCCAAGAGGCTGCGCCGGCATGACAAGTCTCACAAAGACTAATTTCTGACAGAGTTTGGGGGAGAGAAGGAAAGACATTTGCTGCTTCTGCTGCTTTCCTTGCATGAAGCCAAAAGTCTCTCTCTCTCTCTCCCTGAGAACAGAGCTAAAGACAGTATCCTGTGATCCCAAATAAAGAATGATTGATCAGTAGGAAAACAGTGTGGGGAAATTTCCTGCAGACTTTTTTTTGGATTTCCCCAGGGTCTCTGGTCCATGAGATTTAAAATTATGAGTTTGGTGGTCCCTGAGGTTCAAAAGGTTGGTGACCCCTGGACTATATGGACCAATAATTGAGTTGGTTATCTTTCTGTTTTTCTTCCAGATTGTAGATTTCCCTCAGAGCAAAGCTAAAGTTTGGGAAAATATAATCTGATAATTCCCTATGACGTCTGGGTTTTTTTAATTGATGAGCAAGACATGCCTAATTATTTGAACTTTTGGAAGAGACAGTGAGTAGTTGGAGTGTAGGGCAGGGAAGCAGGTGGAACAGATCCAACTGCTTGTAGTGAAGGGCGGAGATGATTCAGCCAAGGAGGCATGTGAGAAATTGATTTGAATCTGGCACGTAAGATTCTCTTTCATTAAAAAGGAGTTTTATGTATACATCTCTACCCATTCTCACACACAGACTTACGCTGTTCATCGTCATGAGTTGAGACGATGACCCTTAACTCTGAGATGCGTCACAAAAAATACAACTGCAAAATAAATTTAGGATAAGATCTTTTGTTGTTGTTGTTGATGTTTATGGAGGCAAAACAGAATAAAGAGCTCTGTAGAGCTCCGACGTGCTGGACAGAAAAACAAGAATTATTGGTATTTCTATCAGATGAAAGGGAGTCGATCTTACGGCCACAATTAAGCCTAAAATTTCTGTTGCTAATTTGTGAAGTGATCCCCCCCCCCCACTTTACAGCCTTCCCTGCCACAGTTAAGTGAACCACTGCAGTTTGTTTAGCGTTATGCATGTTTACCAGACTCCTATATCTAAGCCTAAGTAGATCAGTTTTCACTGCGAATGGAACCTGACATTTCTTTTACAGTACTGTTTTCCCTCTTCCCGGCTTGGCCTCGGCCTTCAAATTCCCTACACATGAAGTCAAAGCCAATATTATCGATCGGTTGGGAGCCAAGAAGGATATGTCTCACAGCTGAACGAGAAAAGGGGAAGCTGAGTACATTTTTTAAAAATGCTCAGGCTGCTTGCATGCTTTGAGCTAAAAAACAACAACACGATTCTTCACCATGTGTACAATTTGCATCTCAGCCAGGCCAGTTGCCAACTTGTACAACATCGCAGACTTCCCTCTGCTCAGATTATAACTAAAAATGGGGGCATTTGGGATGATTTGACTGGAAAAGCGAACTCATCGTTTTATAAGTAATCTTTGACGTACGACCACAACTGAGGCAAAAGTTTATGTTGCTAAGTGAGATGGTTGTTAAGTGAGTTTTGCTCCGCTTTACAATCTTTCTTGCCACAGTTGTTCAGTGCCATTGTTACCTTAGTGACACAGCTGTAAAATTAATCTGGCTTCCCTCTTGACTCTGCTTGTTAGAAGGTCACAAAAGGTGATCATATCCTGTCTGGTTCCAATCCAGGAGGGGGGGAAAAAACAACCCACTGGAAATAAAATGAAGGCTGGCTACAAGGAAGGAAGATCTCTGTTTATTTGATTTTCCAGAAACTTTGGTGACAGCAGAAATGTTTTTGGGGTGGCTGACCAGATGGCTAAGTGAGTGGATGGATTTTTATAAGGTTCTGGGGTTTTGTGTTTGAGATGCTCCACGGGGGTTGTGCAGTGTAATGAGCCTTGTGTCTTTTACTATTCTAATGGTGGTGGGTTAATCCTATTATGACCTAAAGGTCATGTCCTGCCCTTAGAATTTGGGTGGGGGAATGTAAATTCTTAATCCCATCAGCTCCAGCCTTTTGTGGGAGCAGTGGCTGAAGGCGTTTTGTTTATGAATAGGATAGACTGGCTTTCTGAATAGGTACAAAATATCCATATCAAAAGACTTGAGACCTATGGGAGGAAAACTGGGGCCGCTTTCTCTGCAACCGTCATGAGGGGGGAAAACCCCTCTCCTGTTTCGTAATATTTTGAGAAATATTAAAAAGGAAGAATATTATATTTCCCCTGGATGAGAAATGGAGAAGCATGCTCCTGAAGACGGAAAGAGACCACCCCAGTGGTGGGATTCAAATTTTTTTACCGGTTCTGTGGTCGTGGCTTGGTGGGCGTGACACGGGAAGGATATTGCAAAATCCTCACTTGCTCCCCACCCCAGTAACCTGCTTTCCAGCTCCATTCTCCTGTGCAGGGCAACCAAAGAAGACCCAGCCAATCAGCTGGGACTCGGGAGGCAGAGAATAGATGGGGGCGGGGCCAGTCAGAGGTGGCATTTGCCGGTTCTCCAAACTACTCAAAATTTCCCCTACCGGTTCTCCAGAACTGGTCAGAAGCTGCTGAATAGCACCTCTAGACAGCCCCCACCTTTCTTAATAGCCCCCAGCAGATATTTTTGGCCCAGTAAGAAAGACTGGGCTAGCCTATCTACAAAACAAAAGACCTTCAGCTCCAGGGTGAAGGGATTAAGACATGACCCTCCAGGACATAATAGGATTAACCCACTAGCAGCAAAGCTCACTTCACTGCACAATCTCCTAAGGCAGTGGCCCCCAACCTTTTTTGTGCCACGGCCTGGTACCAGCATCACAAAATGATCCGCGGCCTGGTACCGGCATCAGTACGCATGACAAGGCAAGGCGAGCCGAGCGACCGGCCAGCCAGCCGTCTCCCGCTTCTCCCCGCCACCTTCAACTCCTCCTTTGTACCTTTTTTGTGCTTTCTTAATCTCCTCCGCCATCGGACAGCTCTTCATTCGAAGCCGCCCCCCCGCCCTTCGATGAAACTAAGGCGCGAGGATTCCTTCAGGACCCTAACACCGCTTTCCAACCGGAAAAGCTCACCCGGAAGCACTTTCTCGTCGAAACAAGATGGCGGCACCCAGCAAACCGGCGGCCTGGTAGAAAATGATCCACGGACCGGTACCGGTCCGGGGCCTGGTGGTTGGGGACCCCTGTCCTAAGGACATTGCATCAGAGTCCAGACTTCAACCAAACCTGGGAGACAGAGCCAGCTATGACCCCTACAACAGGCAATAGAATACAAGTTCTTGCACAGGAACAGGAAGCTCAGGTTCAAAGCCCAAGAGAAGGTACAGTATAAACACCCCTCACTCTCAACTCCTTGTGCTCAGCTGCACCAGAACTACAAACACGGGGCCCTGTTCATCAATAAATGGACCCTCTTTTCCAATCACCTTCCAACCTCCATTTTGTCTCCAGTGCCCTTCTCCCAGCTTGGTGCTGAACCAGATGGATATTTTCTTCCAACAGTCAAAAATCTGAGACCGTTGCCAACCATCTGAATTACGATCACATGACTGTGGGGATGCTGCAATGGTTGTAAGTGCGAAAAACGGCCAGAAGTCACTTTTTTTCAGTGATGTTGTAACTTTGAACGGTGACTGAATGAACTGTTGTAAGTCGAGGGCTACCTATACAATTCTCCTCTCCTGGCGAATCTTTGAGAAAGGCCCCATCAGAAAGTAGATCAACTTTCCGACCAGCCCTGTGGCAAAGCACGACCGAGCCCATAATAGTAGCAGCCATTCAATTCAATTCACCTGTCCCTGAGTAAGGAGCCCAAGTCGGCCATTTACCTCTTGACCTGGTGAGAAAGTAACTAAGAGCAAGGAACTTCTTAGACTCTAGAAAGAGTGCAAGGAAGAGCAACAAAGATGATTAGGGGACTGGAGGCTAAAACATATAAAGAACGGTTGCTGGAACTGGGCATGTCTAGTCTTATGAAAGGAAGGACTAAGGATGACATCAGAGGTGGTATTCAGCAGGTTCTGACAAGTTCTAGAGAACCGGTAGTGGAAATTTTGAGTAGTTTGGAGAACCGACAAATCCCACCTCTGACTGGAGATTTTGCAGTATCCTTCCCCTGCCATGCCCACCAAGCCACACCCACAGAACCGGTAGTAAAAAAAAAAATTGAATCCCACCACTGGATGACATGACAGCAGTCTTCCAATATCTCAGGGGCTGCCACAAAGAAGAGGGAGTCAAGCTATTCTCCAAAGCACAAGAAAGCAGGACAAGAAGCCATGGGTGGAAACTAATCAAGGAGAGAAGCAACCCAGAACTAAGGAGAAATTTCTTGACAATCAGAACAATTAATCCATGGAATAACTTGCCTTCAAAAGTTATGAATGCTCCAACACTGGAAGTTTTTAAGAAGATGTTGGACAACCATTTGTCTGAAGTGGTATAGGGTTTCCTGCCTAAGGAGGGGGTTGGACTAGAAGACCTCCAAGGTCCCTTACAACTCTGTTATTCTATTCTATTCTAGATGACAACACCCACCAATTCATGTCTGAGCTTGAAAGCTAAGTGAGATAATGCACAGTACATAGGAGAGCGCTAGAAAATCTCAGAGCTTTAAGCTAGACTGGGAAAAAAAAACCAACACTCCCTAGAAAAACAGAATGGCAACTCTTCTCTATACTGTTGCTAAGATATTTGCATCCATGTGCTCATAACACTACACAGGGCTGGCTTGATTGCAAAGCATCTATCCTAGAGTAAATATTTCTCATTTCTTTCTTTAGGACTACCATTCTCGGGGCCGTGAATTTTGGGACTGAACAAAAATGTTTAAAACCAACAAGAAGCCTCCTTTACAACATGTTCAGCTCTAGCTTAACAATGAGGATTTAGACTAAATGTTTGGCTGTTGAGGCTACCTTTATGGGGCAGGACATTATTGGCTCTGGCTTTGCTTAGTCCACGTCTTCACAGCATCTTATGTTGCCCCCCCCCCCAAAAAAAAAATTACCTCTGATTTCTTTTTAGAAACACTGTCCTTTTTCTTTGATAATTTGCTAATCACAAAAAGTTCAACTGCTGCTTGAAATATCATCACCATCACCATTTTAGCCATTGTCTGTCCACCGCAGGACCAAAGCCTCTTCCGCATGCTTCCAACCAATATGGTCCTGAGCTTTCTTTTGCCAATTGGGTCCGCAATACTTGCTGATCTCATTGATCCATCTTGTTTTAGGTCTCTTTCGTGGATGCTTTTTATCAAGTGGGATCCATTCTGTGACTGCCTTGGTCCACCTGTCATCGGTCTGTCTTGCTATGGGTTCAGCCCATTTCCATTTCATTTCTTTTACTCTCTTGATGGCATCGTATGCTTCCGTTTGTTCTCTAGTCCATGCAAGGACCTTTCTGTCTTGGGATGCTGAGCATGTATCTTTCCATGGCTCTTTGCGCCACTCCTAGCCTTCGTATCGATTGTGAGGTTAGCGTCCATGCCTCATCGGCATTAGTTAGAGCAGGTAGTACACACTGATTGAAAACATTTCTCTTCAGGCAGAGGGGGAGGCTGTTCTTGAAAATTATGCTTAGCTTGCCGAATGCCTGCCAATCACATTTAACACACTGTTCATTTTCCTTTATTGTATCACCATCCATTGAGATCCATTGGCCAAGGTATATGTAGTAGTCTACTACATCTAGTTCTTCTCCAGATATATCTTTTTTTTTCTTTCTTTGGTGAATTTATTAAACATAGCCTGGCTCTTTTTTCAGTACATATCTTTTGCTGGAGCTACTACAGTATATCTATTATGGCTGGTAATAATAACTCCGAGAGTGCATAACTTTTACAGATTTTAGGTGCGCCAAAAGAGATTTATTTTAAAGCCAAATAATTCTCCTGCTTTGTGCAGCTCTTGTATGTAACTCTTCTGAGTCTTGAAATATATCCATGGTAAAGGACTTTGGGTAGAGGGAGGGAGGGAGGGAGGGAAGGAAGGAAAGGAAGGTAGGTAGGTAGGTAGGTAGGTAGGTAGGTAGGAAGGAAGGAAGGAAGGAAGGAAGGAAGGAAGGAAGGAAGGAAGGAAGGAAGGAAGGATAATTCTGAAAGTTAGGATGACCACATCTGGATACAAAACTCTGGACAACCAGTCATTGGTAATTATTTTCTACAATTCTTTACTCTAATGTGATGGTTCTTCAGATCCAGCAATGTCACTGAAAAGGAGAAATCACATTACTCATTCAATTCCCACCCACCCCTGAAGGGTTGCCTGTGCAGACGTGGGAGTGTACAGTATAAACATGCCCATCCTTTCAACTGACTTTTTAAACAAATTTAATCTTCCCAGTTCATTTCTAAACTCAGAAAAGCCTCTCGCCATTTCCTTTCCTGGGTCAGCGTTTTCCACTAGCAGTTCCTCTTCTTGCCCCACCCAGGATGCCCAAATTCTCAGAACCCACATCAGCCCTTTGCTGCCCCTTTCATCGTATGGCCCTGGGGAGGGGAAGAGGCGGCCTCACCCTCCTTAATGGCAAGGTGAGCCCAGGGCAAGGCTCCGCATGTAGAAAACTTCGCGGCTGGAGCAGCAATAGAAAAGGCACACCTACGTCTCTAAAAGTTATGCACTCTTGGAGTTATTATTACCAGCTATAACAGATACAGTAGCTCCAGCAGAAGATATGTACTGGTCAGATTGAGCCATAGCACTAAGTTTTGGTTTGTCAGAAGGTTGCAAAAGGGGATGGCGTGACCCTGGCACTCTGCAACTTTCTGCTTTCTGAACCTGGCTGTTTTCTTGCAGATGTTTCATTACCAAACTAGGTAACATCATCAGTGATAGAAAGGAGTGGGGTCAGTGGTACAATTCAAAACATTTTTACTACCGGTTCTGTAGGCATGGCGTGGCTTGGTGGGCGTGGTGGGGGAAGGATTCTGCAAAATCCCCATTCCCTCCCCACCCCACTAACCTGCTTTCCAGCTCCGTTCTCCTGGGCAGGGCAACAAAAGAAGACCCAGCCGATCAGCTGGGACTCGGGAGGCAGAGAATAGATGGCCAGTCAAAGCTGGTATTGGCCGGTTCTCTGAACTACTCAAAATTTCCGCTACCGGTTCTCCAGAACTGATCAGAACCTGCTGAATGCCACCTCTGGAGTAGGGTTTTCTCTCAGTTTACAGCCTAGCCCTGTGGGTATTGATGCTGGCTGGAGAATTCTGGAAGTCCACAAGTCTTAAAGTTGCCAAGTTTGGAGACCTCTGGGTTAGACTGTTTACTGTTGCTTGCTTGGCAGTTTCTTGATTATTGGGGTATACAGGTAGTCCTCGACATATGATCAAAACTGAGCCCAAAATGTATGTTGCTAAGTGATAAATGTGTAAAGTGAGTTTTGCCCCAGTGAACGACTTTTCTGGCCACATTTGTTAAGTGAATCGCTGCGGTTGTTCAGGCAATAAGATGGTTGTTAGGCGAATCTGGCTTCCTTATTGACTTGCAAAAGTGGATTGCGTGACCCTGGGACATCATAAATATGATGGCAATATCCATTGCCAAGATCCTAATTATGATCACATGACCATGGGGATGCTGCAACGGTCATTAAGTGTGAGAAATGGTGCTAAGTCACTTTTTTCAGAACCGTTGTAATTTTGAACAAGTCACTCAACGAACTGTTGTTAAGTCAAGGACTAGTTTACTTCTTGATTGTTGATCTGATGTTAATCTGTGCTCATCTGGGTGCTGATTGCTGGTGGGGAGGTGTTTTTAATGTATCCTATTGATAAGCTGCCCAAGAGAACAACGATAGTCAGAATTTCATTCTAGGCATGATGATGAATTTCTCTGTAGAGCCACAAAACATGCTCTCATAAGCCCAGCTGGACAGATTCAAGGATGCAACTCAGATAGAGAAATTATTTTTCCTACAGATGCAAAACAAGCATTTGTAAGAACAATCAACAACTGCAGAATCTAATCCTATTTCTTTATCAGCTCCAGGATTTTAACCCCGGTTTCCTCTGCTTCTCTAATGGAGTAATGGATTCATTTCTTCACTCTGGATGTCTCCTGCCAAAGAATTTTGTATTTCTTGTTTTGCAAAGCTTCAACTCACGGTCTTCCCTTTCTGGAAAGAGTTGTAAACTAATTTGGAGAGGAATGGGAAGTGGAGACAGTCTGGTGCAGAAGTGCTTATGCCTTAGAAACTGCAATAGATGAGTTTGCACAACATGTTAAGTAAAACCCGCGCTTTTTACAATTTTGTAAACAACAAACTAAAAGACTCAAGGTCCATCCCACCCCTGATAGGACTTAATGGTAAAGACTGCAACGACGACACCATTAAAGCCAACATCTTTAACACATTCTTTGGCTCAGTATTTGTAAACAGCAATGGATCATGCCCAGTATTTCCTAGCCGAACCACAGAAAACTACAATGATCTAATACATATTGATTTTACAGAAGACAATGTTGAAAAATCACTACGCAATCTAAAACCATCTCTATCTATTGGACCAGATGGAATATGTGCCTACTTCTTAAAAAAGCTATCCACTGCCATAGCCGAACTTCTAAGCATAATCTTTGAAAAATCTTTCAGGACCAGCTCCTTGCCTAACCTATGGTCACAAGCCACAGTCATCCCCATCTTCAAAAAGGGAGACCCCAGCCTACTTGAAAATTACAGACCAATCTCCTTATGCTGCGTCACCTGTAAAGTCATGGAATCAATTATTAACCAATCCATTATCCTCCACTTAGAGACAAACAACCTACTCTCCAATAAACAATTTGGTTTCAGAAAAAAACTATCCTGTAATCTGCAACTCTTACACTGCAAAAACAAATGGACGACACAACTCGATCAGGGCAAAGCAATAGACGCAATCTACATAGACTTCTGTAAAGCCTTTGATTCAGTGGTACACGACAAACTACTCCTAAAAATAAAATCTTATGGTATCTCTGGACAACTGCATAACTGGATAGAAGCATTCCTGTCAAACAGACAACAAATGGTCAAAATTGGGAGCGTCCTATCAAATTCTGTACCTGTCAACAGTGGTGTCCCCCAAGGCAGTGTTCTAGGACCAACTCTCTTCATACTCTACATAAATGACCTCTGTGATCATATTAAGAGCAACTGCGTTCTCTTCACTGATGATGTAAAGCTGTTCAATACCACAGACAATACTGCTATCCTTCAAAAAGTTCTTGACTGTATCAGAATGGTCAAACAAATGGCAACTTCAAATCTCAACAAATAAATGCTCTGTCTTACATATTGGCAAAAAAAATCAGAAAATAAAATACAAGCTGAATAGTCAAGACCTTGTTGATGATCCAAGCTCTGTAAACGACCTTGGAATACTCATCTCTAATGATCTAAGTGCTAGAGCCCACTGTAACTACATAGCCAAAAAGTCATTAAGAGTTGTTAACCTAATCCTACGTAGCTTTTTCTCTGGTAATATCACACTATTAACTACAGCATACAAAACATTTGCTAGACCAATACTCAAATATAGCTCATCAGTTTGGAACCCACATTACATATCTGATATTAGCACAGTTGAGAAAGTCCAGAAATATTTCACAAGAAGAGTTCTCCACTCCTCTACTCGTTGTAGAATACCTTATGCCACCAGACATGAAATTCTACACCTAGAAAACCTTGAATTACACCATCTTCGGTCTGACCTAAGTATGGTATATAAAATCATACATTGCAATGACTTACCTGTCAATGAATACTTCAGCTTCAATCATAACAACACAAGAGCACACAATCGATACAAACTCAAGGTTAACCACACCAAACTTGATTGCAGGAAATACGACTTCAGCAACAGAGCGGTCAATGTCTGGAATACTCTACCTGACTCTGTGGTTTCTTCCCCAAACCCCCAAAACTTTAATCTTAGACTGTCTACTATTGACCTCACCCCTTTCCTAAGAGGTCTGTAGGGGGCGTGCATAAGCGCACCAATCGTGCCTACCGTCCCTGTCCTATTGTTTCTTTTATTTTTCTTATATGTACTCATTTCATGTATTCATAACTATGTATATACTTATACCTATTATCTTGTAAGCGATTTGACAAATCAAAAAAATTAAAAAATAAATAAAACACAAACAATCCACTTAAGTCTTGATGCCATATATGAACCAAACTTTTCAGCATGCACTAACAACCTGTACTTATCATTAAAGAAATCTGCAAAGTATTACACACACACACACACACACACACACACACACAAAAGCACTTTAGACTCTGCTGTTTCACAACTTCAATGTAGTACTCAATTGCATTATTGCATAAAATACGGAAGGAGGGGAAAAAACAAATTTCTAAACCATGCAATGGCAAATAACAGAATAACAAAGTTGGAAGATTTCTAATCCACCCCCTGGTCAAGCAGGAAACTCTATAACCATTTCAGACAAATGGTCATCTAATCTCTCCTTAAAAACTTCCCATGTTGGAGCACCCATAACTTCCAAGGCAAGTTGTTCTACTGGTTTATTGTTCTAACTATTAGGAAATTTATCCTTATTTCTAAGTTGGTTCTCTCCCTGATTAGTTTCCACCCATTGCTTCTTGTCCTGCCCTCAGGGGCTTTGGAGAATAGCTTGACTCCCTCTTCTTTGTGGAAGCCCCTCAAATATTGGAACACTGCTATCATGTCTCCCCTAGTCCTTCTTTTCAGAAAACTAGACAAACCCATTTCCTGCAATCGTTCTTCATATGTTTTAGCTTCCAGTCCCCTAATCCTCTTTGTTGCTCTTCTCTGCACTCTTTCTAGAGTCTCCACATCTTTTTTATATCATGGCGACCAAAACTGGATGCAGTAGTCCAAGTGTGGCCATACCAAGGCATTACAAAGTGGTGTTAACATTTCACATCATCTTGATTCTATCCTTCTATTAATGCAGCCGGAGATTGCATTGGCTTTTTTGGCAGCTGCAGCACTCTGCTGGCTCATATTCAAGCGATTGTCCGTTACGACTCCAAGATCCCTCTCGCAGCTACTACTGTTGAGCCAGGTACCAGCAAGTATATTCTATACTTTCTTAGATGGTTGCACAGCATGCTACCAATTGTCTACCAATTTGTTGAAACTAGCTGTCTTGAAAGTGAGCCAGTTTGGTTTAGTGGGTTAGTGGTTAAAGTATGAGACTAAACACTGGGAAACCATAAGTTCTAGTCCCACCTTAGGCACTTTGAGCCAGTCACTGCCAGGAAAGAGGCAAACCACTTCTGAAATCTTGCCAAGAAGACTCCACTTCTTCAGACAGCCAACAGGAGTAACTGCAGTGGTAGAATTCAGCCA
This sequence comes from Notechis scutatus, assembly GCF_900518725.1. Next base: position 111,006 of record NW_020716837.1, read on the forward strand.
GTTCACACCAGTTTGAGAGAACTAGTTGTTAACTTTCTGAGCAGTTTGGTGAACTGGTTGTTGGAAGAAATCATTGGGGCAGATAACCAGTTGTTAAATTATTTGAATTTCACCATTGAGTAACTGTCTGGACTTCTTTCTTCTGTCTTCCTTCCTTCCTTCCTTCCTTCCTTCCTTCCTTCCTTCCTTCCTTCCTTCCTTCCTTCCTTCCTTCTTTCTTTTTTATTTTTGGAGGGATGGTGGTTAGATGGACAACTTTTCCAGATCAAACTATTGGGCTACCTCTGTCATTTTCATTTTGTAAGGCTTGCATCCAGGGCCTTGCAGAATCTAAACCTTCTCGGGAGAGAATATTATATTTGCTTTGCAACCTGCTACCTTCCCGCTTATTTATTTATTGTTAACTAAAATATCTAAAAACTCCACGAATCAAATCCAATGGCCCATGAGAAGCACATCATTGAGGAGGTAGCCAATTTCACTTGACATCTCCATTATTTTAGAGATGCTTTACTGTACTCGACAAATCTTAGAATTTCTCTGGAATTCCCATCATTTTCTTTTGAACTTGGCCAGGTTTATCCCACCTGCTTTTAAAAGGCCACCAGTGCCCAGCGTGACTAGTAAAATCATTGTCAAAATGTTTAAGAGGCAACTAAGCATACAACTCATAGCATTTCATTCTTCTTACAAGAAAGCAAAGGGATCCCCGTGGGTGGGTGGCCTGACTGGGAACTTCTCCTTTTTATTCCAGGAAATCGTTGCACCAAAAGAGCTGGTGGCAGATCGTGTCTTTGCAATGCAAAGGCGTCTGGAATTGTGGTTGCTTCTGTTGAATTGAACTTCGTAAATTTAGAAAGTGTACGTGATGCTCAGCCCTGCTATTCTGCTTTGCTTTCCATTGCTGAACTCCAAGAGAAAAATATATATATATTTCCTATATGAGTCAAACTAATTTTTCCTGCTCATTAACACAAGTAGTCTTTGACTCACCCGTTTAGTGACTGTTCGAACTTACAACAGTAGTGGGGAAAAAGTGGCTTATATCCATTTTTCACACTTATGAACCATCGCAGCATCCCCTTGGTCACGTGATCAAAATTTAGATGCGTGGCAACTGGTTCATATTTATGACGGTTTTAGGTGTCCCGGAATCAAACCTGACAAGCAAAGTTCGTGGGGGAGCCACTTTCATGTAACAACCGTTTTTTCTAACTTAAAAACTGAAGTGATTCACTTAACAACAGTGGCAAGAAAGATAGAAAAATGGGGCAACATTTACTCAACAACTGTTTTGCTTAGCAACAGAAATATTGGGCTCAATTGTGGTTGTAAGTCAAGGACTACCTGTACTTCATTCCCACTCTCCTGGCACTCTATCAGGCTGCAAAAACAGATAATAACAGATAATGAGAGTTGGAAGGGACCTTGTAGGTCATCTAGTCCAACCCTCCGCCCAAGCAGGAGACCCTACACCATTTCTGACAAATGGCAGTCCAATCTCTTCTTGAAAGTCTCAAGTGATGGAGCTCCCACAACTTCTGAGGGCAAAGCTGTTCCATTGGTTGATTGTTCTCACTGTCAGAAAGTTTCTCCTTGTTTCCAGGTTAAATCTCTCCTTGTTCAGTTTCCATCCATTATTCCTTGTCTGGCCTACAGGCGCTTTAGAAAATAGCTTGACCCCTCAATTTATCTTCCTGCTAAATGCCAGCAATAACCCTAAACACTCCAAACAGTTTTTATTTTCTCACAAAACATTTTCTACAACTCTGCTAAATAATGCCAATTTCTCATTACTGTGTTCTTCCCTTCTACTTAAAAGAGTCCTCGATTGAAGGCAGGTGGGTAGTAATTGTTTTTTCTGCAGTCCTAATTATCCTCTGAAGTCTGTGCCTGTCCTGTTGGGTTGCAGAACCAAACCAGACAGTGATAGAGATGCAGATGATAGACTCAGTAATTCCCCTGTAGAACTGTATCAGCAGCTCCTTGGGCAGTTTGAGCTTTCTGGGTTGGCGCAGAAAGAACATTCTTTGTTGCGCTTTTTTGATGATGTTTTTGATCTTAGGTGTCCATTTTAGGTCATGTGATATAGTAGAACCTAGAAATTTGAAGGTCTCTACTGTTAATACTGTGTTGTCTAGTATTGTAAGAGGTGGTAGTATAGGAGGGTAGTATAGGAGAGAGGTTAGATTACCATTTGTCTGAAATAGTTATAGAGTTTCCTGCTTGAGCAGCGGGGTAGATTAGAAACCTTCCAACTTTGTTATTCTGTTATTTGCCGTTGCATGGTCTAGAAATTTGTTTTTTCCCCTCCTTCCGTATTTTATGCAATAATGCAGTTGAGTACTACATTGAAGTTGTGAAACTGTCTAGGTGTGAAAAACTTAGACGTAGAATAATGTTGTCACTTTGAATGCAAATGGCATACATTAAAATGAAATTACAGCTCTCAAAGGGTCACCACCTCCAATATACACTACATAAACATGACAAATAAATAAATACAACATTATGCATGTACCCCCATATATGACACAGAGAACTAGAGCACTGTCTAGTTTCGAGGTATACATGTATGCGGTGAGAGAAACAGTCATAACTCACTTCTTTCAGTGCCGTTGCAACTTTGAACAGTCACTAAATACATGGTTGTAAGAGGAGGACTTATCTGTGCAGCCCCAGCCAGCATAGTTAGTGGAGAGGAATGTGGGGCCCGTACTTTCAGCTGTGTTTGCAGGATCCCAGGATTGCCTGCATTTGGATCTGTCTGTCCCAAAGTTGCAAGACGCAGACCAGAGCGTACGACGAAAAAACCAGCTGCAGATCGTTTCCAATGTGATAGCTCTGTTTAAACACACAAAGTGGTTTAGAAAGTTTCCAGGCTTGATGGCTCCTGGGGCCATTAGTCAAAAGACATTGCACAACTACGCTCCTGTCAGCTTTTGTGACCAATGTTTTTTTGTGGTAATGGGGCAGGGATAGGTTTTTAAATGATGGGAAGATATGAGAAGATAAAAGTGTTTTTTTGGGGATGCTGAGTAAAATCCCATTTATGAGTCATGGCAGTTGCATAATGTAACTCTGGCTTGAAGTACCACGTGTTTTTTTTTTCCTGTTTTGTTTGGAAAGGGAAGAATTAAAGTGTCCACATCTGTATTTAGCCTGTCTGCTTGGGACTGTTTATCTGCTTTTAGGTTCGCAAATCGCCAGAGAGTGGAAGGTAATGGGGTGGGGGTGTATTCCAGGCAGGATGTTTACAATGGGGTTGCAAGCCTTTGGAGCAAGTGTGTCAGTGAGATTTTCAATCTCGCAAAAAATGAGGGCAAAGGGCACTGGGTGACACCCGACCTATATCCGGGCCCAAGGTCCTCTCGGTGAAATGATTATTTTCGGCAAACCTTGTCAAACTTTATCAGACTTAAACAGTGCAATTGATAGGTGGGTTTCCCCCTTTCTATCCCTATTTAAGGTAGTCCTCAACTTACAAACATTCATTTAGTGACGGTTTGAAATTACAACCGCACTGGAAAAAGTGACTTATCACCTTTTTTTTCCCCACACTTGCGACCATGGCAGAATTCCCATGATCACATGATCAAAATTTGGAGCTTGGCAACGGGTCCATAGTTATGATGGTCGTGGTGTCGCGGGGGTCATGTGATCCCCTTTTGCGACTTTCTGAGGAGCAAGGAGACTCGCTTAACAACCGTGTTACAAATGTTAACAATTGATTCGCTTAACAACGGCGGCAAGAAAGATCATAAAATGGAGCAAAACTCACTTTACTATTGTCTTATTCAGCATCAGAAATTTTGGGGGTCAGTTGTGGTTGTAAGTAGGAGTGGGATTCAAAAATCCCAGCAACCGGTTCTCTGCCCGGTTGCTGGGTGGGTGTGGCCATGGGTGGGCGTGGCCTACCGGAACTTCCAGGAGGGCGGTTTTTCGCCTTCCCCAGAGTCCGGAGGCTTCCCTCAGGCCTCTGGCAGGGTGAAAATGGCCTCCCCCTGGGCTCCAGAGGCCTGAGGGAAGCCGGAAACAGGCCCATTTCTGGACTTCTGGAACTTCCGATTCGGCCCATTTTTCACTCTCCCAGAACCTCCGCATGGACCCTGCACTTACCTGCATCCAAAACAGGCCACATGGAGATTCCTGGAAGGGGCGGGGCAGGGCCAGCCAGCTGGTTCAACTACCGGTTCAGCCAATGATGGGATTCAAAAAATTTTACTACCGGTTCTATGACCGTGGCTTGGTGGGCGTGGCAGGGGAAGGGTACTGTAAAACCTCCATTCCCATCCCACTCCAGGGGAAGTTTACTGCAAAATCCATTCCCCCCTCGCCCCACTAACCTGCTTTCCAGCTCCGTTGTCCTGTGCAGGGCAACAAAAGAAGACCCAGCCAATCAGCTGGGACTCGGGAGGCGGAGAATAGATGGGGGCGGGGCCAGTCAGAGGTGGGATTTGCCGGTTCTCTGAACAACTCAAAATTTCCGCTACCGGTTCTCCAGAAATGGTCAGAACCTGCTGAATACCACCTCTGGGTTCAGCGAACCAGATGTAAATTTAACATCCGGTTCATCCGAATTGGTTGAATCCCATCCTGGTCCCAAGTCAAGGACTACCTGTATCTGATTCTCCTTCTTAGGCTTTCCTGACGGGGTGATTTTTCTCCTTCAAAGTCAGGATGCCCTTCTCTTTCTCCTCTCATTAGTCACAAGCACTCCTTGTGGTCTCCCATCCAAATACTAACCGAATCCGAAAAGCTTAGCTTTTCATGATTAACCAGGGTCAACTCCATTTTAATTAAGTGGAAATAATTGAAATATGCTGTATCCCCTATACTTGCTCTTGCTTCCACTGTTATCACACTGATGTCATTTTCTTCAGTGGAAGTTGTCTGGGGCACAAATGACCTTTTGAAATTTTCTCCTAAATTCAAAGTAAGAGATAAAGGGTGTCAATTTTTCCCCCCTAATTTCTCAGGAAAAATGAGAAATCCTTCTATCATACCTCAAACTGGTGTGCTCTTTTTCTCACACTACAATAACTTCTCTGGAAGTATTCGTTCAAATAGTTCCTTGTAAAGAAGAACTGTGAAAATGACCTTAGGAGGGAAGAACCATTAAGAGAAGTGAAACAGCAATTAAGTCTTGGGAAAATGGAAAATATGAAGAAGAAATTCAGATGAATCAAATCTTGATTCTGTTGGTATAGCAGAATGACTTTCAAGATCCTGTTATTATGCTGTATTACAATAAAGTAGCCAGGTGAACTGACTATCCAAAAGATAATGACTTGTGCTGAGATGGATAATTTAACTCTGGTGTTACAAGAAAAGGAGGAGTCCGAGTATTATTGAATTTAGGAAAATTGGTATGACTGGATTGAGCTAAGATAGATGGATGATGACAAATTAATGATAAGCAACATATAGGTTAAATGCTTACATTCACATAAATTGTATATACTTGTAAATAATGCACAAAATAGTAGTATAAGATGAATGCCACAAACTGTTAATGTCAAGATATTTACACTTTTTGTTTGTTTTTAAAGTTATAAAAGATTAATAAAGTTTATTTTTTAAAAAAGGGGGTGATGCAAGAGAATGTTCTGCTCCATGGTAATAATATATTAAAAAAAACAACAGTAGATTATGTCCTTCCCACTTATTAACTAAAACACATTTAGAAATAGAGCAGAGCGGCAGGGAGCGTGTGAGAGAATCCCTGAATGATATACCTCAGAACAGGAACAAGGACATCACATGGGCAAGAGTGCCAGATGATTAGCAAATGTTCTTTGTGCAGCCAAAATGGACGGAGGCTTCCGGGTTCCATTAAGGCAAAGGAGAACAGGACATCGGTGACAACAGGACATCTGCAGCTGACAGTCAGGTAGCCCTCGACTTATGACTGGGGGAAGGAGGGCTTAGTGACCATTCAAAATTACGACAGACCTCCAAGGCTATCTCTGAGGGAGATAGGCAGTGTCTAAATCTGACTGTCAACTCTGAAGCGAACCTGGATGAAGCCATCTTGTGCTGCCTCATAGTTGTCATGAAGCCTGAGAGGGCGAAGGGAGGGGAGGAGTAGATAGACCAGCTACCAGTCAAAACAAAAACTTGTCCTGTGGGAATCAAGGTCATCCCAACAGGTGGCTGTTGAAGGAGGAGTCAAGCCTGCCATCCATCCTAATTGGACAATGTGATCGATGACACCTGGAAGGGGGCAATTTTACTCTTTTAATTAGGTGAAAACTGCAGAAACTTTTAGAGTTGATTTTCACCAGCTGTGCAGATATGCTGAACATATTCTTTGAGGAATCCACTGCCTCGGAGTTCTGCTTTCAATGGGTGCTTTACTCAAAACGCTGACATTGACAAATAAGCAAAATAAATGAAAAAGCTACTTATGACCCACTTCCGAATTCCAAGTGTCAGCTTCCTCTCTCCCTCACAGTCAGGCTTTGGGTGCTCCAAAACAACCAATCTGCATTTACATCACGTGACTGCAGAAACTAGCATTTACTTCCAGTTTCCAAAAAAAAAAAAAAGTACCCCATAGCAAATGTTTGCTTTACAACAGGGAGAATTCTGGGAGTTGAAGTCCACAAGTCTTAAAGTTGCCAAGTTTGGAGACCTCTGCTTTACAACATCTACGTTCACTTAATGACCACTGCAAAAAAAGGTCTTAAAATTGAGTCTGGCCATGTTACAATTGTCATGACTTACAACCATAGTTGCAGGGCTGAATTACAGTCATAAACTGAGGATTACCCGTATTTTTCTTTTACTCTTTCCACAATTCCTCTCTCCTTTCTTGTTGGCTGAATCTTCAGCAGGACTGGTGTAAGACTGCCTCCCTCAGCAAGTGTCTTGAGCCAGGCCTGCTAAAGATTCAGGTGATCTCCTGCTTGAGCTCCGAGGGGGGGGGGGGGGTTGGACTAGACGACCTCCAAGGTTCCTTCCAACTCTGTTCTTCTATGATTCAATGACTATGGAGATTCTCGGTCATTCAGGTCATGGTTGTCCCAAAGGTGTTTTTCCATGAGGCAACTGGATTTTGTTGTTTTTCTTTGAAGACGTATCACTTCGCATCCAAGAAGCTTCTTCAGTTCTGACCGGATGGTAGGGCAGGGAAGGATTTCTATTCCTTGCAGACAGCTGTTCAGGTTAAAGGACGCAAACGACCAGCTGTCTGCAAGGAGTATAAAGCAAAGCTGGCTTGGGGAATTCTGGGAGTTGAAGTCCTCCAGGCTTAAAGTGACCAAAGTTGGAGACCCCTGGTATAGAAAAGGGGCGTGGGGGACGCGTGTTTTGCAAACAATACCCTTTCTCCGCTTTCGCTGGCACCAATCTCCTTCCCTTCCCCCTCTTCCTCCCCTCCCCCCGCCCCCGCGGGGTTGCTCGTTGCGTGACCTTCCTACACACCGACCTGAATTACAACTCTTCCAAGTTCGGAGTTTCCCGTCTGAGCTGTTGGAGCTGCTTACAGCCGCTTAGCCAATGGGGTGGCGAGGAAGGCGTGGCCACCCCATTCATAAATTCGGACCCGGCCGAGCGGCTCCTCATTCTGACTGCTTTTCGGGCGCTTTCAAGCCTTTCTCCTCCTCCTCCTCTGCCCGGACGACCATGTGCTACGCCTGCAAGCCGACCATGCTACAGATCAGCATGTCCCCAACCTCCGCCAGGGCCGCGCCTAGCGAGCCCCAATACTTCACTTTTGATCCTCTCCCGGACAACGAGAAGAGTCCAGCCCACCGGGGTTACACCAAAACCAGCAAGTCCAAGAGACGTTCGCGGAGAGTCCTCTACCCTCCAGTGGTAAGTCGTGAGGGGGAACGGTTCGCAGTCCGGTCCGAGAAACGGGAGAGTAACTGGGGTCCATCCAAGAGTGCCATACTCGGGTCTTGACCCCTTTAAGATGCTCGCTGGCTGGGGAACTCTGGGAGTTGGAGTCTCCACCTCCTCTGGTCCAAGGGGTCTCCAACCTTGGCAACTTGAAGACTTTGTGGACTTTAATTCCACAAATCTTTCCTGCCTGAGCACGGGGGTTGGACTAGAAGACCTCCAAGGTCCCTTCCAACTCTGTTACTCTGTTAACTTATCTGACTTGTCAAGAATAACAGTGGCAGAGTTGGAAAAGGGACCCTTGGAGGTCTTCAACCCCCTGCTCAAGCAGGAAATTTTTTTAGACAAATGTCCAATCTCTTCTTATAAACATCCAGTGTTGGAGCATTCACAACTTCTGGAGGCAAGTTGTTCCACTGATTAATTGTTCTAACTGTCAGGAAATGTCTCCTTAGTTCTAGGTTGGATCTTGGTTAGTTTCCACCCATCCATGGCTTCTTTTCCTGGGCTGACCAGGATTGGAGCAATGAGGAAAGCATTCTGGGCCTAGCAGCAGGCTGCAAATTCAGGTATGCTGCTCCTATATGAGCAGCGTATATATATCCAGTACGGATTATTTTCCAATAATTGTGCAAAAAGTGTGTTTCTAAATCGGTGTTTCTCCCCATGGCAACTTTAAGAAGTGTGGACTTCCAACTCCCAGAATTCTGGCTTTGGAATTCTGGGAACTGAAGTCCACAAAGCCACCATGGATGAAAAAATACTGTTCTAAGTAGCTATCTTCAACCTTGCCTGAATAACATAGTTGGAAGGGACCTTGGAGGTCTTCAAGTCCACCCCCACCCCTTGGTCAGGCAGGAAACCTTAACACCATTTCTGACAAATGGTTGTCCAATCCCTTCTTTTAAAAACCTTCCTGGGGTTGGAGCATTCACAATTTCTGGTGGCCAGTTGTCTGCTTTGTGGGACTGTAACGGTCATCCCTGCAGGGAACAGCAGCAATAGGTCCTTCTAATGCCGTAATTTTATTTTTTTTGGAACTTGGCAACTTTAAGATGTGTGACTTTGCACTCCCAGAATTGCCCAGCCAGCATGGACATATGGTGCATTTAGTGCATGATAATCCAAATCATTCCTGGAAACTGAGGGGATGGAGTTTCCCCCCCCCCCCCCACTACATGGGAAAGGGCAATTATTTCATTGCAGAGGCATTGAACTAAATGCAGAGGTTAATCAGGGTGCTGTGTCACTAATCCCCTTTTCTTGTTTCTCTTTCCCAGGTGAAGCGTTATTATCCCACTGAGGAGCGCAGCTATGCCAAGACCTTCCTCTTCATCCTCCTCGCAGTTGTCTTCTTCCAAATCCATAATGCAGAAGAGGACCTCCTGCTTGCTGGAGCCACCATGGAGGAAAACACATCCAGCTGCTTTCTGCAGGGCGGGGGCTCTCAGGCCCCTTCGGCACAGCCCATCATTGCAGAGCAACCCGTTGTATCAACACCCTCCTTGGAAATCGCCAATGTTTCTGAGTGGTCCTGGGGGGAGGACAGATCTTCGGAATCTACTCTCGACATCACCCATTTTTTGCAGCAGAATCCAGCTGCTTTCTGAAGAGGGAACAACCTCCCTCCCCTCCTGCTGGAGAGGGAAATGGACCGAGAGTCTATAAAGTGGGAATCCAGGCGGCAGGGCTGCCGTGCTCGTGGGCCTTTAGCAAAAGTCTCTTTGTAAAGCAGAAGTAAAGATGCAGAAAGGGACAAGGAGGCCTGGAGCTCAGCCTTGTGCATTCCTGACACAAGGCTGACGTCATAAGAAACTTGAACTCGACTGACACAGCATTATGCAAACAGGAAGGGGGACATTCCTTGTTGGTGCAATTGAAGGAGGTGGGGGAAAGGGGATATTTAATATTTATTAATAATAATTAATAATAATAATTAATATCTATGTAATGTAAGCTGACTTTTATTTATGTGTGAAACTGGGAGGTAGGATAGGGAACTGCTGCTGTTGGGCTGCACTATGCCTTTGGAAAAAACTGTTAGAATGTTTTTATATTTCTCTAGCAAGGTAGAATTAACAGGGATGGTTTTGTGGGTCATGAATCTGATAGGAAGAAGGCTAGATTTTGGAAATTGAGAATCTTTTTAGCATTTGTACTTTGGGTGAAGGAGCAACGTTTTAGTGAAGATTGAATGGTGCTCAGAATTTTGCAAATGGTGTGATGCTCCAATACTGTACCTTTTAATGGGAGGAAACGTTTTGTGACTGGGGCGGGGGTGGGTGGGAATAGAAAAACTGACAAGTAAAAAAAAGTTGTCATTGAAGCTAACTGACAAGACTTCTCAGCTTCATAATAACTGGCACAATAAAAGTTAAAGATGTTTCTTTTTATTTATTGTAAAAACATCTGATTTTTGTTGTTGTTCCTGCATTGTATGTTAGCCAGAATACTTTTTTTGTTACTGTTTGCTGTGTAACAATAAGTGGTTTTTGAAGGCTGATGCAGCCATACTAGCATTTCCAAAACTTTAGTAAGTCACTTGTGTGAGTTGCACTTTACATGTTAACACTATTCCAGATGAACTGGCTCAATTCTGTATGTTCTGTGAACAAATCAATAAAAAAATATTGATGTTTTAATCTTTGCCTGGCTGGGATATTTCTGAAAGCTGTGTGTAGAAAGAAAATCTTGGATTGGCAATAAACCTTTAAGAAAAATTTTGAGGAATCAACCAACACCCCCCTTCTGCATTCTAAATTCACAAAATCCCTTCACACACATACAGACACACACAATTACATATGAAAGAATAAACCAAGGGTCTTCTAACTTGACAGCTTTAAGACTTGTGGACTTCAACTCCCCAGATTTCCTGAGCTAACATGACTGGAGGAGGAATTCTGGGAGTTGAAGTCCACAAGTCTTAAAGCTGTCAAGTTTGAAGACCCCCTGGAATAAACACTGGCAGATTGCTCATCATTAAACCAAGCTCAGAGAAGGTCAAAACTCAACTGTTTAGCCCCGAATTACATTTATTTTCTACAATTTGGACCAACAAGAAGAATGAGTCTAGTAACAGTGAATTCTGTTTCAGTTGTAACTTCTGAGTCACCTTCAAATGTTGCCCCACTTAGAATGTGCTGCAATAATTGATCCACAGAGCAAGGAACATGAGTTACCACCACTTGGGTTTCCTCCTGGTCCATATAGGGCCACATCCGCTCAATTGCACTGCTGACTTATGATTACATCAGCTGTGCTTGTAGAAACTATGAATTGAGGAGCGTCTTTGTTCATTCAGGGAACTTGTAAGGCGATCTGGTTCCAACACTAGAACCAACGTTTCTGTAGCCCAGGTGGGTTTTTTTTTTTTTTTTTGGAAGAACAGGACATTTGCCTTGCTATATTTAATCTGAGTTTGTTTGTCCTTTCCTGCCCTGTTCAGTTTTTGTCGCCACAATGTAAAAAAAGGCATGGAGACCAGAAAGAGTGCAGAGAAGAGCAACAAAGATGATTAGGGGACAGGAGGCTAAAACATACAAAGAACTGTTGCAGGAACTGGGTATGTCCAGTTTAATGAAAAGAAGGACTAGGGGAGACATGATAGCAATCTTCCAATATCTCAGGGGCTGCCACAAAGAAGAGGGAGTCAAGCTATTCTCTCCAAAGCCCCTGAGGGCAGGACAAGAAGCCATGGGGGGAAACAAATCAAGGAGAGAAGCAACTTAGAACTAAGGAGACATTTCCTGACAGTTAGAACAATTAATCAGTGCAACAACTTGCCTCCAGAAGCTCCAACACTGGAAGTCTTTAAGAAGAGATTGGATAACCATTTGTCTGAAGTGGTGTTATTCTATTCTATTCTGTTCTATTCTAAATGGTTTGTCCTCACAACTCCAGCTACTGGTTCATTATTGTACTTCTAGCTATTCCACTCAATATTATATTTTCTGCAGATCTGGTAAGCATTCTCTTTACTTCATGAAGAAACTACTGAAGAATGGAAGACTCAAAACATTTACCGAGGCATCTCCCACCTCAATACCTCTCCAACCATACATGAGCACACTTTCAAGTTATGATTTTCCAGGGGGGTTGTACACCCTTAGTTTTCAAGGCCACATCTAACTAGCTTGCTAATCCAACAAATTATGGTTCTCAAATGCTTTAAGGAAATCGAGATATGATATGACTGCAGCATTCCCACCATCTATTAAGGAGATTACCTGTCAAAAATACAGAAGAGGTTAGTCTGACAGGATTTGATAAACTCTTGATAAATTCTGCATGACTTTTATTAATTACTTACAGATCATCTTCTTCATGATCTGCTCTAGAATTTGCCAGGTATTTGATGTCTGTCAGACTGGCCAGAAGTTTCCCTTTTCCACTTTTTAGGCGCTGGTTCTCGTATGTTTCTTTTTTTAATTATTATTATTAAATTTATTTGCCACCCATCTCATTTTGAAGTAACTATGACATTTCACCAATTTGTCAAGATTTCACAAAGATATTGCATGCAGGTAGTCCTTGACTTACAACAGTTCATTTAGTGACTGTTCAAAGTTACAATGGCACTAAAAAAAGGTGACTTGTGACCATTTTCCACCCTTACGACCATTGTTAAAGGAGATGGAATGTTGAGGCCATCAAACTGATTGAGGATGGACGGCTGGGTTTCTTCTAGGTTGCAATTCCCGTTTAAATTTGCAATTCCCTTGGACTGAACTGAGTGAGGAGACAGAAGTGAGAACATTTCTATTCTGTCCTATGAAAGGGCCACTTTGTCTAACCATAGAAATAATCCTAGGTACACTGATAATGACCTCCGTTTCCCCCAAACTGGCCAGCAAACCCTAGGATTTTTCACCTTGAGGTCCTCAACTATAAAAATCTCTTCCCTTCCCCAATCCCTTGAGTTTCTCTTTCTTGTAAAGCAAGTGCCCAACTATCAATGCAATAAATGTGGTTGGGGGTTTTCTCCTCAGTGTTGTGTACTTCTGAATTTGCCACAAAGGTTCCTCAGAATAGAATTTAAATCTAGAATTTACCTAGAATTCAAACCAGGGATTCCCTGCTGACTCTCTCTTTATTCATTCAATCCTACTTCTTCTTTCTCTTTTTACAACCTCTTCATAGGGCAAATGTTTAAACTGGACCAAACTAAAAACTGAGTAGTTCTGCCTTGTCTTTATTGCCCTTTCCCTTATAGGACTTATAAGGAGCACTTATAGTAATTCTTCTCTTTTTAAAAAAACAAACAAACCCTTTTTATTCTTCTTCTTTTGCTTCCTTCATCTACAACAGTTCGTTCTCAATCTTAAGTTTTCCTGACATGGACGCCGCAGTGCCTTATTAGCTTTGTCTACTCTTCCTTGCCAATCTGTCCCTCTGTCATTTAACAGAATAACAGAGTTGGAAGGGACCTTGGAGGTCTTCTAGCCAGCTTCCTGCTCAAGCAGGAGACCTTATACCAGTGGTGGCTAACCTTTTTGGGTTCATGTGCCAAAAATTGTGCACATGCAAGCGCTTGTGTGCCAGCACCCAGAAGGCAATGTGCGTAGCCCACCCCCCATGCCCCCTGTGTATGCGCTTGATTCCTCCACCACCACCCTCTTTACCTGCACTGTACCTCCAAGCTGATTTTCGGCCTGCCAGAGGCTTGAGGGATGCCTCTGCAGGCTTTGCAGGCCAAAAAAAATAGGCCCATTTTGTCACTTCCGGTATTTCCGGAAATACAGGAAGTGACGAAATGAGCCTATTTTTCGGCCTGCAAAGCCTGCAGAAGCATCCCTCAAGCCTCTGGCAGGCCGAAAAAGACCCAAAAATCAGCTGGGAGGCACATGCATGCGCAGTGAGGTAAGTTTGCCTGGAGGTCCCGTGCCCAGACAAATGGATCTGTGTGCCACATGTGCCATAGATTCGCCATCGTAGCCTTATACCATTCTGGACAAATGGCTGTCCACTCTCTTCTTGAAAACATCCAGTGATGGAGCACCCACAACTTCTGAAGGCAAATCGTTTCATTGATTAATCGTTCTGTCAGGAAATTTCTGGTTTGTTATAGGTCCGTGCTCTATGAATAAATAAATAATAACAATAGAAATCTGCGGCTCTCTATTCTTCTAATGTATCCTTTTCCCTCATCCGATCCACAGTCAGCTTCTGGCTCCCCACTTGTTTCCTTCTCCATTTTTGCCTTATTGCAGCTATTTGCAATTGCCCTTCCAATATCACATTTTCTGAGTCACCCCCATGTTTTTAGCCCCTTTCCCCCTGAACGTCGCCTGCCCTTTCATGACTAATAATATGGTTTGCCAATATTTAATGAGGGTCATCACTTAAAAAAAAAATAAACTTTAGTAAACTTTATATACATGCAGATGGTCCATCAATTTTCAAAATGTATTGGTTTTTCTTTTTCTAAAAAAGTGGCCTTTTTTGAGTACAGCGTGATATTTTTTTCTTGTTTAGTCATGTTTTCCATAAATTTGGCTTGAATATATCAGAGTGATGATGACAGCATCAGTCAATCAGTGACAAATGAATTCTCTTGTAAGCCCTTTTGAGGAGAAACTCCTGAAGTTGGTACATCCCCACGACTTTCTGATTCTTTCTGATTTTTGCTCTGACTGATGAAGCTGCTTGGATGAAACATCTCACATGATCAAAGTTTGGTCCAGTTGCCATGACTCAACCTTTAGGTGCCTTTGGCCTGGATGACTGAGACTCCATTGATGAATTATCTTGGAGTTTCTTCAAAACAGACCAATCAGAAGCCTACCTAGATGAAGAACCCATGAATAACCAGAGTTCTTAGATTCCCATCACATGGACCAATCAGGGATTAGTTACAAGAGTCTAGCCATCTCTGCTTCAGTTGCCTGTGGTGATAAACTCACTACAAAGCAGCTGTCAGCCTTCAAGACTCCTTTCTTTCGCTGTCTTTTCGTCTGCCATAGTAACAGGGGGAGGGTGAATCAATTGGGCTTTGTGGGGTGGGAAGTGTGCTGGGGGCTTTGGAGAATGAACTGTATAACTTGGGGAAAACTTTATTGTTTATCTTATTTGCTTGCTTACTGAGCAACTGCAGTTTATCAAACCAGGCCAAGGTCAACAGCCAGATGTCTGTATCACCACCTGAAGATGCCCCACATGACAGTATACACATCTTCAATTGGATGGACCATTTGAACTATGGTGGGTGGAAACGTTGCCATCACTTTGTGTTATGACTCCCCTTCAAATTCAAGCGAGCAAAACAAAAAGCAGCCGTTTCAGAAGTAATTCAAACAAAACAAAGTCCCACAAGATAACGGCTGCCATAAATCCCAATCCACAGCATAAATCTTTACTCTGTCCGGCAAACCTGTCGTGGCAATAAATCTCAAGCCTCAGAGCTTCTGCTGTAACGTCTTCACTCTCAATTAGTCACTTTGCTTCTGGCGAATTCTACCTGCCCAGCTGTGTCCTTTTATTCACTCAGGCAATGTGCTAATTTCCCTAATTATTGGCTCGCCCTCCTCCTTCTTTCTAACTGGATTTGTCTCCTTAGTCTCCTTCTGTTCCTTACGTTTAACCACAAGTTTTCCAAATTCTCATCTCCACTAGAAGACTCCCTCATGCCTTCCCTGTCAGCCATTCCCGGCTGCTGATCAGATAAAGAACCAGAGGAGGTCAAAGGTCCTGACAATTCTAATACTTCAGGTCTGTCTTCCTTTGTCACATCCATCTCCTCATCCTGGTTACTATTCCAATCACTGAGCCATGCCGGCTCATATTTTTCTGCCATGTCCTCCTCACTTGAACTCATATCAGCCACAGGAGCAGAATCCAGACCCGGAGCCACAACAACTTTGTATATGTGTTTTTCGCACGTAAATCCTCAGATCTAGAATTCTTTCGATGCTACCACTTGATTTCCAGTAAAAGTTTCTTTTCTCTATAACAATGGAGTCTAAGAGTGTCTTTCTTGGATTTTGAATGGCGCACCATCTGACAGCAGCTCAATTTCCAGCCTCGGGAATTGCCAGCAAAACTTCTGGAACAACATCAGGACACCAGAAAACTAGTTCATGGCCATTCAGGCTGAAGCTCATCCTGGCTTCATGAGACAAGCAGAAATAAGTGTATTTCTCCTTTGGGGAGCACCTTACAAAAAGAATCATGAATATTCCAAGGATGTAATATAAAGAAATAATGCACAATAGAGCAAATAGCAAGCTTTTGGATACCACCCATCCATTTACCAGTTCTAAGAGTTAAATTTCAATATACAGGTAGTCCTTGACTTACAACAGTTCATTGAGCGACCGTTCAAAGTTACAAGAGCACTGAAAAAGTGACTTATGACCATTTTTCATACTTACGACCTTTGTAGCATTCCCCATTATCATGTGATCAAAATTCAGATGCTAGGCAAACTGGATCATATTTATGACCGTTGCTGTTTTGCAAGGTTATGTGTTATCTTTTTACGACCTTTTTACTAGAAAAATCAATAGCCAGCTTTACTTAACCATGTCACTAACTTATCAGCTGCAGTGATTTGCTTAACAACAGTGGCAACAAAGGTTGTAAAATGGGGCAAAACTCACTTAACAAATGTCTCACTTAACAACAGAAATTTTGGGCTCAATTGTAGTCAGAAGTCAAGGACTTATGTAACCCCACACCAATATATGTCCAGCCTTATTTAGAGCACAGTTGACCTGGGTGGGGGGAGAAGAGATTGAAGAAAAGGTTATGTTCCTATTGTGTTTGCTTCTTTCTGTTTACAGTTTTGTGGGGTCCTTGGTGCTCTCTGAGCCTGGTTGTTTTCTTGCAGATATTTCATTACCCAACTAGGTAACATCATCAGTGATAGAAGCGAGTGGGATTTGGTCTCTGTTTATATATAGTGGTTTGCCCTGTCATTGTTGGTGAGAGTGTTGTTTTCTTCTTGCTGCTTTCATGATTAGATGTTGTTTACGGTTTGACTATTTGTCTGAGTTGGTGGTTCTGTGATTGGGGTATTTTTTATTGCTATTATTATTTTTGACAGGTTGTTTGTTGATCTGATATTAATTCTGGTGTTCATCCCTGTTTATCTGCATGTTGATTGCTGGCAAGGAGGTGTTTTGGTTTGGTTTTGACATATATGTGCTTAAGGGAATTAATAGCTGGTGCACACACACACACACATTATGACTGCATGGAGAGATATCGGTGAAAAGCATTTTGAGGGTCTTTGCCAAATGTACAACAGGAGTCTTGTTTGAGCCTGATTTACCCTTCTAGGCCTTCTGTGTTTGCTATCTGTGGGTACAATACTGGCTATCTAGGATAAGGCGTGGCCCATTAAGAATTTGTCATGAGCAACCAGCCCAGGGGTTGTGAGTAATTCACAAAGATAACCTGCCTCCAGCCATCACTTTTTCCGGAAAGTTACCATGCAAAAGTGAGGCAAGAATCAAAACGTCTGATGAATTGTCTTTTTAAACACAATCCACTGGCCAGATAAGGCTTCCATTTTCCCTAATAGCTTCTTTGAAAGGCTTTGTTCACTATGTTCCTCATTGCCTGAATTTAGCAGGGCATTTTCTGCCAGACCACATCCATTCTAGAGGAGCATTTCAAATAAGAGAACAGAATAACAGAGTTGGAAAGGATCTTAGAGGTCTTCTAGTCAGGAGTGGGATTCTACCAATTCGCACCTATTCACTAGAACCGGTTGTTAACATTCTAAGCAGTTCGGAGACCCGGTTGTTAGAAGAAATTACTGGCCTAATCCTGTAAGGAAGGCAGGAAGGAAACATTCTGGTGTTGCTTACAGAAACTGCCTCTCCATTAACTCTTATTACATTCTTGGATAGACTTCCTGTCTCAGGAACATCTCTGGAATTTTTTCCCCTCCTTTGCTGGTACATTGCTTGTGTGGAATGACCATTCAAAGTTACAATGGCACCGGAAAAAGTGACTTATGACCATTTTTCGCACTTGCGACTGATGCAGCATCCCCACAGTCATGAGAGGCCAGGCGAGGAGATGCGTGCCTCGATGTGAGTGATATTGAGTTGGCCACACCCAGCCAGTAACATGACCACCAAGCCACGTCCACCCAGTCACATGACTACCAAGCCACGCCCACCATCTAAGCCACGCCCACAGAACCGGTTGTTAAAAATTTGAATCCCACCCCTGCTTCTAGTCCAACCCACTGCTCAAGTAGGAGTTCCGGTGCCATTTCAGACAAGTCGTCCAATCTCTTCTTTAAAACCTCCATTGCTGGCACATCCACAATTTCTGGAGGAATGTCGTTCCACTGATTAATTATTCTAACTATCAGTAAATTTCTCCTTAGTTCTAGGTTGGTTCTTAATTAGTTTCCTTCCATTGCTTCTTATTCTGCCTTCAGGTATTTCAGAGCAGTGGTCGCCAACCAGTGGGCTGGGGACCACTGGTGGTCCACGAGAAAATTTTGGTGGTCCACAAAGAAATGTCACCCCCTCCAAAGCACCCACAATGAAATTAATCCAGGCTGCGCGGGAACACAAGACTGCGCCGCCCACATGGCCGGTGAGAACACAAGGCTTGCGTCACTTGCATTGCGAACAACACGAGGTAGTGAGGGAGGGGGAAAAGGGCGGAGGGGGGGAATTTGCCCCATGCGCCCCACGTGTCTGGCCTGGCCAATGGGCTGTTTCTTTCTGCTTTTGGCTGCACGCAAGGAAAGCAGCAAAAGTCTTTCTTTCTCTCTCCCAAACTCCACCAGAAATGAGTCTTTGGGACCCTGCAAGACATCCTGCTCCAAGAGGCTGAGTTTGGGGGAGAAAAAGAAAGACTTCTGCTGCTTCTGCTGCTTTCCTTGCATGAAGCCAAAAGTCTGTATCTTCCTCGCCCTCCCCCACCCCCAAGAACAGAGCTGCAATCCCAAATAAAGAATAATCGATTGGTAGGAAAATGAAGTGGGTGATTTTCCTGCAGACTTTTTTGGGGATTTTCCCAGGGTCTCTGGTCTACAGGATTTAAAATTATGAGTTTGGTGATCCCTGAGGTCCAAAAGGTTGGTGACCACTGCTTCAGAGAATAGATTAACTCTCTCTTCTTTATGGCAGCCCCTCAAATATTGGAACATACTATCATGTCACTTGTAATCGTTCTTTTCATTAAACTAGACATACCCAATTCCTACAATATTTTAGCCTGCAGTCCCCTAATCCTCTTTGTTGCTCTTCTCTGCACTCTTTCTAGAGTCTCAACATCTTTTTTATAACATGGCAACAACGACAACAAAATGTTCCTTCCGGACCACTGACTTTTAGTTGTCTCTACACAAGCCCCTTTTTCGCACACGAATGATATCATCTGTGCTCTTGGCGGATTTGAAAGCATTTTCACCTTCAAAATCACACCCCAACTGCCACACCACTCCTAGGCATTGCTGTGGAATGCAACAATCAACAAACATTACAGATTAACCTCCATAATCACCCACAACACTGTGTCATTATCAGAAGCAAAGAAGATAGGTTATGGCTAAAACTATCAGGCCTTGGATACCCACTCCAAGGTTATCCTTGATCTGACTTTTAACCAAGTGCATTTTGAATTAGTCATAGGGAAAAAAAAGGGAAGAAAATACCTTAGGAAATTGGAAATACCCGCCACATTGTAAAGGCACGAAAGTGCTTCTGGAGTGAAATGCTGTTCGGTATGTGACACCTGAGAAATAATCATTGGGAATAAGACATTTAAACCATCTTAGCATTTGTTGGCAGGAGAACACCAGCTTTCTATACTGATACAGATTTCTCCTTAGTTCTAGGTGGCTTCTCTCCTTGATTAGCTTCCATCCATTGTTTCTTGGAAACCATCTCAGATTTCTTGCACACTTGTCAGATCTGATGCTGGTTTCTGTAAATCTAAGTTGAGTGCTCTTGTAAAAGAGCACAAACCTGTTTCTTACAGTATGGCTTTACAACAAACCGTTGTAAGTCGAGGACTATTCCTGCAATTTTCTTGGCAATGTATCTTAACAGAGACTTGTCACGACCTTCTTCCCAGATCTGAAAGAGAGGGGAACTGGCTCAAGGTCACCCAGCTAGGTTTGTGCCTAAGTCAGAACTAGAACTCACAGTGTCCTGGTTTCTCACCTGATACTTAACCGCTTCACCAAACTGGTGCTCCCTTTATGGTATATTTAAACCTAAATTTTTCATAAATCAAATCCTATTAACCTCCCCATCCCCACATAGGACGCCATTGCCTTCATTCTTGAGCATTGAGTGAAAGCAGGAGAAGAGAGAAGATGACCTCATGTTTCTAGGCCGTTTGTGATGGAAAAAAGACACGTGATATCATCCGAAACAACTGATATTTGTTTGTGTGTTATGTGGAATAAGCCGGTGATAACGCTTTCGCCTCAAACACACAATGCCATCATCCCACCTTTCTCGACAAGACTCCCCTCGGGGGTCACTTCTGATGTTATCAGCTCACAACTCACTTATTATGTGAGTATTATTTGTAGGCAAAAAAAAAAAAAAAATTAAATGTAAAAATAACCAACTCACAACCCACACCCTTGGTCACTGTGTGTCTTTGAGGTCATAAGCCAGACAGTTCTTGTGGGAAGGTAGAATTGTTGGAAGAATTATCCTTCTGGGTTCAGTTCCAAATGGGGGGAAAAGACACTGGAAACATGGAAGCTGTTTGGAAAGATGGTTTAATGGTGGACAGGACCACATGGCTTGGAACTCCAAAGTGAAAAGGGACAATCACATGCTTCAAGATGTTGGGTGATGGAAAAGAAGGAAAAGGGGCAAGATGCTGAGAGTGCAATTGTTTTTTTTATACCCTCTGTTGGGCCCCACCTTAGTGTTTCCTGTTCCTGTGCAAGAAATATATCCCATTGACTGTCAGACTCCCAGGGTTGGGGGGTCTTAGTTAACTTTGTAGACTTTGTCTGGACCACATGGCTTCATCTGAGTGCTGGCTGATGCAATCTTCCCAGGTGCCATGTGGTGAGATCGGTAGAGGCCTTTGTTATGTAGAATATTCTGGCCCAGGCCTTAATGGCCCGCCCATTAACAAAGGTGGGGGTGAGTTTCTGCTTCTGAAGGGAGTTTCTGCTTCTGAGTTTCTATTTCCCTTTTAGGGAAAATATTCTGCCTTTTTAATATTTCCTAGGACATTTCATTTTTCTAGGAGAGGGATGGGTGCTAACTTCCTACAGCATTTTGCCATGAACTCCGGAGTGCTGATTTCAGGGTCAACAACAAGCTGTGGAGAACTTCGGGCAGCCTTGGGTTTCTTCCATGTTTTCACAATGACCAATAGCGTCTGTGGTGGAAAGCAAAACAGAAATGATGGCTCCACGGCTGTGTGATCAAAGCTCCCATGTGTTGGGAAAGAAGGTGAGGGTGCAACTTTAATTACAGAGATACCATCCTGACTTCCCTGTGGATGCTTCTGCCAAAGATTATGTGGCGAAAACCCCCCACCGTTTAATAGAAGGCCAGTAAAATCTCTCTCTTAAAACATGCTCCTCTGTTTGGCCCTTCTTAAATGTGTAACCAAAGTCTTGGCCAAGTTCTTTCCCAAAGTACTTTCTTCTTCAAGTCAAAAGAAAAAAAAAAAGATGGTGCCCTCTGTGTGAACTAGGGAGTTTTACAGCTTAAGTAAATACCATGGTGTTTTTTTTTTTAGGCGGACATTTGATTTCATTTCAGAGAATGATTTCATGATGGTGGGAGTCTTGGTTTTTTTGAACTGTGAGGCAAGTTCACAGATGTGATTGAAGCAGAACGCAAAGCTAGGGGAAGATGTGATAGCAGTCTTCCAGTATTTATTTATTATTTTTATTATTTGATTTGTCAATCGCTTACAAGATAATAGGAATAAGTATAACAAATGTCTCACTTAACCACAGAAATTTTGGGCTCAATTGTAGTCATAAGTCAAGGACTTATGTAACCCTATACCAGTATATGTCTAGCCTTATTTAGAGAACAGCTGACCGGGGGTGGGTGGGGGGTGGAGAGAGATTGAAGAAAAGGTTATGTTCCTATTGTGTTTGCATCTTTCTGTTTACAATTTTGTGGGGTCCTCAGTGCTCTCTGAGCTTGTTTGGTTGTTTTCTTGCAGATATTTCATTACCCAACTAGATAACATCATCAATGCTAGAAGCGAGTGGGATTTGATCTCTGTTTATATATAGTGGTTTGCCCTGTCATTGTTGGTGGGAGTGTTATTTCTTCTTGCTGCTTTCACAATTAGATGTTGTTTACAGTTTGACTATTTGTCTGAGTTGGTGGTTCTGTGATTGGGGTATTTTTTATTGCTATTATTATTTTTGACAGCTTGTTTGTTGATCTGGTATTAATCCTGGTGTTAATTCCTGTTTATCTGCCTGTTGATTGCTGGCAAGGAGGTGTTTTGGTTGGTTTTGACATATATGTGCTTAAGGGAATTAATAGCTGGTGCACACACACACACACACACACACACACACACCCATTATGTGCAATGTATGATTTTATATTCTATACTTAGATCGGACCGAAGACGGCGTAATTCAAGGTTTTCTAGGTCTAGAATTTCAAGTCTGGTGGCATAAGGTATTCTACAACGAGTAGAGGAGTGGAGAACTCTTCTTGTGAAATATTTCTGGACTTTCTCAACTGTATTAATATCAGATACGTAATGTGGGTTCCAGACTGATGAGCTGTATCCGAGTATTGGCCTGGCAAATGTTTTGTATGCCCTAGTTAGTCGTGTGATATTACCAGAGAAAAAGCTACGATTATTCTGCTACAATACAGAAAACGGGCCTTTTGACCTTCACACCTCGGTCCCCACTTGTTTCACTGACAAACCAGAGAACGAGGGAAGCAAGGAAGTGAAATTATTTGGCTCAGAGATTAAAGAGGGAAATAACCTTACACAATACCTGACACCTCAAAGGAGATAGAGAAGAAATACGTGCAAAGGCAATTTCAGAAGTACAAAAGGTCACACCTGCACGAAATGTCGTGACTGAGAGCTTGGCTTCAGGAAATAAAACAAAAGACATCCTTACAATAAAATCCGCTGGACAAAGGCAAACTTTTGTTCTCCTGGAATGTGTAAGTACATTTCTCCTTCAGGGGTCTGTGAAATCTGTTTCTTGGAAAGACACGAACTGTTTCCGAGATCAACAGTTTAATTTAGTTCCTTTAAAGCAGACTATAAGTGAAATATGCAAGTATTGCTTTTTTTAAAAAAATGAATTACTAGTGCTGGCGTTGACTCTTACTGGCAATGGGGTGTACAAAAAGGAGATATTTAATGCTTCATTTCCCAATCACAGTAAGGACAACAATTAAGACATTTTTTTTAGGGGGGGGGAGAAATTCTATGGGTGCAAATTTATATCACCTGGTTAATCGGCTCTTATTGTAGAGCAGTAATCCCATCGAAAACAAGGTTGCAGACAGAGTACAAATTGTCCTTGGGCAGACAGGCAAAAAAGAGAAAAGGAAGAGGATATTGGTAGAGTTTTAATTATGAGCTTTTTTCAGTTTGGGTCTAAGGGAGCTGCCGAGAATATCTGAAAGGGGTAATGTGTTCAGAATAATGTGTCGGGATTCCAGTAATCGCCCTCATTAAATCATGATTCTTGAGCCAAACTTCAAAAAACTTCAAACAATTTATTAGAGGTGAACATTTACCTGCACTGCCTTGTAAGAAGCCAACTCTGGCATACGTAATTTACAGACACCTGTGACCCTGTTTCCCCCACTTCCCCCTGGGTGTCTCATAAACCAGATTCTCCAATTGAGCATATTCACAGTCTGAGTGTCATCATTCACATTCTCCAATGAAATATATTCCAGGCAAAAGCTCTGGTATTTTAGTTACAATCTTTTAAAGATAAGAGTTGGAATGTACTTTTGCTTTCAAGTGCTCTTCCAGATTTCCTTCCTTCCCCCCACCACTTTTTTTTTTATGGCAACTACTAAAACAGGCCTAGGAATGTTTTATGAGTTGACATTATGTCCCAAAGGTGCTTTTTCAAAAGAACTGAAGAAACTTCTTGGATGAGAAGGGAAAGGTCTTTAAAGAAAAAACGAATGTCCAGTTGCTTTTTGGAAAAGCCCCTTTGGGACAATTGAGACCTGGATGATTGAGAATCTCCATAGAAACATTCAGAATAACAGATGAGGGACAGTTAAATTAATCAATCCATTTTGATAAAATAAAAAGATGATAGATGACATGTTTCAAAGGAAGGAGGCAAAGTTGTGATTATCTGGAGAACTAATCCCAGCCATGTTTAGAAGGTACCAAATTAGGAACAACCAGGATAATGGATGTCCACCTTAGTATCTTGCACAACTATTGCATTCAGACACACAGCTTTTCTGTAACCCAAGCCAATTTTTTGCTTAAGAAAAGACAGTTTTAACTCATTCTGCTTAAATAAGAACAGTCCTCAAAGCTCTAAACTAGTAATCCATACTGCAAAGGTGATGACGCAGTAGCCGTGCCAAAAAACAACTACAATAACAATTGTCGCTTACTTTAAAAGGTATGGATGGAGGACTGGTGCTGCCATGGCTATTAGGTGAATCAGTGCAGTTCAGTGAACCATTTGGTTGTTAAGTGAACCTGGCTTCCCTCTTTTGACTCTGCTTGGCAGATGCCAGCTGAGAAGGTTTTAAATGGCAATAATTATGACCCTGGGATGCTTCAACTGTAACCATATGTCAGTTGCCAAGTGCCCAAATGTCAATCACATGACCATAAGGATGCTGTGATAATTGTAAGTGTGAAGACCGGTTGTCACCTTTTTCATTGCCGTTGTAACTTTGAATTGGTTGTAAGTTGAGGGTTTACAGGTTTTATCCTTTCTTCTACTCCATTCCATTCTATTATTCTGTTCTATTCTGTTCTGTTCTTATTCTTCCATTCCATTTCATTCCATTTCTATTATTCTATTCTACCTATCCATTCTTATTCTACTCTACTCTACTCTACTCTACTCTACTCTACTCTACTCTACTCTACTCTATTCTACTCTACTCTACTCTACTCTACTCTACTCCATTCCATTCCATTCCATTCCACTCTATTCTATTCTACTCCACTCCACTCCATTCCATTCTATCCTATCCATTCTTATTCTACTCTACTCTACTCTACTCTACTCTAATCTACTCTACTCTACTCTACTCCATTCCATTATTTTTCTTCTGTTCAATAGTGTCCAATTCTCAGAAACCTCCTGGACCAATCCCTACAATCTTCTTGGAAAGTTTTTTCAAAGTAGCTTGCCACTGCTTCCTTCCTAGGGCCGAGAGAAGAGTGACTGGCTAAAGTTCACCCAGCTGAACTAGAACTCACAATCTCCTAGTTTCTAGCCTGCTGCCTTAACCATTGCACCAAATTGGTTCTTGGATTATAATAATACAATCAAATACAAAGAAAAGATAAGAGAAAGGAGTAAAAATGCAAGAAGAAAGGAAAGAAGAAAGGAAAAAAACAATATAATACAGAGAAAAGAAATATATGAAGAAGTGACTTCCAACGTTCAGGACAAGTATAAACAAATTTAGTGACTCTTCACCTTCTCTGTAGCTACAAACATTTTTCTCCTCATCCCATATGCCATCTTCATTCAACCATGTCATTGTGTTGAAGGGTTACAACTTTCCAAGGGCAATTGCAACTGCTTTGCAACCATACCATAACACTCTCAACTCTCCCAAACGGCTTCTAAGGAATCCTAAAATGTGTTCAACAGTTGATTTTCTGCAAGGTTCTTAAGGGGGGGAAAAAAAACCTTGTGAAATGTTGATGTTCCTTCTGATTCTGCACAAAACGTTTGTTGCGTAAGAATGCCAGCTTCTTATAAGCTCCGGTGGATGAATTGTTAAAGCGTTGCAAAGATTTCACAATTCTGTGAGTTTACCCTTTTTCAAAATTGCTTTTGATTGTTGTTGTTGTTAGTTGCGAAGTTGTGCCCGACCCATCGCAACCCCATGGACAAAGTTCTTCCAGGCCTTCCTGTCCTTTATCATCCCCCCAGAGTCCACTTAAGATCACGCTGGCTGCTTCAGTGATTCCATCCAGTCGCCTCATTCTCTGTCATCCTCTTCTTCTTTTGCCCTCAATCGTTCCCAGCATTAGGCTCTTCTCCAGTGAGTCCTTCCTTCTCATTAGGTGGCCAAAGTATTTGAGTTAAATCTTCAGCATCTGGCCTGCTAAAGAGCAGTCAGGGTGGATCTCCTCTAGAACTGACCTAGAAGTGGTATGCAGCAGGTTCTGACCAGTTCTGGAGAACCGGTAGCGGAAATTTTGAGTAGTTCGGAGAACTGGCAAATCCCACCTCTGACTGGCCCTGCCCCCATCTATTCTCTGCCTCCCAAGTCCCAGCTGATCGGCTGGTTCTTCTTTTGTTGCCCTGCACAGGAGGACAGAGCTGGAAAGTAGGTTAGTGAGGTGGGGAGGGAATGGAGATTTTGCAGTATCCTTCCCCTGCCATGCCCACCAAGCCACATCCGCCAAGCCATGCCACGCCTACCAAGCCACACCCACAGAACCGGTAGTAAAAAAAATTGGATCCCACCACTGGAATGACCGGTTTGATCGGCCTTGCAGTCCAAGGGACTCGCAGGAGTCTTCTCCAGCACCGTAGTTCAAAGGCCTCCATTCTTTGTCGCTCAGCCTTCCTTACGCTTTTGATACCTGGTGCCTAAAAATGTTAATACCCTCTAAATCAGGCGTGTCCGACCTCTTGGCTCAGCTGGGCCACATTGAGTGAAGAAGGAATTGTCTCGGGCTGCATATAAAATGCATACTACAGTTAATGTATATAAATGCACATAATAATGTTAAAAGCTAACAATCTTGTGGGGGCCGCATTACTAGCTGTCCAGGGCCACAGGCAGGGCGCAGGTTGAACACACCTGTTCTAAATCATTTTCTCATTATCCAGAGTCCACTTTCTGGATAGAAACTTTTTTTTTAAAGACCAACCCGAGCCTCTTTGGAAGTTAAGCTTCAATGAGATTTAAATTTCATCCACCTAGAGTGGAGGCAAAAAAAAAAATGAATATGCAATAAGTAGAGTGGTTACATTGGCCAAGGACGATGGGGTAAGGGGAAATGGGCTTAAACCCAGGGCCCTATTACCATCCTGAGGCTGGATTTCCTCATCCCTCTGCATGTTATTTGCAAAAGAGAAGATGTTTCCACTTACAGGAGGCTGTAAAATCCATTTTTCCAAACTTAGGAGCAGCGTTGCTTGCAGTTACAAGCCCCTATCTGTATGACCTACTCAGGCAAAGGTGCTGCGTTTAAGAACAAGTTGTGCACCACCCAAAAGAGAGGAAGCATTGATGCTGTCCCAGTTTGGAAAGCAAAGTTTTGATTTTCATTGGGCACAGAAGACAGAGGGAAGGACTTATTGCAGAAGGGATGAGCCACTGGTTATCCTGATGCCTCAAGGATGATATACAAGGCAGAGAGGGAGGGTGAAAAAGTGAAAGAGCAGAAGAAAGTTGAAAGATTACGAAGATTTACAAAAGACGGCCCAAAAAGATTGTTATTGTTGGCTTTACTGTATTAAGGAAGCAAGAGCTTTGTTGTTTCTCCATTTGTCAGCTTCCTGGGTGTGCATCACTCTTAGATGAAGTAAGAATTTCAGGAAATGGAGAACCGTCATAGCACGAGAGGAAAGAGGCCTCTAAGGTGACATTTGTCTTCTGACCACAGAACAGGCACTCAGTCTAAGGAAGCAGAACTCAAAAAGGCACGAAGGGAGAAATAAGGGAAGGAATATGTGACTTGTCACCACCTACATACAATTCAGCATTTTCAGAGAAAAATGAATGTAGAAGCATGATGACATTATCTCATAGCCTACACTATGTCATTTTTAAAAATTCTTTCTCATTCTGTGTGCGGAGATTGGATGGATGGATGGATGGATGGAAAGAGAGAGACAGATGGATACATTGATGATAGATAGATAGATAGATAGATAGATAGATAGATAGATAGATAGATAGATAGATAGATAGATAGATGATGGAAAGGGATGGATGAATGGAAAGAGAGATAGATAGATGATAGATAGATAGATAGATAGATAGATAGATAGATAGATAGATAGAT
>NW_020716837.1:140589-162385 GCF_900518725.1 Notechis scutatus
AGATAGATAGATAGATAGATAGATAGATAGATAGATAGATAGATAGAAAGAATATGGATATAGATGATAGATGGATAAAGAGATGAATGGATAGATAGATAAATATGGATAGATGGATAGATGGGTGTAGAGAAGGATAGAGATGGATAGACAAACAGACAGACGGACAGAAAGATAGATATAGATAGATAGATTTGGATAGATGAGTAGATAAATATAGTTAGATGATAGATAAATAGAGATATAGATAGAGAGAGGGAGAGGGAGGGAGACAGAGAAAGACAGAAACAGAGGGAGAGAAAGGGAATACTGTACATGGGTTGATTTTTATCAGATTGATGTCAGCTCTTACCAACCACCTAGATGTTTCCAGGAGGGTCCATCCCATCCTGGAGCTTCCACAGACCAATATGGAATGAGAGATTTGAGTCCGAAGGCAAAATGAATTACAACCATAACCGAGCCTGGAATTACGATCCTAAGTCATTACGGTTCTAAGTCAAGGCATCACATGACCAGATTCAAAGTTACAACCATTTTTTTTAATGTCAGCTGTTAAGCAACCACAGCTTTGGTTAGGCAAATGCGTTTTCCCATAGGGGTGTTCTTTGCCAAAAACCAGAAGTAAATTTCAAGATCAGGCAAAAGGATCACAAATCAGTCACATGACCACAGGATACTGCAAACGGCCATAAAGAGGAGCTGGCTGCCAAGCATCAGAAATGCAATCATGTGGCCCTAGGGGTGTGTGTGTGTGTGTGTGTGTACAAGCATGCACGTCCATTGTAACTCCACAAATAGGTCATAAGTACCTCCGGTGAAGTCCGTCATGATTTCAAACGATTGTTAAGTGACCAGTCATAAGTTGAGGATTTCATGTAACTATATACAGGTAGCCCTTGACCCACAACCACAATTAAGCCCAACATTTCTGTTGCTAAGCGAAACATTTCTTAAGTGAGTTTTGCTCTATTTAATGACCTTTCTTGCCACCCGTTGTTAAGTGAATCTCTGCAAGCTAGTAACAAGGGTCGTTAAGCGGATATCGCTTCCAGGTTGATTTTGCTTGTCAGAGGATTGCAGAAAACGATCATGTTACCCCGAGACCCTGCGACCGTCATACATATGAGTCAGTTGCCAACCGTCTGAATTTTGATCGTGGAGATGCTGCAATGGTCATAAGTGTGAAAAACAGTCATAAGTAGCTTTTTTCAGTGCCGTTGTAACTTTTTAATGGTCACTAAATAAACCATTGTAAGTCAAGGACAATCTGTATATTACAAATCAGTCAGAATAAAAAGAAAGAGAAAGTCAGAGATTGATTACCTTTTTTTCCCCCAAGCAGCTCCTTTTTTCTCCTTTTTCCTTCTTTACAACATTCATAAATATTTACTTTTATTCATATGTTAAATTTGTTTGCCGCCCATCTCGTTGCAATCTGGTCAGCTAAGTAACAATAAATATGGAGACCTTAGTGTGAAGCTCAAAGACTGGGACCTTTTTTCTATTATAAAATAATTTAATGCATTTTGCAGTTGTCTATCAATGCTGCACAATTGTACAATTGTACAATTCAAGCAGCCTTATATTTATTAACATTTTATAAATTATATTTAACAATATCAACATTTTTAAATTTTTATTTCCAAGGTTTACGATCTCAACCAAAATAGTGTTAACGGTTATTCGTTTAAATTCCATAAATGCCACTGTACCCAGCTAGAATTTACATTTTAATAAGAAATAATTTGTGTGTCATAACACCATAAAACAATGAGTTGGGGAAAATAAGGGAAGGGTTAAGTTATGAAGTGGTTCCCACAATCAACACCCTCCATCTATTTTTTTTCCACTTTCAGTTCTGCTTTTATAGTTTTTAAAGCTTTTTAAAAATGATTATATAACGGTTGTCCCAAATACGCTTTTTTATGAGGCAACTGGACTTTCTTTGTTTTTATTGAAGACTTTTCATTTCTCATCCAAGAAGCTTCTTCAGTTCTGACTATCAGAGTTGAAGAAGCTTCTTGGATGAGAAGCGAAATGTCTTCAAAGAAAAACCAGAAAGTCCAGTTGCCTCTTGAATCTCCATGGACATATTATATAATGGTTTTAGGTAATGATTATTTATATATTTACTATTTTGATTGGATTGCTGTACGCCACCCAAAATCAATTTCTAGGAGATGGGCAGCCACGTGGATTTGATTAAGAAATAAAAAAATATATTAATCATTGCATATTATTCTGTGTTCTGACCTAAACCTGGTTCCAAGAGAGCAAACACGACAAAGCCAGTAGTACAGCCTTTTAATGTTTCATCTACGAATCCTGTTTCTTCACAGATAAAAGGCTGCTTCCAACTAATTAGTTCTGACAAGAAAGAGCCTTGCTAAGTTTTTTCAAGTCTGCCAAAAAACAACAGATAAGAAATAGTTTACATTGCAACACAAGAGTCTTCAAATAGCAACTGTAATGTCCACAAGGCTGAGTTCAAAATGTCTTTGCCTTCTGCAAAGAACGTTGGCTTCACAGCTGGCTTTTATCTTCTTGAAGGAGGGGCCATTACCTTGCAGCCTTACTCCCGAGTTGCCCAAGCTGTTGTAACTGCTCTTTCCTCCGAGCAATCCTGCGTGCACGCACACTTGGCACAGGCTCCTCGGGAACCTCCTCATCACTGCTGCACCGGCTAACCACAACATTCTGTGCCACAAAGAAACAGGGGCACTTTGAAAGCTGATGGGCACAATTCCAGATGGATTGATTGATTTTATTTTACAGGAGGTCCTTAACCTACAACCCAGATTCAAAGTCCTGACAGTCAGCCCCTCCCCTCACAGTCATGTGACTGCGCTTCAGGCAATTGGTAGGTCTCATTTATGGCCGTTTGCGGCATTCTGTGGTCACGTGACTGTGTTTTAGGTTTTTGTCGGAAACTGGCATTTAGCTCCGTTGGTTCGCTTAACGACCCCTGCCAAAAAAAAGTCTGTAAAATGGTAAAAAAATTACATAAATTGTAAAAGGTCATAAAATTATGACTGTGAGGGGCAGGCTCCATTATGATCATAATTCAAGGAACATCTACAAATAGCATCCTGAGTCACTGCATAGGGCTACTCATTCCAGGGCTGATTACACTCTCAAATTCTGCTTAAGTTAGCATAATTTTAGTGCCACGGCATCTTAGTGTAACATTACTCAGGGAAAACCCAGAGTTTCGTTTAAGTACTGCATGCAATCAACAGGAAACTACATAGAATCCTGTCCCCTTTACCCACATGCCTGGAAAATCTACAGTCCTGTCATTCCCTCTTTATTTTTGTAATAGCATAAGTAAAACCTCTCAAAATATTCTGAATAATAATAACAACAATAACAATAACAATAACAACAACAACAACAACAATAATAATAATAATAATAATAATAATAATAATAATAATAATAATAATAATAATAATAATAATAATAATAATATCATCTTTAGTCAGATTCACAGCCTTTGGGGCTGGTTGATAGCTCAACAGTCCTGACCAAGGACCTAGGAACTGTTCAGGTAATATCGGAGGATATAAGCTGTTCCAAGTAGAGTGGGTTTTTTTGTAGAATCAGGGTATTCGTGTCTGATAAATTCAGAATTTCCAAATAGCGAGATAGCCCTTTAGGTATTGCTCCAAGGGCTCCAATTACAATTGGGATAAGACACGATTTCTTTTTCCAAAGTCGCTCAACTTCAATTAGTAAGTCCCAATACTTTGTGGTTTTTTTCTTTCTGCTTGTCTTCAATTCGTGCATCACCAGGTATTGCAATGTCAATGAACCAACCCTTTTTCTTCTCAACGATGGTTATGTCAGGTGAGTTGTGGGCCAAATGCCTGTCTGTCTGAATTCTGAAGTCCCACAAGATATTATTATTATTATTATTATTATTATTATTATTATTATTATTATTATTATTATTATTATTATTATTATATCTGAAGTGGTGTAGGGTTTCCTGCCTAAGCAGGGGGTTGGACTAGAATACCTCCAAGGTCCCTTCCAACTCTGCTATTCTATTCTATTCTGAAAATAATTGTCATTTTTAGTTTGAAGTGTCTGATTGATGAGGGATTTGCAGCCCAGCTAATGCCGTCCCCTAACTCTGAACCACGCAGCAGAGATCAATCCTTATCCCAAATGTAATCCATTCAGATGTTTTTCAACTACAAGGCCCAGCATCCCTCACTGTTGGACAGGCTGTTTGTGGTTTCCAGGTTCTGTAGTTTTGGTAATATTTGGAGGTAAAGATTAAACTTAATCTTTACCTCCAAGAATGAGAAAAAATCAGGAAAAGGAACCAAACGGAAATGAAGGAGATGGATATTAATAGAAATGTATTTCTTCATCACACCGGAAGGACAAAATTGTTATATTCTTTGTACGAGGGGAACCTAGGCAGTCCAAGAAGCAGTAGATAAAATTATTCTACACATTGTTATGGACCCACTGAAGTGGTGCGATCGCCTAGAGGTGGAGTTCTCACCTCACAATCAGGAGGCTGTGAATTCGATCCTAGGTAGAGGCAGATATATCTCTCTCTGGGCACACTGAGAATATATCTGCTGAACAAAACTCCACATTGGTGACAGGAAGGGCATCCAGCCAGTAAACATTCTGCTAGCTCCATTCAGTTGCCCGGACTCCAATCCACAGGGGATTACGGGGACGTTAAAAGGAGATGATTGTAATGGACCCGTTGGTTCTTAGTGGCTGTTCTCTCAGTGAACCAGAGTCAAGCTTCAGACAGATGTACAGGAATGAATAATTCTGTCAAGATATTATTTCTCAACCATATGCAATTCTGTCATTCTCAATCTTCCAACACCAACATGGACCCAAGTATTGGAGTGTCCCAAATCCTGGTTTTGGTACGCTGGCATTTTGAAGCCATCCAACTTTTAGGTGAAGCCAAGTTGGCGAATCTGAATTACACAGCGTATGAAACAAGGAAATATGACTAATAGCTGAGCCTTCGTGAGAGTAACATCCTCTAGATGTATTGCAACAACTTCTTTTCAAATTTCTAGAAGGAGGCTCTGTTAATCTGCAACTTCCACAGTTCCTACTTGTGGTTGTTAGCACATGAATGGAAGATCATAAGGAAATCCCAGGATTACAGAATAGGCTAGGGAAGCAAGCTAATATTTCAAAGAAAGCAAATCACGCTGCACGTCTGTCGAGAAATTCAAAAACTGTAATTGGAGTAACTGAGATTCGCTTAAAGAAAGTTGACTTTTTGCCTCTCACTGTACATAATGGACAAAATTTGTAACCCAGAAGCGAAAACATACGAAGGACGGTTGCAGGAATTGGGTATGGCCAGTCTAGAGAAAAGAAGGTCAATTAAGAACAATTGAGAACAATTAACCAGTGGAACAGCTTTGCCTTCAGAAGTTGTTGGTGTTTCATCACTGGAGGTGTTTAAGAAGACACTGGACAGTCACTTGTCTGAAACGTTATAGGGCAGGGGTGTCAAACTTACGTTGTCACAGTGATGTCATGTGATGTATCAGTACTTTTCCCCACTTCACTAAACTGGGCGTGGGTGTGGCCAGCACGGGCCAGGAGTTTGACAGCCCTGTTATAGGGTCTTCTGCTGGAGCATGGGGTTAGAATAACCGAATAACAGAGTTGGAAGGGACCTTGGAGGTCTTCTAGTCAAACCCACTACTTAGGCAGGAAACCCTATAGCATTTCAGACAAAGGGTTATCCAATCTCTTCTGAAAAACTTTCAGGAAAAGTTCTGAAGGCAAGTTGTTCCACTAATGAATTGTTTTTAACTGTCAGGAAATTTCTCCTTAGTTTTAGGTTGCTTCCCTCCTGGATTAGTTTCTACCAGGGGTGGGCTGCTGAGGGTTCTCTCAAGGGTTCGGGAGAGCCCCCAGATCAGATTCTGTGCAGTTCGGAGAACCCCCAAATCCTATTCCTGGCTGGCCCTGACCTGCCCCTCCCCCTCTCCCAGGAGTCCCCACACGGCCCGATTTGGATGCAGGTAAGTGCAGGGCGCACACAGAGGCTCAGGGAGGGTGAAAAATGGGCCTCCCGGAAGTTCAATAAGGCCGGAAATGGGCCCATTTCCGGCTTCTGAGAGCTTCTGGGGCCTAGGGAGGGCAAAAATCCCCCCCCCGCCGTGGTGCAGGAGGCTGACTAGGCCATGCCCACTATGGCCACGTCCACCCAGCAACCCGGCAAAGAACCTTTTGCTAAAAATTTTGAAGCCCACCCTTGGTTTCCACCCATTGCTTCTTGTCCTGCCCTCAGGGGCTTTGGAGAATAGCTTGACTCCCTCTACTTTGTGGCAGCCCCTGAGATATTGGAAGACTGATATCATGTCTCCCCTAGTCCTTCTTTTCATTCAACTAGACCAGTGATGGCTAACCTTTTCAGCTTAGTGTGTCGAAAATCGGGAAAAAGTGTAGCCTTCCTCGGGTCGTGTGTCACTTCAAGAAATATCAATAATTTGGTTTATGACGGACTGGGCTGGGGTGATCACACAGGGCTGTAAAACTCGTCTCTCTGGTCTCAGGGCTGCAGGTGCAGGATGTGGGGATCAGAAGGCCACCTTACAGGGCTGTGAACCTCATGGATCTCCTTTCCTCCTGTAGCGTTCCTGAGGTAATGAAACTGACAAACCTCAGTTTATGGCGGTTAAAACTGGTTCTCTGCTGCAAAGATCTTGCGGCAGCGGTGACACCATGCCTCCACGCAACAAGCAGGGAGCAGGGATTGGAGCAGAGCACAGGCAGCCTCTAAATGTGCAGGTTTTCCCCACACCAACAGGCGTGTCAGTCAAAGTGCCTCGGCGTGTCACAAGTGACACGCGTGTCATAGGTTAGCCATCACTGAACTAGACATACCCAATTCCAGCAACCTTTCTTTACGTGTTTTAGCCTCCAGTCCCCTAATCATCTTTGTTGCTCTTCTCTGGACTCATTCTAGAGCAGGGGTGTCAAACTCGATTTCATTGAGGGCTGCCTCAGGGTTGTGTTTGACCTCAGGGGGACGGGGGGGGACATGGCCAGGGTGGGCGTGACTCGATGTCACTCGTGTCGGGAGCACCTGCGGTGGTCCGAGTACTCTGCCAGCAAAAATAGGCTCCCAAGCTCCATTTTCAGCTGCGACGGCCTCCTACAACCCTCTACCAATGAAAACGGAGCTCGGGAAGGCCACAAGTGGCTCTCCCGAGCTCCGTTTTCACTGGCAGAGGCATCGCAGGCCAGTCCTTCACTGTTTCTAGGTCGGCCCTGTGGGCCAGATCTAAACACCCCACAGGCCGGATCCAGGCCCTGGCCTTGAGTTTGACACCCCTGTTCTAGAGCCTCAACCTCTTTTTTACATCGTGGTGACCAAAACCGGATGCAGTATTTCAAGTGTGGCCTTACTAAGGCATTATAAAGTGGTATTAATACTTCAGAGGATCTTGATTCTATCCCTCTTTTGGACTAGAAGACCTCCAAGTTTCCTCTCAGCTCTATTCTGATTGATCGATAGGTCATCATATACTTTACAACCACCAGGTGGCATACAATTATATGTGCTCTGATTAGACTTAGCTGATCTGTGCGTGCCATATTCTGGCTGCAAAGTGTATTGTCACCTGGCTCTGGATTTTAAAAAGAAACGCTCTGTTTGCAAAGCATTTTAATACGTTCAAAGCAGCATTTCCTAGATTGCACCGACATTCAACCTCAGTAATTCCTCACACTGGCTGGAAATGATGGCAATTGGTTTAACAAAGGGTTCTCTAGTGGTTTAGTGGCTAAGGATTCAGTGCTCACACCACTGTGGCTGGATTCGATTCCTGGTCAGGGAATGGATTTTCTTTCTAAAGGAGTTTCTGTAGTGTAGTGGTTATCACGTTCGCCTAACACGCGAAAGGTCCCTGGTTCAAAACCAGGCAGAAACAGCTCTTTGGGTCTTTTTAACTATTAATTGGTGGAATAAATTTCCTTCAGAAGTTGTGGGTGCTTCAACACTGGAGGTTTTTAACAAGAGAGTGGACAAGCCATTTGTCTGAAATGGTGGGGTTGGGCTAGAAGACCTCCAAGGTCCCTTCCGTTCTGTGTTGCAAGAATTCCATAGTCATTCAAAACCCCTGGAGATTGAAAGCATCTAGGGACTGTCCTTCAGCAGTGCATGAGTAAGGGGGAGAAGGCATTTTTTTTACATTTTTACCTTGCAGCTATCAACGACCAAAAGATATCACACACTCATCGATTGGAGAGGACATGCGCTGGGAAAGATGGAGAAAATAAGGACATTTCCACGTTGTGTCCCAAAGGTGCTTTTTTTTTCAAGAGGCAACTGGACTTTCTTGTTTTTTCTTGGAAGACCAGAGGTGGTATTCAGCAGGTTCTGACCAGTTCTGGAGAACCAGTAGCGGAAATTTTGAGTAGTTCAGAGAACCGGCAAATACCACCTCTGACTGGCCATCTATTCTCTGCCTCCCGAGTCCCAAGTCCCAGCTGGGTCTTCTGGGCCCTGCGCAGAAGAACGGAGCTGGAAAGCAGGTTGTTGGGGTGGGGAGGGAATGGAGATTTTGCAGTATCTTTCCCCTGCCACGCCCACCAAGCCACACCCACAGAATCGGTAGTAATAATTTTTTGAATCCCACCACTGTTGAAGATGTTTCGCTTCTCATCCAAGAAGTATCTTCAGCTCTGACTGGTGGCGAATGGAAGGATTTATACCATTCCCCACCATCCAATCAGAGCCGAAGAAGCTTCTTGGATGAGAAGCGAAACATCTTCAAAGAAAAGCCAAGAAAGTCCAGTTGCCTCTTGAAAAAGCACCTTTGGGACAACCTTGACCTGGATGAATGAGAATCTCCATAGACATTCCACATTGTGTGTCTCCAAGGGACAAACTTCCTTGGTGGCATCTTTTATTTTCTTTCTATATTGCTTTCAGCTCGTGAATGAGCAGCCTTGAATCTATTAAAAAAATCGAAGCATTAAGTGCTAATTCTCTGACCTTTCTCTTCTTGAAGTCCTTCTTCTTTCATTCTTTCTTTCACTGCTTTTTTTAAAAACCTTTCCTTTCCTTCTTTCTCCATTTGCCCTGGAGATCCATTTTTAGCACTGCTATGACCACGAAAACCTGCAGCGACTTAGTGTCCACAATGGGGAGGAACAGGGATTGTAGTCGCTTAACAACAGCCACAATCCACAACCATAATTCTAGGGTTAATTTAAGGCATCCAGATTTCTTTTCCTTGGATGTTGGCTTTCATTGTTTATTCTATGTTTTTGTTCTTGTGGGTAAGAGCCACCCAGAGTTGTGGCATTAAAGATGGACCATGTAAGTCTTTTAAAACCAATCAATCAATAATTACCTAGCACGCAGCTTTTACAAACCTGTAGATTTCTACTTTTATGCCCATCCAAAATAAGTGACGGGATACCAATTCATACTTTCTGACACGAATTTTAATTCTTTTGTTCCTAATTCAACTTGCACCTGACTTCCCCATGTTCATTTAACTGTACAAGGTGAACTTCCCTTCATTCAAATTTTATTACATTCTTCCTTTTCTCTCTTTCTTCTTTCATCCCTCTCTCTTCCCTTCTCTTTCCCTCCCTCCCACCTTTCTTTCCCTCTCCATCTCCTTCCTCCCTTCCTTCCCCAATTATTTTGTCCCTCTTCCTTCCTTTCTCCCTCCCTCCTCCTCCTCTTCCCCTCTTTTTTCTTTTTCCTTCTTTCCTTATCTCTTTTCCCTTCTCCTCTCTTTCCCTCCTTCCGTCTCCATCTCCCTCATTCCCTTTCCTCTCCAACTGTTTTCTCTTTTCCATCTCTTTTCAACTCTTTCTTCTCCATCTGCTCCTTTCTCCTTCCTTTTTCCTCTAGCTCCCTTCTTTTCGTTCCCTTCTCCTCTAGCTCTTTTCCTTCCTACCCCTCCTCCATTTTCCAACTCCCTCCCTTCCTCTTCCAGCCCTTCCTTCCCCTTCTGCCTGCCTTCCTTCTTTCCTCCCTCCCTTTTCTTCCTCTTCTGCCCCCTCCCTCCCACTTGTGCCTTCCTTCTTTTCTTCCCCTTCTGCCTCCCTCCCTTCTTTACTTCCTTCTACCTTCTTCTTTTCCTCTCTCCCTCCCTTCTTTACTTCCCCTTCTGCCTCCCTCCTTCCCCTCCTTCCTCTTCTGTCTTCCTTCTTTCCTCCCCCTTCTGCCTCCCTCCCTTTTCTTCCTTCTACTTTCCTTCTTTCCTTCCTCCATCCTTTCTTTCCTTCTTCTGCCGCCCTCCCTTCTTTACTTCCTTCTACCTTCCTTCTTTCCTCCCTCCCTCCCTTCTCTTCCCCTTCTGCCTTCCTTCTTTCCTCCCTCCCTCCTTCCCTTCTTTCCTTCCCCTTTTGCCTTCCTCCCTCTCGTCTTTTCTTCCCTCCTCTTATCCCATCTCATCCCAATTTCAGCCTCAACCTCCTATATTCTTGGCGGCCACCAGATGGACCTCAGGTGCCGTCTTCGGCCGCTTCGCCCGACGGAGAACGCGGCCGGCCAGCCCAAGGCGAGCGCGGGCGAGGCGGCTGTGGCGGCTGAGGTGGCGGCGGCGGTCTTGCTCCCTTCCCGCCATCAGCCGCCCCTGCGCCGCCCGGCAGCCTCCAGCAGGGGCTGCGCTTGTGGAAAAGCGAAAGTGAGGAGCCAGCGAGGGCTGCCGGGAAAGGCGCGGCGTCGGCAGGAAGGGTGTGTGCCTGTTTGGGAGCAGAAAGCAGCGGGTCCTGGGAAGGCAGGTAGGGCCTGGGCGTCGAGGGGAACCGGGAAGGGTGGGGGGAGAAGCGGTTCTTGCGCCAACGAGCAGCGGGCAGCTTCAAGATTGCACGCAGCTCCGTTGGGGATCGTACCCTTTCCCCCCTTGCGCTCTTTTTGCCAAATGCACACGAATAATAACAGGCCTGCGGCTGCCTTTTGCAGAGAGCGGTGGCTCTTCTCTGGGTGCGTTCTCCTCAAGCGACAACGATAGCATAAGTATAAGCCGTCGTGGGGACAATCAATCCCTAGGGACGAAAAGCTTCCTATTTACCGTAGACAAGCTTCACATTGCCCTAGAAAAACCCCACGCTACAGGATGTGGCGGCTGGCATCCTGTAAGTGTGGAAATTTACTGGGTCATCTTCCTCTTTGGAGGGTGCTTACTTTGAATTAACGCACTAGTCCTCATGAGCTGCTCGCCTTAACTAAAGTGACACCCCGTGGCTAAATGCACTGCCTAAATAATTACATCTTCCTATGGAAAATGGCTCCAGATTTTTGGGTGGGGGGGGGGGGTGGGGGGGGGGGGGGGGGGGAGGATATAGCCTCTTCCATGATCGACGTACTTAGAAGAAATATATGCGGCCAGTGGCAAGACTTACGGTAAAGGGGATGGTTATCAGGATAATTAGGAGGAAATAAGGTAGCACTATTGAGCATTGAAATGCTCTGCTCAGAATAATGGTGCTGGATGGATTCCTTTCACAGAATCTTGTCCTGAGAAGGGGTTGGACTAGATGACCTCTTTGATCCTTTCCATT
Source organism: Notechis scutatus (assembly GCF_900518725.1). The sequence continues at coordinate 152,131 of NW_020716837.1, forward strand.
TTTATGTATAAATAAATGCATGTCACCCACTGCAAAAGTTCAGGGCAAATGTACATTACAGGTACTCCTCAATGTATGCCCAAGATTTTGTGTTGCTGAGAGTCAGTTAGAACTGAGTTGTGCTGCATTTCATGACTTTTTTTTGCTCCCGTTGTTAAGCGAATTACTGCAGTTGTTAAGTGAATCAAGTCATAAAGCAAACCAGGCTTCCTTCACTGTCTTCAGGTGGAAAGGGGACGTGCTGATCACATGACCTGAGGACATGCAACTGTCAGAAATACATACCAGTTGCCAAGCACCCAAATTTTAATCACATGACCCTGGGGATACTCCAGTGGTTTTAAGTGTGAAAAACAGTTACAAGTCACTTTCTCAGTGCTTACTGTAACCTTGAACAGACACTAAATGAATGGTTGTAAGTCAAGGACTACCTTTATTTTATGTAACGTTCAACATTCTAAAACCATCCAACATTTTAAAACTGTGGTCTTCAAACTTGACAGCTTTAAGACTTGTGGACTTCAACTCCCAGAATTCTTCCTCCAGTCATGTTAGCTCAGGAATTGTGGGAATTGAAGTTCACAAGTCTTAAACTTGCCAAGTTTGAAGACCCTTGTTCTAAAATAACCTTCTGTCCTTTAAAACAAGCTCTAGATTAGGGTTTCTCAACCTTGGTGATTTTTAAGAATGTGGACTTCAACTCCCAGAATTCTTAGCAATCAATAGCCATGCTGGCTGGGGAATTCTGGGAGTTGAAGTCCACCTTCTTAAAAGTTAGCGAGGTTGAGAAACACTACTCTTTGGTTATGTTAGATAGACTCAAGTATCTATTGTGTTAACCATTAACAAGTACTCTTGTAAAATGATGTTCTTCATCCAAGCACACATGCATTATGACTTTTGTCACAGTTTTGGGTCTAGGATGTGTAATTGACTGGAAGCTGTCAGAGGTGGGGCTGCCTTCAAAAGTGTTCTGGAAAGTTTAGATAATTCTAAGGCAAACTTAGTTAACCAGACTTGGGGTGGAGATCACTCACCAGTCCTGAAACAGCTGTATAACTTCCTTGCCCTGTCTTGGAGATGAATCCAAAAGTCAGTCGTGAACTTCAGAGCTCTGTAAGGCTTGGAATTGGTATATATGTCCCTTTTCATATTGAGCAATCCAAAGTTCACTTCCAAGCATCTCCAAGCATGAGAAGACTTTGGCAACTAAGGGAAACACGAGCATGGCTGAGAAATTCTGGGAGTTGAAATCCAAAAATCTTAAAAGTTGCCAAGTTTGGAGACCGCTCGCTGCAATAGAAGTTTAGCAGCAATGGACAAACTCTGATCCACAGAAGGTTTTGTTTGCTTGTCGTTTTTTTTTTTTTTTTTTTTGAAAATGAGTTATTTCGGCTCTGAGGATTCCAGGGACAATGCCTAAGTAGCAGGATGCAAAGGTTGCCAGGTTTGTGATCTATAAGGAGATTCTCTGGATTAGGTGCCTTTCAGGTGTGTTGGACTTTGTGACTTCCATCTGTCGACCTTCATTTCCAGTTCATGTAGAAACTATGGGAGTGGGCCTAGTGTTGAGATAATTCCCCGTTAGGAGAATGAGCGCATAACAGGGAGACGTAGTGAGAGTGGTGAAGAATAATACACAAACAGCACACAGATACACTGTACAGTAAATGTAGGTTTTTTTACTTCCAATAAACGTTTAAGCACAGTCCAAGATAAGCAGTCCAAGTCATTCACGGTTAAATCAGTCAGTTTTCAGTCCAGGGATTATCCAATAACAAAATCCAGTATCAAAAACAGTTCAGTAACAGACTTACCTCAAATCCAAGAATAACAGTTAATAGGGAAAAATGGAGGAAAGGCAACTCTCTCCAACAGAAGAAACAGAGACTCGCGGGAGACTTTCCTGAGACTAAACAACCCAGGTTTCTGGCTCCATCTTATGGCCGTTTGAGAAACCACACCCAATTACAATTTTAGCATTCCCTTAAAGATACGGTATTAAAATGTCTATCCTAGTTTATATATTTCCAACCCAAATAACTGTTAGGTGACTTACATTCCTAACACCTAGCACATCTGGAGAGCACCAGGTAAGATAGGTGCTGTGTAAATGTCCATAGAAACAAGCAGCTTTGGTTACACCAGGATTTTCCAATCTTGTCCACTTCCAGATGTGTGGACAGATGTGTGTGACATTCCAGGGGATGGAATCCATATATTTGGAAGTTGCCAAAATCCCTGGGTTGGAGGAAGCTCAGCGACCAGTGTAGTTGGCATCGGCGGCTTTATTACCTTCAGTAGATTCCTCAAGAATTCTTCATTCATAAGAACTCTTTGGTGTTTCCAGCATGGATCTTTTCTAATCTAATTGGTGATATTGGGAATGGATGTGAGATTTTCTGCATGCAGAATTGGTGTTTTATCATCAAGTCAGAGTTATTCCCTATTCTTTGGTGCTGAGTCCAAAGTTGTGTTGATTTTAAGGAATCTGCATTGCAAGCTTGGCTGCAGATTTAAGCACTGGGGAAAATCAGGTAGTTCATTGAATAGGATCAGGGGTGGGATTCAATTTTTTTAACAACCGGTTCTGTGGGTGTGGCTTAGTTGGTGGGCGTGGCTTGGTGGTAATGTGACTGGCTGGGTGTAGTCAAATCAACATCACTCACATCGAGGCACGCATCTCCTCGCTTGGCCTCTCATGATTGCGGGGATGCTGCAACAGTTGTAAGTGTGAAAAATGGTCATAAGTCACCTTTTTCAGTGCCATTGTAACTTTGAATGGTCACTCCACACAAGCAAAGTACCAGCAAAGGAGGGGAAAAAAACTCCAGAGAAGTTCCTGAGGCAGGAAGTCTAGTCCTGCCAAGAATATAATAAGGATTAACGGAGAGGCAGTTTCTGTAAGCAACACCAGAATGTTTCCTTCCTGTCTTCCTTACAGGATTAGGCCAGTAATTTCTTCTAACAACCGGTTCTCCAAATTGCTTAGGATGTTAACGACTGGTTCTAGCGAATAGGTGCGAACTGGTAGAATCCCACCCCTGAATAGGATCCTAGGTTTGAAGCAATTTAATTTGAAGGAGGGGAGATTAATTGTGAAGGAGTGTAGTGTATTTTAATTCTGGGTGAGGATGAAAAAACTTTTAGTTCTGAAGTGAAGTATTGGCCATCTCCCACTATCCAGCAACATCTGGAGGGTTTCACATTATCCCACATTAATGCAAGCAGGATGTTTCACTACAGGGGAAACGGAAAGGCCAGATATGAAATAAGATATGAAACAAGAGCAGCAAAGTTGATTAGGGGACTGGAGGCTAAAACATATGAAGAACGGTTGCAGGAACTGGGTATGTTTAGTTTGATGAAAAGAAGGACTAGGGGAGACAGGATAGCAGTCTTCCAATATCTCAGGGGCTGCCACAAAGAAGATGGAGTCAAGCTATTCTCCAAAGCCCCTGAGGGCAGGACAAGAAGCCATGGGGGGAAACTAATCAAGGAGAGAAGCAACCTAGAACTAAGGAGAAATTTCTTGACAATCAGAACAATTAATCCATGGAACAACTTGCCTTCAAAAGTTACAGGTGCTCCATCACTGGTGATTTTAAAGAGATTTGTCCAGTGGTGGGATTCAATTTTTTTTTACTACCGGTTCTGTGGGCTTGGCTTGGTGGGCATGGTGTGGCTTGGTGGGCGTGGCAGGGGAAGGATATACTGCAAAATCCCCATTCCCCCCCCACCCCACTAACCTGCTTTCCAGCTCCGTTCTCCTGTGCAGGGCAACCAAAGAAGACCCAGCCGATCAGCTGGGATTCGGGAGGCAGAGAAGAGATGGGGCCGGGGCCAGTCAGAGGTGGTATTTGCCGGTTCTCCGAACTACTCAAAATTTCTGCTACTGGTTCTCCAGAACTGGTCAGAATCTGCTGAAGACCACCTCTGGATTTGTCTGAAATGATTTATGGCAACTTTAAGACTTGTGGACTTCAACTCCCAGAATTCCTGAGCTAACATGACTGGAGGAGGAATTCTGGGAGTTGAAGTCCACAAGTTTTAAAGCTGTCAAGTTTGAAGACCCCTGATATAAGGTCTCCTGCTTGAGCAGAGGGTTGGACTAGAAGACCTCCAGGGTCCCTTCCAGCCCTACTATCCTGAAACCCCAGTTTTCTGTTCTTTTCCAGACTCTCTAGATCAAGATGTTCTTTACCTGTGGCCCCAATGAAGCCATGGTTGTCTCGGGTAAGTGCTCCATTTCCTGTTCCGTTTTCTTAGCTTTCTTATCTGATAAGATCAGCCTTCAGGGCAGCCACAAAATGTGGCAGTATGCCCTTTGTCCAAGCTAGCCGTGTTTTCTTTCAGATTGCTCTGTTCAAGCATGCATGGATCACTTTGCATGTTCAACCATCTTTCAGCTGTTCAGACGTAGTTCGCTCTTGAGGATTTCATTTGGAGACACCATTTTCTCCTCTTTCTTTTTAACTACTCAGTGCTTTTATTTTCACAAAGTGGATTTCCTCCAGCAAGGGCTGTTCCCCTGACTGTGCTGGCTTCCCATTTTCCAATCATCACGTTTTGGCTGTATAATCATTAGAGCACAGACTCAAACTTGTTGTTAATACAGCTGTGCAGCCTAGGGCAGCTGTACAGTCCTGGGAAAAGACACAGCTGCTTTAAAGAATTATTGACGAGTGTTAACAATCATGACCTACGCTTTTTAAAGCAGATTTTTGGAACAGAAGCCAAAGTGTTTCACAGTCCTTTGGAATAGTTTGTGAAGGGGATCTATAGTAGCGGCCAAAATTGTGGAAACCTTTTGGGAAAGGTGTATTTTTGAGGTTTGATGGCTAATAACACCACTTTTTTTTTAAACTAGTACCATAAAATTATATATCTATGGAATGATCATTTAATCAAGAACGTAATGCAATGAAGTTTGTTCAATTATCTGTATTCTATGAAAAGATATAGCCAAATAACAAGAAAAAGGAAGCACAACTTGCTTAGGTTGATATCAGGTAACTTTCCTTCATCTGATTGTAGCCAATGAGCATGAGTGTTTAGAGAGCCAATCAGGTGTTTAGAGAGCCAGTCAGATTCAGTGTTTGATGTCATGTGTTAAAGCTCAGAGGAGGACATTTGTCAGTGTGTTATGTGATCGCTATCAAGTTGGTTGGGGTTTTTTTGTATTCTTTTATTTAGGAAGCTTGTAAAACACAATAAAATTAAAGTAATGGTTCAAAGAGTTGACTGTCGCCCAGAAAGTGATGTAAAATAGTATTATTAAGTGAACAAGGCTACAATTATAAAGAAATTAGAAGAAAAATTAGTGGAAACTTAACCAAAGGTGGCATTTCTAAGTTTTTGAAGAGGTATAAAGGGACTCAGTCACTACAAAACCACACTGGTAAAGGCAGGAAAAGGTGCACAACAGCAAGTGATGATAGAAGAATTAATTAATTAAGACTGTGCCTACGTGACAGAAGAAAATCATTTGGGTGTATACAAGATGAAATGGTGCAATGCAATGTGAAGTTGATTGCAAGGACTGTTCGGCGCAGACTGCAGGAATTTGGCCTAAAATCTAGAATTCCACAAAAAAAAGCCATTTTTATATCTTTCAAACAAAGGTTGAAAAGACTAAACTGGGCTAAAACCCATGTTACCCAGACAGCGGAACAATGGGACAGTGTTATTTGGAGTGATGAGACCAAAATCTCCCTGTTTGGTAGTGGTGGCATAAAATACACAAGGAGACACTTTTCCCAAAAAGTTTCCACAATTTTGGCCACTAATGTATAACAAAATCATGCCCTATTGGATAATCTTGGTCAGCAATTCCCATGTTTCTTCTTAGAATACAAGATGTCCTTGACTTAACGATCACACAAAAAGGACCAAAACTCTCATTGCTGAGCGAGGTTGTTCTTATGTGACTTGAGCCTAATTTTTAATGACCTTTTTTTGCCGCAGTTATTAAACCAATCACTGCAGTTGTTAAGTGAATAACGCGGTCATTAAGCAAATCGGGCCTCCCTCGTTGACTTTGCTTGCTGGTCGCTGCTTGGGAAGGTCACCAAGAGTGATCACATGACTCTGGGAGGCTGCAACCATCGTAATTATATGCCGCTTTGCAAAGTGCCTGAATTTTGATCAGGTGCCCATGAGGATGCTGCGACGGTCGTAACTGTGAGGAGCAGTCATAGATCACTTTTTCTCAGTGCCATTACAACTTCAAATAGTCACTAAACAAATAGTTGTAAGTAGAGGGCTACTTGTATTACATTCTGTTTCCTCTTCCTTTAATTCAAGGGTCTCCAAACTTGGGAACTTTTAAGATTTATGGACGTCAAAACTCTCAGAATTCCCCAGCCAGCATGGAATTCTGGGAGTTGAAGTCCATAAGTCTTCAAGTTCCCAAGTTTGGAGATCCTTGAATTAATTGGCCATTTTTCTTCATTTTCCCAAAGAAGCGATCAGATTCTATGCCTGCTGAACCATTTTCTGTAGAGGTCTCTTTGCTTTTTATTACCAGTTATCAAAAAAAAACCAAATGAACAGTTGACCGAGGGATCTAATTGACTGGATTGATCAAGGGATCTGGTTATGCTTCCTAGCTCCTCTTAGGTCATAATATCTGGGGGAAGGAATCGGGAGCGTGTCTATCTGATCTGGTAGGACAGGTAGATATCCTTAAGGAAACACGTGGTTTTTTTAGCTTTGGTAAGTTGCTAAGTATAGACCGTACTTAAAGAATTCAAGTGGGATCTGCATCATTGGAAGCTTTCAAGAAGAGATTGGACTGCCATCTGTCAGAAATGGTGTGGGGTCTCCTGCTTGGGCAGGGGGTTGGACTAGATGACCTACAAGGTCCCTTCCAACTCTGTTAATCCGTTAAATTAGCCTTGGCTGATTCTGCACTGTTTATCTCTTTCCCCAGGTTTCTGCCGCAGCCCCCCAGTTATGATTGCTGGTGGCCGGGTGTTTGTGGTACCGTGCATACAACAGATTCAGAGGTAAATCTTGCTGTGAAAGGCTCTATTTAAAGGTTCTCAGGATCTCACCAAGGCTTGGCCACTCTTTTAATTAAGCAAGCCCATTGCTTACAATGTAGCCCATTGGTTACATTTCAGTTGCCCATCCAAATACTAACAGGGCTGGCCCTGCTTAGCTTCCGAGATTAGCCAGGGTTGGCAGGATGCCGAGCCATTCAACCCCATTGCGTCCTTCAGACATTAACCTTAATTGGGTTTAAAACGGAGTGGAGGAGTGCTCTGCCCTCGTTGAATTCACTGATAGAAAGACAGGGTGACATTTTTGTTAGAGCTGAAATTGATGGGTGTGTGTGTGTTGTGTGTGCATTCATCCTTTCCTTCCTGCTCTTACAGGATCTCACTTAACACTCTGACCTTAAATGTGAAGAGTGAGAAAGTTTATACCCGGCATGGGGTCCCCATTTCAGTCACTGGCATTGCACAGGTAATTTTTTTTCTTTCCAGCAATACACCCAAGGAATTCAGTGGTGGGATTCAAAAAAAAATTTACTACCGATCCTGTGGGCATGGCTTGGTGGGCGTGGCGGGAGAAGTGTCAGCGTTCCAGAAAACCTCCAATCCAACCAATAACTCCGAGACAGACATCTTCTCAAAAGTTCTTTTTATTTTGGATAGTAAACTGGCACAACTGGGGAATCCCGAATATGAAAGTTCCGGGCTTCATAACAATAAGTAAAACCTACAAGTCCATCCTCTGCGCCCATCATCACATCACAGGCCCCAATAATCCTCCACCCCAACTTGAGACTTCCCCTCACTTATGCGCCAAATAACATGACCTTGAATTAGAAAAAAGAATGTTGTTATGTCTAACTACGTACATCCCGAGAAATTCCCCCTTCCCATTTTCCCAGGCCTCAAAATGTGGCAGCGTGGCAGCATCAGGGTCTCAATATGGCTTCCAAAGCTGACAGGAAGGATATACTGCAAAATCCCCATTCCCTCCCCACCCCACTAACCTGCTTTCCAGCTCCGTTCTCCTGTTATTTCCCTTGATTTGATTTGATGGAACTCTCTTTTGGGATGAAGAGGACAATCACCAGCTGCTTAGAAGAGAAACGGTCCTTAGGCTGACAAACTCCGTGTCGAGGGTGTGATATAAGCAAGGACCGTTTCCCTTCTTTTCTTCCGCCATCTTTTCCCACCTAGGTGAAGATCCAGGGCCAGAACAAAGAGATGCTGGCAGCTGCTTGCCAAATGTTCCTGGGCAAATCCGAAGCAGAAGTCGCGCACATTGCTCTGGAGACCCTGGAAGGACATCAGAGAGCCATCATGGCCCATATGACAGTAGAGGCAAGTAGAGGTTGCTTTATTTTATTAGTTTGTCAAACTTGTACAAGATAACAAGTACAGGTATGAACATAAACAGGAACAAAGGAAGTAAACACAGGTGAATGGGGACAGTAAGACAGGGACGGTAGGCACCCTGGTGCGCCTATGCACGCCCCCTTTGAGGACCTCTTAGGAATGGGGTGAGGTCAACAGACAGTTTGAGGTTGAAGCTGTGAGGGGTTGAGGCTGTAACGACGGAGTCAGGTAGTGAGTTCCAGACCTTGACCCCTCTGTTGCTGAAGTCATATTTTCTGCAATCGAGTTTGGAGCGGTGTACTTAGTGTTTGTATCTGTTGTGTGCTTGTGGGAGTATAAGTATGTGTGCAAGATGTCACCACTGGTTGAAGCTAAGGAGAAATTTCTTGAAAGTGAAAACAATTACCGGTAATCAGTGGGATGACTTGCCTCCAGAAGTTGTGGATGCTCTATCACTGGAGATTGTTTTCCAGAAGAGATTGGACAGCCATTTGCCTGAAATGATATAGGGCCGTGATGGTGAACCTATGCCAGGGGTCCCCAACCACCGGGCCCCGGACCGGTACCGGTTCGTGGAACATTTTCTACCGGGCCGCCGGTTTGCTGGGCGCCGCCATCTTGTTTTGATGAGAAAGTGCTTCCGGTGAGCTTTTCCGGTTGGAAAGCGGCATTTGGGTCCTGAAGGAATCCTCGCGCCTTAGTTTCATCGAAGGGGGGGGCGGCTTTGAACAAAACTAAGGTGCGAGGATTCTTTCAGCACCCAAGGCAAGGTGAGCCAAGCGGCCGTCCCGAAGCCGTCCCGAAGCCCATCGACAAAGGTACAAAGGAGGAGTTGAAGGTGGCGGGGAGAAGCGGGGGACGGCTGGCCGGCCAGTCGCTCGGCTCGCCTTGCCATGCGTGCTGATGCCGGTACCGGGCCGCGGATCATTTTGTGATGCCTGTACCGGGCCGTGGCACAAAAAAGGTTGGGGGCCACTGACCTATGCCACCTGTGCCGGAAGTGGCATGCAGAGCCATCTCTCCAGGCACGCCAGCCATCGCCCATTGTTCTTCTGGGTTCTGATGCATGCCAGCCAGCTGGTCTTCACGTGCACAGGAGCACCGGAAACTGGAAGAGCAGCTCCCTGGAGCACATGCGCGCACGCTGGCAGCTGGTCCTTGCACTCACAATGCGTACGCGCCGGGAAGCTAAGCTTCCAGTTTCCGGCGCTCTGACGAAAATGCATCAGGGAGCTGCTTTTCCGGTTTCTGGCACATGCGCATGCTCCCATTTCAGCACTTGGTGTTGAAAAGGTTAGCCACCACTGACACAGGGTTTCCTGCCTGAGGCTAGAATATCTCCAAGGCGCCCTCCAATTCTGTTATTCTTAAAAGATGTTTTCTCTCCAGTTGTGTACGCTGGGCTGTTACTTTAATCCATCCAATTGAATTGAATCTGGGGTATCTAAAGGAGTGGGGGTCAAAAAGGTTGCGGTAACCACAACCATAACCTCACACCTTTTTCACAGGACACATTGACAAGGGATGGCCTTTTAGTGGTGTGGTTGTGACCATAGGCTTGTCTCTTTTAATCCGCTCCCTGCAGACAACAACCCTGCACTGAATCATGGTTTGCATTAGCCATGGGACAGTGGGGACCTGGGACTCCAACCCCTATGGAGAGGATTGAGTGAAGAAAGACTGTTTTGAGAGTTCACAAACAAAGACGCTACCCTAGGCTATAGGATAAAAAGAAGAGTTGGTTTATTTGTTTGTTTGTTTATTTATTTAATTTATATTGCTGCCTGTTCGCCCATAGCGACTCGAGACGCCTTACACCAGTGATCCCCAACCTTTCTTATGCCACGGCCCGGTATCCCCAACCTTTTTTATGGCGTGGCCCGGTACCGACATCAGCT
>NW_020716837.1:167385-178133 GCF_900518725.1 Notechis scutatus
AAAAAAAAAATCAGAATTCAGACATTACCAGATATTGTTTGCAAAATGGGTGTTTTCTGGGGATTCTGGATTGCTTTTCCTGTCCATCATCTCCCCCTCTTGTCAATTGTAGGATTATCTTCATTCTCTGGGAAAAGCCCGAACTGCTCAGGTACAGAAGGACGCCAGGATTGGAGAAGCTGAAGCCAAGAGAGATGCTGGCATCAAGGTGGGCAATTGTGGAAGGAAAGTTGTGGTGGGCTTTTGACTGTCTACCTTGTTTTAGAGATTGCTGGAGGTTTTTAAGGAAAGATTGGACAGCCATTTCTCTGGCATGGAATAAGGTCTCTTGCCTTGGGCAGGGGGTTGGAGTAGAAGACCTCCAAAGTCCCTTCATGCCCTATGATTCTTAGCAAGTTCAGATCTGGATACCATGTTTCCCCCAAAATAAAACCCTGTCTTATACATTTTTTGCCACCAAAAAGGCACCAGGTCTTATTTTGAGGGATGCCATCCACTGACTGACCTCACTTGTGCGCGTCGCCCCCGGCCTCCTTTTCGCTGTCAGAGGCCTTCAGGAACTTCTTCTTCTGTGGCCAGCAAGGCTTTCCTGAAAGCCTCTGCAGCCGATAACAGATCTCCGGATCGATCCAGAGCTTTGTTAGCAGCTACAGAGGCCTTTACGAAAGCCTTGTCAGCCTTGATGGCTGCAGAAGGAATGGGCCAGTGAGGCAGGTGTCAGGGTGTGTGAGGCCTGGCTACAACTATTCAAAGGTAAGTAGGAGGGCAGCTCCACCCGCCTCATCCCCACCCTAGCTTAATTTTTACCTGTGCACTCTGGAATGGGCGGGATCTTAATTAGGGCTTATTTTGGGGGGTAGGGCTTACATTGGGCGCATGTGTAAAAAATCAAGCTAGGACTTACTTTCAGGGTCGGTTGTATTTTCAGGGAAATGGTATTAATTGGATGGGAGACGACTTGGAAACCCCAAAGCTGTAGAAAGGAAGGCCGTGACTGCCAAATGATTTCCCAATAGTATCAAATAGACTTCCCCATAAACTCACCAGGAATCCAACAAAAACTTGAGACTCTTCTTTAAAATCAAAACTTCTTCAGCACTCTTGGCTTTTGCACTATCCCTGAGCTCTTGCCTCACTCTTCCTGTCGGGCACTGCCTCTGAGTTCTCCCATCTTGTCCACCTCTAGGAAGCCACAGCCAAGCAACAGAAATTGTCTGCTCAGTTTATGAACGATATTGAGATGGCCAAAGCTCACCGAGATTTCGAGCTGAAGAAGGCTACTTACGACATTGAGGTGAACACACGAAAAGCCGAATCGGACTTGGCCTATCAGCTGCAGGTGAGCCACCCCACCGCACAGCCAATCAAAGGGGATTGGCAGGTGGCAGAGATGGAATAAGTTGTGGCCTATTTTTTTTCCTCAAATGAAACACGCATAGGAAAATGTTTGTGATTCCTGCCCCTCGGCCTAGTCACATCCTTCATTTAGGGCAGGGCCGTCCAACCTTGGCAACTTTAAGATCTGTGGACTTCAAATCCCAGAGTTCCCCAGCCAGCCAGGGGCAGTCCACAAGCCTTAAAAGTTGCCAAGGTTGGACAGCCCTGAGCTAGAGCATAAATTTGCGGGATGTTGACATATTGAGCTATGAACAAGCTGTTGTGGCCTGCCGGGGCTGGTGGAGCTGGCAGCAGAGTTGGACAGTAGTGAGGAGATTGGGAGGAACCTGGGCCAGTCTTGGAAGCTGAGGAAGGCTCGGATGAGGGCTCTGCATCAGAGGTAGAGATGGGGCCAGGGCAGGCTGGCAGTCATCAGCTGCTTTTGGGCTCAGATAGCAGGGAGGCTGGGGACCAGTTGGAACCGTTTCCCAGCCTGCGTATGTGCAGAGCTGTTAAAAGAAAGGAGCAATTAAGAACTCAGGGTGAACATGGGAGCAAGGCCACTGGTGGCCGACGAATGGCCCTTCCCACCAGGATTAAAAGAGGAGCAAAAGAGGAGGGGGCTTTTGAAGGAAACAACTTGCTCGTTGCATGTTTGTGTTTGTTCCAGCCTTGTGGGTCTGTAAAAGTCTGTAATTCCAGCCTTCCCTGCAACAGTGAGTATGGAACTGTTTACCAGGCAGCATTGCAGGATTGATAACAGTCTGAGATAATTAGTTCACCTTTGGGAGAATGTGTGCCGAGCTGTTGGCTGACTGTGAATGAACCAATTCACATTATCGTAAATAAAGAGGTTTTTGCTGGGACTCAGAATTGACTGAGTGCTGGTCTTCCGGTTTGAAGGGCTTTGGTGACAGACAGAAATCTGCAATCGTGCGTGGTTTCTGTTTGGGCTCGCCGCTGGAGCGCCCTGAGCCGGCTGGTTTCGGGGCTAAGCCACCCCGTAGAGGTGGTGAAGAGGGGGGAGACCGCCAGCAGGGTTGAGGAGAGCCGCATCTCTCCTCAGCTGGCCATTACTCCCTTTCCCGAAGGCGGTTGCAGCGGTGGTCAGAAATGGCCACCGCAAAGAAGAACTCGACCGGAAAAGAATGTGCAGGAGGAAAATAAGAAGTGAAAGTTTTGGCTGACCGGGTTAAATTGTAAAAGTAACAACCAAGGTACCCTGGAATTTAAACTTACAAAAAATAACATCGCTCCCAAAGAAGAGTCGGAAGCAGCGAAGGAAAGTGAAAAGGGAAAGGTTTGGGTTTTTTTTTCCTTCTCTCTCCTTCCCTATACTGACAACTAAGAGACTTAAATAAGAAATTGGAAAAATCCGCTTTGACATCAATAGACAATTAAGCTGAAAATAAAACAAAATGTCAAAGGGATAATAAAGATTTCTGGACATTAAAAACTTTCTTTTTCATAAGCAGGAAGGGAGAGAAAAAGAATAAGGGCAGGATCTGGAAGAGGGAGGAGACTGCCTGGAATTAAAAAGAATCTAAAGTAAAACTTCAACAAGACTTCTGAAAGATACATTTTAACTGAAACTTTGCAACTAAATAGTAACCCCAGGAAGAGAAAGTGAAAAAAAAAGAGCAAAAAAGAAACAGCTTGCGTGTATTTGAATTATTTGGTGATCTTTGGATTTTTGGTTATTATATTTGAATGACTAAAATCAACTGGGTGGTTGTTTAAAAATTTATACAATGGCACCACTTCTGGATGAATTGAAAATGGAACTTAAAAAGTACAAAGAAGATGCACAAGAAGGGAAGGGTTCTTTTGGCTTTGTCTTTCAATTCTTAGAAATGGAGATTTGGAACTATGAGAAACAACAAGAAAAGACTGCAAAACAAGAAGATTGGGACAAAGAAGAAGCCATCTTTAATGAACAAGCAATTCTATGTGGGGAAGAAAAAGGAAAGGGGGGAAAGAGAGTGGAGAATTTAAGACTTAAAAAAACAACCAAAGAAAAGAAAAATAATTCAAAAAATAAGTATAATACTGGAAAGCAACAGAAAGGGGGAATACAGAAGAGAGAAATAGAGGTAGAGAGACAAGGGGGTAAAAAGGGGAGAGAGAAGAAGAGAGGGAAGAAGGAAAGGAAAAGAAGTTACAAAGGACAGGAGCAAGTTATAGAGAAACAGGACCTATTTAGAGATAATGGGTGAAAATCTAACTGAAAAAGGGATTCTGTAAAGGTACATAAGATTGTATTGTTATATTAGTAATAGAAATAACTTTAGAAAATTGGAAACAACATATGATTAAAATGAGGGATAAAATAGTTAGTGTAATTTAGTGAAATGTTTGTGAATAAAACAAGTGAAATAAAATAAATGAGAAAATTGAATTAGGAAGGAACGGGAACATTTTAATTAGTTAATGTTTTATAAAATATAAGTGAAGAGGGGGGGAATTAACTATGGAAAGCTTATAATTGTTCCCATAGAAGTATATTTAATTGAAAAGTAATGTTAAAGATGTTAAGACTTTAATGAATATTAATATTAATAATAGAATTGAATTGGAATGGAATGTTGTTTTAATTATATATATTTATAATTTTTTTTCTTTTTTTAAGAATACAGTGTGTATTTTAAGAATGTACCAAGCAGAATCCGAATGGAAGTTATGTATTATATTGAATGTTACAACTTTAGGGAAAAGATATAAAGGCGTCATACTCCAATCAGTAACTACAGGAGAAGTTTTGTTTAATGAGAAAAGATAATAGATAATTGAAACAGGACAGACAAAAAAATATAAATACAACGATTTGAATTGAGATGAGATAATTAAAATAAAATTGAGAAAATTAAAAGAGGGGAGAAGCTATGCAGAAAATGTAAAATAGTAATAAGATATGGAATAGAATATAAAAACGAGCATGAACCTGAATTTGTGTCTGTACGAAGAAATGTAACCCGGGATTATGCTGCTTTCAAAAAAGATGTTTTATTTGTATTATTTTTTTCTCTTTGTGAACACTCAAATAAAATTTACCAAAAAAAAGAAAAAGAAAAAAGAATTGACTGAGTGCTTTTTGGGTGAAGCCCAGGACAGAACACAAGCTTCAGCGGGGAATTTCTGAACCCTTCAGGTTCCGTTGTTCTGAATCCTTCATGCAGGTGGCCAAGACCAAGCAGAAAATTGAAGAGGAGAAGATGCAGGTCTTGGTGGTGGAGCGAACTCAGCAGATTCAGATCCAGGAGCAGGAGATGATCCGTAAAGAACGGGCGCTGGAGGCCCAGGTCAAGAAACCAGCCGAAGCAGAACGTTACCGGTTGGAGAAATTAGCCGAGGCTGAAAGGTACGGACATTACACTCCTCTATTCTCCTCTTTTTTCCCCTTCCTATTCAGAATCTGCCGTTACTCATCATAGAAGAGCACTTTTCAAAGGAGTGAACTGATGCTGGCTATGCCCCTTTATAGTATAGTAGTCCTCGACTTTTGACCACAGTTGAGTCCCAAATTTCTATTGCTAAGTGAATTTTGGCCTATTTTACGACCTTTCTTGCCACCGTTGTCAAATGAGTCACTACATTGTTAAGTTAGTCACACGGTTGTTAAGTGAATCAAGTTTCCCCATTGACTTCGCTTGTCAGAAGATTGCAGAAGCTGATCACATGACACACACACACACACACACACCAAGATCCTGCAGCCATCATAAATAAGAGTCAGTTGCCAAGCATCTGAATTTTGATCAGGGGGATGCTGCAACCATTGTAAGTGTGAAAAATGGTCATAAGTCACTTTTTCCAGTGCTGTCGTAACCTTGAACAGTCCCTAAATGAACTTTTGTAAGTCAGGGACTACCTGTAAAGCTGGAGGGTCAAATAATGGAATGTATCTCCACAAAAATAATACAGATAGTCCTTGAGTTATGACCGTAATGGAACCTGCCTGGTCATTAAGCAAACCAGTGGTTCACAATGGGGTCTGTTTTTGTCAAAAGCCCAAAATAAATTCCGGGTGTTTTGGGGGGGGCAAAACTGTGGTAAAATGCAGTCAGGCGACCATAGGCTACGATTGGCAGCCCATAAATTTCCCATCCTTTTGTCTCAAAGTTGCTTTTTCAAAAGGTAACTGAACTGTTGTTTTTTTTCTAGAGGAAGACGGTGGATTTTTTTGTTTCTGAGGGGGAAAAAAGAGGGGGGAAAACAGTCCAGTTGCCCTTTTGAAAAAGCATCTTTGAGACCATTGTAGATGACTGAAAATCTCCACAGATATTCCTTATCCTTTGCTGTTTGATGCAAAAAGGACTTCCCAGCATGGCTTCCACGCATTTTATCCTTTTTTAAATTTCCTGCAACTAACTCTCCAGTTGCAAACCAGGGGTGGGTTACCATGCAGATGTCTCCAAACTTGGCAACTTTAAGACTAGTGGATTTCAACTCCCAGAATTCCCTAGAGCAGAGGTGTCCAAACTTGGCAACTTTAAGATGTGTGGACTTCAACTCCCAGAATTCCTCAGCCAGCTGGCTGAGGAATTCTGGGAATTGAAGTCCACAAGTGTGGAGACCTCTGCCCTAGAGCAGTGGTGCCTAACCTTTTTGGGCTCATGTGCCAAAAATTGTGGTGCGCGCTTGCACGCTCGTGCTCGCGTGCCAGTACCCAGAAGGCAATTCGCGCCCCCCACACCTCCTATGCATGCGCACGTAATCCCTACCCAGCCTGCCGCCCACTTACTTGCATTTCGCCTCACAGCTGATTTTCGGCCTCCCAGAGGCTTGAGGAAGGCTTCTGCAGGTTTTTCAGGCCGAAAACTAGGCCCGTTTCGTCACTTCCGGTATTTCCAGAAAAACAGGAAGTGACAAAACGGGCCTAGTTTTTTGGCCTGAAAAACATACAGAAGCCTTCCTCAAGCCTCTGGGAGGCCGAAAGAGGCCTCAAACCGGCCGAAAATCAGTTGAGAGGTGCACGCATGCGCACTGAGGTAAGTTTGCCTGCAGCTTGCCTGCTGGCACAAATGGCCCTGGGTGCCATCTGTGGCACGCGTGCCATAGGTTCGCCATCACGGCCCTAGAGTAATAAGCCTGTTCTCTTGCTCTAGGTTTGTCACCTCAAGCTGCTCTCAAACCCTGTCGCTTCCTAGTCTCCCCCGCCATTTTGGGGAGGCCAAAAGTGGCCCTTGAATGTTGGATGCTGGGCAGAGGGGTGAACCCGTGTCCCTGTTTTCTTCCCAAACAGGATGCAGCTCATCATGCAGGCGGAGGCAGAGGCAGAAGCCATCCGGGTGAGCCCTTAATTCTTCTCTACCTCATGGGAACGAAGAGGAGGCAGAGGTGGATGAGAACTTAGCTTATCCTGAAATCCCGTTTTCGTTTTTTAGGTGAAGGGCGAGGCTCAGGCGTACGCAGTTGAGGCCAAAGCCCGGGCTGACGCTGAGCAGATGTCAAAGAAGGCAGAAGCTTTTAAGCAGTATCAAGAGGTTGCCATGGTGGACATGCTTTTGGAGAAGCTTCCAGAGGTAAGCACGTCCTCCTCGTGTAATCCCAAGGAGAAAAAAAGGGAGATGAAGTCCCAAAGGTGCTTTTTTTTCAGGAGGCAACTGGACTTGCTTGTTTTTTCTTCTTTTGAAGACATTTCGCTTCTCCCCCAAGAAGCTTCTTCAGCTCTGACAGGATGGTGTGGAATGGAAGGATTTATATTCCTTGCAGACAGCTGGTCATTTGCATCCTTTGAGACGGTCACTGAAGCGCTTGAAGTTTTATCTAAGTTGTCCTAAGTAGTGCTCCTGACCACTGTAGTCTGCAGTTTTGTCCTCTGGAAATCCATTCCAACTCCCACACCATTCAAAGGGTGTTCATCCCAAATTGTATAGCTAAAAATCTGAGGATACAGATAAACCTCCCAAGTGCTTCAATGACTCTCTAAAAGAGTGCAAATGACCAGCTGTCTGCAAGCAGTATAAATCCTTTCATTCCCCACCATCCAGTCAGATGTCTTCAAAAGAAAAAAAAACCAAGAAAGTCCAGTTGCCTCTCTCTCTCTCTCTCTCTCTCTCGCTCTCTCTCTCTCCCTCTCTCCCTCCCGCTGACGTTCCCTCCCCCAAACTCCCTAACATCATCAGTGCTGCACAAATGATGTTACCTAGTTTGGGTAACAAAATGTCTGCAACAAAACAACCAAGCCCAGAGAACACCAAGGACCCCCCGCCCCCCACTTCTAGTGCAGTTAATCCTCGACTTATGACTTAATAATTGAATCTGGAATTACAGCTGTAGGTCATCACAGTCATTAAGTGGGTACCACATGACTAACTTTCTCCAGTGGATGTTTTTTGCTGGAAATCAGAAGTATAGGGCAAAAAGAAGCCGCGGGCCTTTTGCAGATATCCTTAATCTCAATCAGGGGTGTCAAATTCAGGGTTATTTTCAAAGAGGAAGAAGAAAAGATGAGAAGAGAGCAAGGAAGGAAAAATAAGAAAAGAGGAGAAGGAAGAAGAAAGTAGATTGAAGAGGGAAGGAAAAATAAGGGAAGGAAGGAAAGGAAGGAAGGAAGGAAGGAAGGAAGGAAGGAAGGAAGGAAGGAAGGAAGGAAGGAAGGAAGGAAAGAGATTCTAATAAGAGTGAGGGAGGATCTGAGGGAAGTTCTGCCTTAGCACTTGGTCACCTCAGATGCACCCTCAACACAAGTGATGTCGAGCTGGCCACGCCCATCCCTGCCACACCCACCTCGCTCCCCCGAGGTCAAACACAACCCTGATTCGTCCCTCAATGAAATCAAGTTTGAACACCCCTGGTCCAAATGGTTCCTTTGAGGGTAATAATATTTTGCTTCTATATACTATTTTGCGCTGGAAAGACTTTTCCAGTCTTCAATTAGAATTTTCCCTGATTTTTTTTCCCACCCCAACAATCTTGTAAGGTAGGTCGGACAGAGAGAGAAGCCCAAAGTCATCTCCCCCAGTCTCCTGATCAAGTAGGGACTTGAACTGTAATCTCTATGCAAGTTTGCTACCTTAATCGTTGGGTGTCTTCGCGTTCCCTTCACAGATAGCCGAAGAGATCAGCAAACCATTGGCTTCCGTCAATAAGATCACCATGGTGTCAAGCGGGAACGGAGATGTGGGTGCTGCGAAGATGACCGGGGAAGTCCTGGAAATCATGAATAAGCTGCCTGACACTATTGAGAAGCTGACCGGTGTTAGCATCTCTCAGGTATCGCTCGAGGATTGCTGAGCTGTGGAGAGGAAGGGGTGGAGCAAATATAAAGCCCTTCTCAGTAGCAACTTAGCTAGAGTAAATATGCGGTTACCTATCCTGGCTTCCATTCCATATTTAGCGGATTAAGTAGAACCCGAAATCTGGGCTGTGTGGAAGGAGGAAAAACAATTGGTTGGAGACAAAAGAGGTGCTCCTTAATTAGCCAAAGAGAAAACACAGCTCAAGTGATGAGCAACAACCTTGTTGTTATTTCTGGGTTTCATCTTCTGGAAGTAGGTAGCCTGAGGTACTTTTAATCAGTGTGCTTGCTAGGGATGTTGGGAGTTGTAGTTTCTCAGTATTTGGAGGGCCACAGATTCTCTATGCCAGGGTGTCAAATTCAAGGCCTGAGGGCTAGATCCGGCCCATGGAGTGCTTAGATATGGCCCGCGGGCCCACCTTGGAAACAGCGAAGGACCGGCCCGTGGTGCCTCTGCCAGTAAAAAGGGAGCTTGGGGAGGCTGCTGCAGGCTGTCGAGGCTGAAAACAGAGCCCGGGCGGGCTGTGCGCGGCCTCCCGGAGCTATGCTTTTGCTGGCAGAAGGCTGAGGGAGGCTGTCGCAGTCAAACACGAAGCCTGGGCGGGCCGCACAGCCTCCTCAAGCTCCATTTCCACTGGCAGAAGGCTGCAGGAACCTGCTGTGGCCAAAAACGGAGCCCGGGAGGGCAATTGTGGACGAAAACAGACCCCGAGGAGACTGACATGGTCGAAAATAGAGCCTCAATGAGTGACATTGAGCTGGCCACTCCCCCCGACTATGCCCCCCCCCGGCCCCCTGTAGTCAAACACAATCCTTATGTGGCCCTCAGTGAAATTGAGTTTGACATCCCTGGTCTATGCTAATGGAGAACATCTCTGTTCTGGCGACTATTCCGTCTTACCCCAATCTAAACACCCTCGAGATGAGAGCTCTTTAATTCCCAGAATTCCCCAGCGAGCATGAGTATTATTGAGATCTCTTGGAGATGAAGAAACACACCTGATAGCTTATACACCGCTTCACAGTGCTTTCCAGCCCTCTCTATGCGGGATTGCAAAGTCAACCTATTGCCCCCAACAATCTGAGTCCTCCTTTTACCCACCTCAGAAGGATGGAAGGCTGAGTCAACCTTGAGCCAGGTGGGATTCGAACTGCCAAATTGCAGGCAGCCGGCAGTCAGCAGAAGTAGCCTGCAGTACTGCACTCTTAACCGCTGCGCCACGGAGACTCTAATGCATATTTCACTGGGGAAAGTCTCCATGTTCATGGGAGTGATGACTGAATTTTAATTTTTTTTGGGGTGGGGTGGGTTTGCTGTCTCTGCAGCAGATGAATCAGAAGAAACCAGGACGGATGAACTGATGGGGTCAGAAGGACAAGAAAAAGTCATCTTGAGAGTGACCACCCATGGATCATCATCAATATGCACCCATATTTAGTGTTCCTCCTATCAGTGCCCTCCTGTGAATGCCATACCTTTACTACGGACAAGATTGTTGCATGTCGATCCGTATCTGCAAATGCTGAGGTCTCGTTACTCTGCTGTAAGCACCGTGATAGCTGGTGATGTCTCTGGGTGGACCTGCGACATCAGTGTGTCGCACTGTGGATCCGTTTATACTGATTTCCACCGTCACTTTGTAAAACAGGATCCCGTCGTTCCTTTCCTTGATGCTGTTTTTGTTACCTGAGCCTGCTGGTCACTAGATACCCTTTTTTTTCCTATATACGTAAGCTGTCCTCAAGGATCTAACAATGGCTCTCGTTCTAAAAAGGCCTGGAAGAATATAAGAATGGAGTAAGGATGAAGGTTGAAACCCAAGATCTGTTTTTATTTATTTTTTTTAAAGGCCAGGTGGGTGGCCTGATTTCAGGGATTTCTATAGCAAGGGGAGGTCATTTAGGATTTTGTTCAGTCGTTTCCCTAAAGAGTTACCGCCTATGTACAGAGAGGGATTCGGTTAACAAGCCTAGTGATGTGTGGGTATCCCAGGGGTCTCCAGACTTGGCCAACTTTAAGACTTGTGGACTTCAACTCCCAGAATTCTCCAGCCAGCTATGCTTATTAATTAAGCTATGCTGGGTGGAGAATTCTGGGAGTTGAAGTCCACAAGTCTTAAAGTTGCCAAGT
>NW_020716837.1:178533-236072 GCF_900518725.1 Notechis scutatus
GAAGCTCACGTGGTCAGACGGCAGCCCTTCTACAGTGGCTTAAAATATCACCCCTGGACCTGTGCTTCAGAATTCACATATGCCGGGTTTGGCCTTCTTGCTTGCTCGTGTGTTGTGGCCTCAGCATGGTGCCTTGTCTGTGTTGGTCTGAGGAGAAGGACAGCCCGTTCTTCATGCTACTTGAGATTGTCAACTAAGAATAAAGGCCAAGATTAATGAATGCCTCCGGTGTCCCTTCTGTGCAGCCATTTCTACTTTCTGGCCCATGTTTTCCCCATCTAATGCAAGGGTCTTCAAACTTGGCACATTTAAGACTTGTGGACTTCAACTCCCAGAATTCCTGAGCTAACATGACTGGTGGAGGAATTCTGGGAGTTGAAGTCCACAAGTCTTAAATGTGCCAAGTTTGAAGGCCCCTGATCTAATATCCTGAACCTAGGAAAATACTTGCTATGAATACAGGTAATCCTCAACTTACAACCACAAGCCCAATGTTTCTGTTGCTAAGTGAGGAATTTGTTAAGAGAGTTTTACCATTTTTCTTGCCACATTTCTTAAGAGAATCACTGCCATTAGTAACACAGTGGTTAATCTGGTTTCTCCGTTGACTTTGCTTTTTGGGGAGTTTGGAAAAGGGGATCACATGACCCCAGGATACTGCAACTGTCATAAATGTGAGTCATTTGTCAAGCATCCGCATGTCAATCACGTGGCTAGGTGCACTAAGTCACTGCTATGGTTATAAGTGTGAAAAACGATCACAAGTCACTTTTTTCAGTCCCGTTGTAACTTTGAACGGTCACTAAATGAAGTGTTATAAGTTGAGAGCTACCTGTATAGAAAATACATAACAGCAAACTGCATTCTGTTTTCACATGTGATCCTGCTTTATCAGTATAGATATAATACGAATTTTGTCTGCATAATCTCTAACAATCCTTTGGATTGCAGTTGGGATGATGATTATTATGGTTGGTTGCAAAGTGAGCCAGATGATTAGACTGGGTTGGGCATTATTTTATTCACCTATCAAGCTCCTCCCGAGGACCTGGGATAATCGCCATGCATTGTTGTGGAATAACTAAATTTATCATCATAGAATGTAAGCTGTTCCATGTAAAGCTGCCTTTTGCAATTGACCGATAGCGATTTTTGTCAATGCCAATGGTGTTCAGTGTTGCTTGAGATTGTTATTATTATATCACATGGTGGTCAATGCAATGGAGACAACATATCTAATACTCCTGCTTTTTATATTCCCCATAACAACAACCCAGTGAGGCAGGTTGGACTAAGAGACAGTGACTGTCCCAAAATCATCCAGCCACTTTTTGTGCCTAAGACAGGATTGGAACTCAGAGTTTCCTGGCTTCCGGGCCAGCATCTTAACCACTACACCAAACTGGCTCTAGCCATGAGTATCTAAGGAGCCCCGAATTGTATCTCTCTCAGTGTCTAAAGCCACGCAAGCTGCTATGTAAAGAGATAATTTGAGCTGTCAGGAATTTTTACTGTGGGTAATAGAGATCATTTAGCTAGTTTAGTCAGTGGATGGTTTCACATATTCTGTGAAGGCATAATACCTATTACTTCATTTGCTTTTTGTTCAGTATGTATGAACCCAGTCCCTTGTTTGAAAAGTGTATGGTAAAATATATGGATTTAAGCTATTAAAATAAACCTTGGTTTTGCGTGATCCATAAATGCAGCTGGGCTTGGTTCAAGGCAGTGTTGATCCTCAACAGCTTCAAGATGTGTGGACTTTTAACTCCCAGAATACCCCAGTCAGTATAGCTGGAGTAAGGCAACTTTCTATGGGTGACCCATCTAGCCAAAAATACTCCGTGCAGCAAATGGGCCGTTTACACCTTGTTGCAAAGAAGAGGGGTAATTCAAAAAAGAGGAGACAGAAGGGCACCTTTACAAGTCCAGCACAAATTCAGAATACACGACTGATTTAAATAGAAATACAAGGCACTGGACACAAACGGAGATGATTAACAGCTTCATCCAGCTTCCCAAACGTGCATACATAAGTAAATTTTCGGTCTAAGTTTGCAGTCTAAATCTGGTTGTCTAAAACAGGGTTGTCTAAACCAACTTTTCAGATCTCAGGGACCACTAAATTCATAATTTTAAACCCCGCGGACCACTGATATGATCCTGCCTAATGACCGGCTGGGTGGGTGTGGCTAGGTGGTCATGTGACTGGGTGGGTATGGCCAACTTGATGTCACTCATATCGAGGGGCACTTCGCCATGCTCTTCTCCCCTCTCCCAGCCACTCCTCGCCTGCCTACCCGGGCTCCTTAGGGCCCCAACAGGAAGCAATTATAGCTAAGCAACCACCACAAGAAAGAGTTGGCAAAACAGCTGGCTCAGTTCAAATTGGATCTGACCGAGGAGGAGGCTCAGCAGAAGCACCTCACTGAGGACTATGAGCATAGGTTTTCCAAGCAGAGGGAAGACCTGCGGGAGTGCAAGGCCAGGTACCAGCACCTGGAGGCTTAGCAGACTGAGATGGTCAGCCAGTTCCAGGCCATGATGCAGTCCCACTCCGGCTCTTCCCTCCAGCCTTCGCCCAAAGCCCCACACTAAGAGGCTGAAGCAGACCCCAAGTTGGAATTTCTGCCCCCCTCTGACCTGCACAAAAATACCCCGAAGAAGGAGACTCTCTGCAGCAACACAAACATTCATTGCATGTATCCTACCCAAGGGCCATTGTTAGGAATATAAGTCACCTAACAGGTATTTGGGTTAGAAATATATAAACCAGGATAAACATTTTAGTACTATATCTTTAAGGGAATGCAAGAGCATGCAATTGGGTGTGGTTTCTCAAACGGCCATAAGATGGAGCCAGAAACCTGGGTTGTTTCAGTCTTAGTCTCAGAAGAGAGAGTGTCTGAGTGAGTATCTCTGTTTCCTTCTGTTGGAAAGTATTGCTGTTCCTCCATTTTTCATAATTGACTGATATTACTGGATTTAATGTAAGTCTGATACTGAACTGTTTTTGACACTGGAATTTGATATTTCGATTATCCCTGGATTGAAAAACTGACTGATTTACCTGTGAATGACTTTTGGACTGCTTATTTTGGACTTTGCTTAAACCTTTCTGGAAGTAAAAACCTACATTTACTGTACAGTGTATCTGTGTGCTCTGTGTGTATTATTCCAACACTACTCTCTATACATCTCCCTGTATGTGCTCATTCTCCTAACGTGGAATTACCTCAAAAGCCATAGTTTGAGGACCCCTGATTTGGTGCAATATGAAATTATGCAAATATTTTTTCTGTGGACCACCAAAGTTTTCTTGTGGATCAGCGGTGGTCCACGGACCACCAGTTGGTGACCGCTGATCTAAAAAAACCAGTTTTGTCCATGCAAATGAATTGGGATTACAGCTTCCACATTTGCTGGCACTGAATGTTCTGGAGCAGTGGCCCCCAACCTTTTGGGCACCAAAGGCCAGTTCTGTAGAGAGGTGTTTTTCCGTGGACTGGAGGGGGTGTGGTCTTGTGTGCTGCTTGCATCCCACAGATTGGGCTTCACTTGTCTGTGTGGCCCAATTTTTGGCATGCCACTGCCCGTTGCCAGTCTGGAGACCTCCACACACTTGGAAGGCTGTTGGGAACGGTTTCCATTAGAGGACTCCCATCAAGTGGAGTTCTGTTGTCACATTGCATTTCAGAGGTGTATTCTCTGTAACCACCAGAAAACTGGTTGGCTCAGCAGTTAAGACCCTGGATTTGTCGGCTGGAAAGCCACCAGCCCACGTCTGAGACCCACACGCCACACGATGGGGCGAGTTCCTGTCCTCACTGCAGCTCTGCCAACTTAACAGTTCGAAAGCAAACAAATGCAAGTAGATAAATAGGTACCACTTCCGGTGGGAAGGTAACAGCACTCTGTCACGTCATGCTGGCTACATCACCACGGAAATGTCTTCAGATAGTGCTGGTTCAATAGCCTTGAAATGAAGAACGAGTACCATCTCCTTTATTTGGCAACTACTAGCTGAGTAAAATCCCAATGAACTCATTTATCCTTTTATTCTCTGTAACAAAATGGTTGCTGTCCCTATAAGAACCTAAGGAGCTTTCAACTGGCTTGAAATACTAGTTTCCCAACCCAAAGGGGGGAAATAACGTATGTTTTCACAATGCCTGACAATCCATGATATATAGATGGTCCCAAAGATGCTTTTTTTCAAGAGGCAACTGGACTTTCTGCTTTTTCTTCGAAGACTTCTCATCCCAGAAGCTTCCTCAGCTCTGACTGGGTGGTGGCGAATGGAAGGATTTACACTCCTTGCAGACAGCCTGTGATTTGCATTTTAGTGAGTTGTTAGGGCTATCTGGAGGTTTATCTGTGTCATCAGGGTCATCTGATTAGTGGAAATGGGTGTGGAGCCTTCTTGGAACAGTTGAAAGGACTGTGTGGTAGACTGGAAATAGATGATGTCTCTGTTGAGTCCAGTTGCCCCTTGAAAAATCATCTTTGGGACCGCCATGACCTGGATGACTGAGAATCTCCATAGATACGTAGATAGTTGATTACAGTTTGTCTAGTGGCCAAGAAGTTTTCAAAATATTGATGCATATGCAAGGATCGTATTTCCACAGAGGGATAGTATCAAGATCACGAGAAGCGTTACTACTGCTTTACACTGCACTGTTAAGACCATCCGTGGAATACTGCATCTGGATTTGGTCACCACGATACACGAATGATATTGAGACACAAGAAAGTGCAGAGAAAAGCATCAAAGATACGGGGTCTGGAAGCTAAAGAGAGATTTCGTTTCTCATAGCAGTCTTCCAATATTTGAGAGGCTAACGCAAAGAAGAGAGGGACAACTTATTCTCCAATGCCCCTTAGGGCAAGACAAGGAGTAACAGATGGAAGCTTATCAAGGAGAGAACCAACCTAGAACTGAAGATAAATTTCCTGACAGCGAAGAGAGTAAACCAGTGGAACAGCTCGCCTCCAGAAGTGGTGGTTGCTCCAACACTGGAGGATTTTAAGAAGAGACTTGTCTGAAATGGTATAGGGCTGTGATGGTGAACCTATGGCATGCGTGCCACAGGTGGAACGCAGAGCCATTTGTGCGGGCACGTGAGTCCCGGCCAAACTTACCTCACTGCGTGCCTCCCAGCTGATTTTTGGCCCATTTGAGGCCTTTTTTCGGCCTCCCAGAGGCTTGAGGGAAGCCTCTGCAGTCTTTGGGGGCCAAAAAAATGGGCCTGTTTCATCACTTCCTGTATTTCCCGAAATACCAGAAGTGATGAAACGGGCCCATTTTTCGGCCTCCAAAGACTGCAAAGGCTTCCCTCAAGCCTCTGGGAGGCCGAAAAAGGCCTCAAACGGGCCGAAAAATCAGTTGGGAGGTGCGCACATGCGCGGTGCAGGTAAGGGGGTGGCGGTGGGGGAAATCTCACGAGCATGCGTAGGGAGCATGGGGGGGGGCGCACATTGTCTTCTGGGTGCTGGCACGCGAGCGAGCGTATGCGAGCATGCACACAATTTTCAGCAGAGGAGCCCCAAAAGGTTAGCCACCACTGATATAGGATTTCCTGCTTGAACAAAGGGGTGGATTAGAAGATCTTCAAGGCCCTTTCCAACTGTTATTTTGTTTATGACTCCTGGATAGGATTATGTTTATTTTATTTTATTTATTTATTTATTTTGTCAAGCGATTATAAGATATGCCTTGGTTTTGATTCCTTCCTTTCCCACTCTTTAATACGCTGCAGCTGAAACAGGTTTCTCATTTAATTCAGCAGCTTTTTAATCCAACAATGTTCTCACGTGGCTTTTTGGATCCAGACACTAAGTAGCCCTTCCTGTCCCTGTGTTTGATTTAGTGGGGAAATGAAGTGAGGCTGATCCAGGGCTGTGCAGCTGTGTGAGAGCACAACTCAACCCTGAGACGCCAGCTGCGAGGGGCAGCGGATTTCACAGCAGCCCTGAAAGACACAACGTGACAGATGTGCTGTTGCAAAAAAAATAGCAGCGAACAAAAGGGATGTCTGCTGGGCCCCCTTCTGATGACTCAGGGCTGTTTCTTCTCCAGGATGACGTGAGGCTCACACATCCTGCCTGCAAAGGGACAAAAATCCATCAGGCTAAGTGCAGAGTTGGCTGCTTGCTGTTAGCTATTTAGCCAGCATGAAATCATTTTTTCCCCCTAGTCTGCAAGGGGAACAGGGGAAAAAAACAGATTATCATAGAACAGGGGTAGGGAAACTTAGCTCTTTTATCACTTATGGACTTCAACTCCCAGAATTCCTGAGTGAGTCATAAAAGGTTCCCCATCCCTGGCCTACTGGTTTTTTCAGTTGTGAGGGAAATCAATTTTTGACTTGAATGGGACTGTTTAATATAGGACATATTTTTATATATATTCTTTATATGTCCTACATTTGTATATTAAACAGTCCCATTCAAGTCAAAAATTGATTTCCCCCACAACTGAAAAAACCAGTAGGCCAGGGATGGGGAATCTTTTATGGCTCACTCAGGAATTCTGGGAGTTGAAGTCCATAAGTGATAGAAGAGCCAAGTTTCCCTACCCCTGTCATGGAATAACAGAGTTGGAAGGGCCCTTGGAGGTCATCTGGTCCAACCCCCTGCTCGAGCACGAGAGTCTATTCCAAATATTAGCCTCTACCTGGGATCGAACACACAGCCTCCTGGTTAGAAAGCAATGTGCTTCCATTTAATCATTCTTGAAAGTAAACTTTCTGAATTCCCTCCCATCTAGGATCACCAGAATTCTAGGGAGTTCCCATGAGTTCCTTATGCTGCTCTCTGGCACTTGGCCCAGTTTGGGGCCGACGACAGTTTCCATAAGCCACAGCGCCTCTGAGGTTGCACCTGTGTAGAACTCACTGCAGGCTTTTTCAAGGAATGCAAAACCAGCTCCTATTATACTGTTGGCATCAACCGATATCTTATTAGAATCTTCCAAAAGAAAAAGAGAGAGAGAGAAAAAAAACAAGAGCAGGCAGCTTCCCTTCGATAGCTCAGCTGGTAGAGCGGAGGACTGTAGAAGCTTGCTTGAGTCATCCTTAGGTCGCTGGTTCGATTCCGGCTCGAAGGAAATTGTTTTTGGAGCCATTTTGATCCAGTGGTTAAGGCACCTGGATGGAAAAGTAGGAAACAGTGAGTCCTGCATTAGGCCCAAAGCCAACTGGGTGACTTTGGGCCAGTCACTGTCTCTCAGCCCAACCTACCACATAGGGGTGTTGTTCTAGGGTAGTGATTGCTAACCTTTTCGTCCTAGCATGCACACACGCATGCCGGCACCCATAATGCACTGCACACGTGGCTCCCCCTGCCCCCCCCATGCGCTGCATGCCTCTGCACATGCGCACACATCTCCCCCACACACCACACACCCCGTGCATGCACGGCAGATACCCGACAACCAGCCAGCTGACGGGACGGGGGCACGCAGGCACAGTGCGCCTGATTTGGGGCGACGACTCACATGTCGGCAGAAATGACTCTGTCTGCCACTTCCACAGAGGTGGGTATTCAGCAGGTTCTGACCAGTTCTGGAGAACCGGTAGCGGAAATTTTGAGTAGTTCAGAGAACCAGCAAATCCCACCTCTGACTGGAGATTTTACAGCATCCTTCCCCTGCCACATCCACCAAACCACACACCCACAGAACCAATAGTAAAAAAAAAAATTAATCCCACCGCTGCATTTCCGGCATGCCTGCTATAGGTTTGCTATCACAGTTCTAAGGAAAATAGGAGGAGGGAAGTGTGCTGGATAGGAAGGAGAAGGGCAGTTCAGAAGTGTGAAACACAAATTAAATAAACATTTGCCAAGTTATTAGTAAAAAAAATAAAGGCAGGATACAAACTAACAATCAAATTCAAGAATACTGCCTTTAATATATGGAAGGCCTGGAGCTCTGAGGCTACCAGATGACTCCAGTTGAACCTCCTTCCCAGGGGTGGGATTCAAATTTTTTAACAACCGGTTCTGTGGGCGTGGCTTAGTTGGTGGGTGTGGCTTGGTGGTCATGTGACTGGGTGGACATGGCTTGGTGGTCATGTTGTTGGCTGGGTGTGGCCAACTCATCGGAGGCACGCATCTCCTCGCCTGGCATATCATGACTGTGGGGATGTTGCAACAGTCGTAAGTGTGAAAAATGGTCATAAGTCACTTTTTTCAGTGCCATTGTAACTTTGAATGGTCACTCCACACAAGCAAAGTACAAGCAAAGGAGGCGGGAAAAAGCTCCAGAGAAGTTCCTGAGACAGGAAGCCTAGTCCTGCCAAGAATGTAATAAGGGTTAACGGAGAGGCAGTTCCTGTAAGCAACACCAGAATGTTTCCTTCCTGCCTTCCTTACAGGATTAGACCAGTAATTTCTTCTAACAACCGGTTCTCCGAACTGCTTAGAATGTTAACAACCGGTTCTAGCGAATAGGTGCGAACTGGTAGAATCCCACCCCTGATCCTTCCCTAAACAATATTTTTTCATCTCCCAGCAATTACAGTCCCAATATATGAGGTTCTCTAACATATCTTACAACCATGATGTGATGTATCCAATAAACATGTTCTTTGAGGAATCTACCTGCCGCGGAGTTCTGCTTTCAATGGGTGCATTACTCGGAATGTTGACATAGCACACGAAACCACACACCCCTCCAGTTTATGGAAAAACTTATCTCCATAGAACTGGTTCCTGGTGCCCCAAAGATTGGGGGCTACTGCACTAACCAAACCAGGGGTGGGCTGCTGGGAGTTTGCAGGGGTTCGGGAGCCCCTCTAGCTAAGATTCTGTGCAGTTTGGAGAACCCCCAAATCCCACTCTTGGCTGGCCTCGCCACCCCACTCCTCCTCTCCCAGGAGTCCCCACACGGCCCATTTGGGATGCAGGTAAGTCCAGGGTGTACCTGGAGGCTCTCAGAGGGGGAAAAACGGGCCACCCGGAAGTTCAGGAAGACCGGAAATGGGCCTGATTCCAGTTTCTGGAGGGCCTCTGGAGCCCGGGGTGGCCATTTTTGCCCTCCCTGAGCCTTGAGGAAAGCCTCCGGAGCCTGGGGAGGCCAAAAATGACCCCCCCGCCATGGTGCAGGAGGCCGACTAGGCCAC
This sequence comes from Notechis scutatus, assembly GCF_900518725.1. The sequence continues at coordinate 187,662 of NW_020716837.1, forward strand.
GCCCACCATGGCCATACCCACCCAGCAACCAGGCAGAGAACCCGTGGCTAAAATTTTTGAAGCCCACCCCTGATCCTAAAACCCTCTCCTCCTCCTTTCTATAAAGCGGAATCTATCTTTCCATGCAAAGCAGTAGTATTCAAGCCACCATGAACTTTATTTATATGTCAAATTAAATATGCCACGTGTCCTTTTTTTTTCTAGACCACTGGAAAAATAATCTGACTCAGTGGTTTTTTTTTAAACTTGGCAAGTTTAACAGATGTGGACTTTTCAACTCCCAGAATTCCCTCAGCCAAGGTCTTGGATGAGAAGTGAAATATTTTCAAGGGGGGGAAGAAAAAATCAAGAAAGTCCAGTTGCCTTTTGGAAAAAGCACCTTTGGGACAATCATGACCTGGATGATTGAGAACCTCCAAAGACAGGCTCCAAAGTTCTTTAAAGCTTTCTTAGCATGAAAAGCCATGGGTCAACAGAGTTGATTCTGCAATTCATTAACTGGATTAGGTCGAAATAAAGCTTTGTTTGCATCTTCCATCATATTTAAGCCTACTTGGCCCAAGACTATGCAATCGTATCTCCCCAAGTTTAAAATGAAATATTTAAATGGCAATGCTTTCTTTTGTGCTTACAGATGTTTGCCATTTACCTTTATCTGGATGATTACACATTTGAAGGCTCTACTGATTAATCATTTGGGTTACAAAAAAATATATATATAGACCAGGATATGTGCCTTAAATAGATCCATATTTAAGTTGAAGTCCGCCCATCTTAAAGTTGTCAAGGTTGAAAAACACGTAATAAAATAAGAGTTGGAAGGGACCTTGTAGGTCATCTAGTCCAACCCCCTGCTCAAACAAACCTTATACTATTTCAGACAAATAGTTATTCAGTCTCTTCTTGAAAACCTCCAATAAAGAAGCACCCACGACTTCTGAAGGCAAGCTGTTCCACTGGTTACTTGTTCCCACTGTCAGGAAATTTCTCCTGAGAAATTTTTGGCCTGGACTGCAGCACCCTGACAGTCAAAAGGGTGGGCGTGCAGCCCGCTCTGTGCCCTGGTTTTGTTAACAGAGGCACCGCAGGCCGGTCCTTTGCTATTTCCAGGCCAGTCCCACAGGCCAGATCTAAGCAGTCTGCAGGCCAAGATCCAGCCCGCAGGCCTTGAGTTTGACACCCCTGCACTGGTTAATCATCCTCCCTTTTAGTTCCAGGTTAGTTCCAGCAACAGAGCTGGTCTCTCCAGTCATGTGGCTAGAAAATAAATTCCGGTGAAGCACGCACAAAGTATGATAGCTCCACACAACGTGACCCACTGGAGCCTGGCTGCTGCTACCATGTATAGAAAGGCTGAACCCAACCCCACCTCCCTCCCTTCTCTGGCAGCCTCTTTCCTATCTGCCACATGGAAGGGCCTCCGTCTGCTGAAGGATCAGGTGGTGGAATGTATGTACAGAGGAGGCCCTGGGGATCAGAGGAAGGGTCAAATGTGGAGATAGGACCCAGGTATGGATGGAATGGACATGAGAGCGAGGAATAGGAATTCTGATAAAACATTTTCTCTCGTCCTCGTTTCTATGCCTTAAGCAGCCTTGCTCCCTTCTGTCCCTCTCTACAGAAGAAGGCGGGGTCATGGAGGTGGGGGGGTACTGCCTCAGACAAAGATTTAAAACTGCTTTTACTTTTCTCTGCGGAAGGAGGGAAGGTCGAGGGAAGTTGAGGGGGTGCTGCTTTGAACAGCTCTGCAATAGGAAAGAGGTTGGAACTGCACAATCTTAGCAGGGAAGAAGTTACCACCTTAAACCACTAGCCAGGATATTAGGGACAAGAATAGTTTGCTTATATGAAAAAAACCACAAAACCACATAGCTGGCATATGAAACTAGGATACTTTGCATGATACCCGTGACCTGGGGTGAAACACAGGTGATGCAACATTTAGCTGTGTAGGGGTCTGAGATCCAAATAACCAATCAATATTATCTGTTATAAATGCATTATGAGGGGAAGGGCAAAGGGCTGAATGGGACCACCCCTTGACTATAAAAATTGCTGCAAGAGTGGAATCGGGGCCTTTGGTTAGCTTTTGAACTAAGGTCCTTATATCTTGGTACCAAAATAAAAGTATCATTTTGCATCACACCTTGTGTTCGGTGACTTCTCGGCTTCCGACACCAAGCAAGAGCCCAGTTTTGGAGACAACATGCTTTTTGCGGCCTTTGTTTACATGGGGGGGGGGGGGAGAGTGCACCCCTGAAGGAAATATAGAATGTTTTTCCCCCCTATACCTCTGAACAAACCCAGAAGTCAGTCCGTTGGACACGGTGCCAATCTTGTCACAGTTCATTGACACCTTAGCTGATGTTTTCCATATGTGCTAGCTAGGCTCTCATTCATGGTTTGGATATAAATGGACTATTGCAACCCGAGACATTTGGAAGGCACTCAAGAGAGAAAATTGTGTTGAAGAGAGCGCCAGTTTGGTGTAGTAGTCAAAGGGGCTGGCTTAGAAACCAGGAGACTGTGAGTTCAAGTCCTGCCTTAGGTGTGAAAACCCATTGGGTGACTTTGGGCCAGTTATTCTCTCAACCCAATCCACCATCGTTTTTGGGGAAAGTAGGAGAAAGGAGTATTAGGTCTGTTTGCTGCTTTGAGCTACTTATAAAGTAATAAAGATGGGATAAAAATTTCTGATAAATTGTTTCAAGAAAGTCACACCACTCAACGATGGGTCACCTTGACTGGCCAGCATTGATTTAACAAGGCAAGGAATAAGGAACAAGGCTGCTGAATTAAATAAGTTACTGTGTATTGTTTTAAATTAATGCAGGGGTCTTCAACCTTGGCCACTTTTTTAAGACATGTGGACTTCAACTCCCAGAATTCTGCAGCCAGTCTGTAAGTTTTAAAGTGGTGAAGGTTGGAGACCCCTGGTTTAATGCTTCAATATTGTATCCCCAGTGGTGGCCAACAAAGAACCAACAGCACGGTGGTGTTTTCTGTAAAAAGGACTGCATTGCCTCCTTGCTGGCATTTTTCCATGTAAATAATTTACACCTCTGTAGCTGGTTTCCAATCTTTGCTGATCAGATTTCCAGGTCATCTTAAGCGACCAATTCCAGAATCTGCACATTCTTCCTTTGCTCCAGCTGGCTAACCATTCCTCTCCCTATAGAGTTCAATCAACTTTCACCGGACACTACAGGTGGATGACTCTTACCAGTTAGGAAATTCCATTTGTTTTTGTTTTTTTAATGATAGAATGAGGCTTGCTCGTCCCACAAGGTGAATGATCAGATTCACTCAACACAAAAGAAAACGTTTTAAAAAAACAACTTTTATTTGTTCACAGGACTTTTCAAATATGAACAAACAGGGATTTTTTTAAAAAGAAGAAAAAGCAAAGAAGACAAATGAGTGGAACAGGTGAGTAAAAAGTTGGATCAACAAGCAGAAGAAAAGGCAGGACAGAGTCCACGCATCTCGTTGAGAAATACTGATAGAAGGCAATCTTTTAGGGGTGACCCATCGAGCCAAAAATACTCCATCTAGTATTTTAGGGGCAAAGTTAGTGTGTCTTATGCTCTTCCATTTAGCCACACTAACTTAAGTGGCCTCTCTATATTTGACACTTGCTATCACTTAAGCAACACAATGGCAGTCTACATCTGCAATAAGATGGCACGTCATATATTGAGTAAACCTGAAACAAATCATGCATTGCCCCCTTGTACATCCTGGAACATTTGAACTTCATTCATATTTCTTTTGGAGCAGACATACCCTCAAACACATCTATCTCTACACCTCTCCCTAAAACAAATTTAAATTTTTAGCACTTACACGGCACCTTCCTTCCTATTTAATGGAATTGCTTCTTTGAGCAGCAATTAAGCAATGTATCTTTTACAAGCACCTAATTTGAATGAAGCGGAAGTGACCTTCGTTTTTAGTGCATCTTATGCCCTACATAGCAATGTTCAATTAATAATTCAACTAAGGTTAGGATTTAAGATTAAAGCTAAAGTTTGAACAAACGCCCGCTTTAGGGAGCAAAATACTGTTAGTTTTTTGTTTGGCAAAACATGAAGCTGTGATAAACATCCTTAGATTTAGTCACAGACTTGAAACATGTCAACCCCGAGTGGGATAAGTCAAGTGTGGTAGACAGGTGGGACATGAATACTGATGGTGGGGAAAAAGAGCCAAATCCAGCCCACGCAAGGATTTTTCCATTGCAGATACAGAATATGGATGCCTTTAAGGCAAAGCCAGGAAGGTGAAAGGAGCATTTGGCAGAACAAGGAAGTGGTTCCATTTTAAAGGTATCTGTTTTCCCCTAAGCAAGTCTGCTCCAAACTGTCTACTTCCTTGTCGAAGCTGCAGTTTTATTTAGGTTGACAAAAGAGATATGGTAGGTTGGGGAATAATAAATACAGTAAGAATTACAGGCAAGGAAGGAACTGCATCTTCTCCCAGTGTCTTACACAGCCTCCCCTCACCTGATTTTACAAGGTACCTGCCATAACTAAAAAAAGTACTACATGTAAAAAAAAGCCAAGCCAACTTTAAACCATCGTTAAGAGGCTGCTGTGTAAGAAAAGTCTGAAAAGAGAGTGGACAGGTTAAGTTTTGAGAAGAAGGAGAAGGAAACACAGGGTAGAGATGCAATTTTTTTTTTAATTTTTATTTTGTGAGGACTTATTGAACAGGTGTCAAAAGGGCGCGAGGTTTAGCCTCAAGCTTCTTCCTCCGCCTCTTCTCCAAAATCCTCCTCTTCCTCAGCTGTGGCATCCTGGTATTGTTGATATTCAGAGACGAGGTCATTCATGTTGCTCTCCGCTTCCGTGAACTCCATCTCGTCCATGCCCTCACCTGTGTACCAGTGCAGGAAAGCTTTGCGACGGAACATGGCTGTGAACTGCTCGGAGATGCGCTTGAAGAGCTCCTGGATGGCCGTGCTGTTGCCGATGAAGGTGACCGCCATTTTCAAGCCACGGGGAGGGATGTCGCACACGGCCGTCTTGACGTTGTTGGGGATCCACTCGACGAAGTAGCTGCTGTTCTTGTTCTGCACGTTCAGCATCTGTTCGTCCACCTCCTTCATGGACATGCGGCCTCGGAAGACGGCGGCCACCGTGAGGTAGCGTCCGTGCCGGGGGTCGCAGGCTGCCATCATGTTCTTGGCGTCAAAAACTTGCTGCGTTAACTCAGGGACCGTGAGGGCCCGGTATTGCTGGCTGCCACGGCTGGTCAAAGGAGCGAAGCCGGGCATGAAAAAGTGGAGCCGAGGGAAAGGAACCATGTTTACAGCAAGCTTGCGGAGATCGGCGTTCAGCTGTCCGGGAAAGCGGAGACAGGTCGTTACGCCACTCATGGTGGCTGAGACCAGGTGGTTAAGATCCCCGTAGGTTGGAGTGGTCAGCTTGAGGGTGCGGAAACAGATGTCGTAGAGAGCTTCGTTGTCGATGCAGTAGGTCTCATCTGTGTTCTCCACTAGCTGGTGGACAGAGAGGGTAGCATTGTAAGGCTCCACCACGGTATCTGAGACCTTGGGGGAAGGCACCACGCTGAAGGTATTCATGATACGGTCAGGGTACTCTTCACGGATCTTGCTGATCAGTAAGGTGCCCATTCCAGAACCGGTTCCACCCCCTAGAGAGTGGGTCAGCTGGAATCCTTGCAGGCAGTCACAACTCTCAGCTTCCTTCCTCACAACATCTAGGACTGAATCCACCAGCTCGGCACCTTCTGTATAATGACCTTTGGCCCAGTTGTTACCAGCTCCACTCTGGCCTGAAAAGTTCAGAAGAAGTAGATGGGGAATACATCATTAAATTGGGTTAGGAAAGCCACCTTTCCCTTCGACTGCTAGCTACTTCTACTTCCCTGGCCTTTCCGCATCAGATGTATACAGATTATCTTCTTGAACACGCAACACTATTCTTCAAACCTACCATAGGAGGGTCCTTCAAACCCTCCACACTCACGAGAGAAACTTTCTAACAGTGAGGACAATTAACCAGTGAAACAGCTTGCCTTCAGAAATCATCACTGGAGGTTTTTGAGAAGAGACTAGACAGACACTTGTCTGAGATTGTATAGGATGGTTCTCATGCTTGAGCAGGGGGCTAGACTAGAAGACCTCCAAGGTCCCTTCCCACTCTGTTATTTGGTCCAAGATCACCCACCCAGTTTTTCATGCCTAAGGCAGGACTAGAACTCATGAAGTATCTTGGTTTCTAGTCCAGCACCTTAACCGCTAGATTGAACTGGCTTCTACATTCAATACAATCCTCTCTGGAGTGTCCTCCAAATGTTTCGGGTGACAATTCGATTGATACCTAAGTCATAAAAATGACAGCCTAGTTAGTACAGCTGGAGGGCACCAGCAGTTTTAAGTATCAACGAAGTGCGACAGTCCCCTGAAAATTGGGTGGATTTCAATTCCCAGAAATTCTGGGAGTTGAAGTTCACGCAGCAGAGATCCAAAACCTGGAAGGCAGAACCAAACATTCCAGAAGACGTAGCTATCCCAGCTTGCCCTGAGCTCACTTATCTTTGCCTGCCCCTCCTATCATGTCAATGCTTTGCAACGTCGTCTTCTCTTCCTCCTTCAATAGCAAAGTAAATTATCAAGACAATTTGACAAAAGGTGCTGGTTGCTCAAACTTAGTCTAGACCCTATATTTTCCCCTATCAAATATAGCTACAAGTAGCAAAAAAAAAAGAGGTAGTTTCTTACCAAATACAAAATTATCTGGTCGAAATATTTGTCCAAAAGGTCCAGAACGCACTGAGTCCATGGTTCCTGGCTCCAAATCAACCAAAATGGCACGAGGGACATATTTACCACCTAGACAAACAAACAAAAACACGTGTAAGGGAAAATCCATTGCCGTAACAAAGTAAGTTTCCTCTGACGAAATTACAGTTGAGTTCTAGCTATCAAAGTAGCTTGCTTGTGCCTAGTTGTTAAGATTTCAGAGGAGAGGCTGAGCATTGGTAAGGCAGTCAATGAATTAAAGCAGTGATCCCCAACCTTTTTTATGCCGCGGCCTGGTACCGGTATCAGCTGGGCGCTGCGGCCCAGTACCGGCATCAGCTGGGCGCTGCCATCTTTTTTTGATGAAAAAGTGCTTCCGGCGAGCTTTCTACCCGGAAAAGCTCACCGGAAGCACTTTTTCATCAAAAAAAGATGGTGGCGCCCAGCAAACCAGCGGCCCGGTAGGTAATTCAGTGGTTGGGGACCCCTGAATTAAAGGATGTCAGACATTCCTTAATTATAGCAGAGGCCTCCAAACTTGGCAACTTTAAGGTTTGTGGACATCAACTCCCCAAATTCCCTAGCCACACAATATAGCTGGCTAAAGAATTCTGGGAGTTGAAGTCTTAAAGCCTTAAAGCTGCCAGGTTTGGAGGCCCTCGATATAAAGGATGGGTGGAAGGAACACACAGAATTGAGTTACAAAAAGTGGGAGAGAAAAAAAAGAGGCATTTCAATATAGTATTAAAAATATTGTAGTCATCTTTCCAATACTTGTTGGGGTACACCTTTCTCAATCCAATTTATTATCTCAATCCAATTTATTAGGCTATCTTTGTAGGGTAAGATGAAGGTTAATCCTGAGCCAAGCCTTTTAATTTAATACAGGTAGTCCTCAAATTACAACTGTAATGGAGACTGCCCATTATGGTCACAGGTTGTACAACTAGTTTTATGTCACACCTGATTTTACAAACTTTTTTTGCAGCCGTTATTAAGTGAATATGGCAATTGTAAAGCAAACCCCATGGTCATTATGGGGGGGCGTGGTTTTGCCAAAAATCAGAAGTACCAATTTTCAGCAAAACTGTCATAAAATGCAGCCACATGACCAGCTTGCAAAGTCTTAAATGCAGCTGTGTTGCCAAATGCAGTGGTCACGTCACCACAGGAAAGGGGAGTTTTGGATCTGGGTCACCTTTTGGGGGTTGGTCATAAGTTGAGTGTTAAGAAATAACTATTAGAAGTCTACTTTAAGTTCACGTAATGACTGTTGGGATTCTTAGCAAGCTCAGACTATAACTATACAAGGTCATACACAGTAGGAATGATTCTAGAGAAGACAATGAGGAAATTCAACAAGGATTCATATTTATTTGTTGGAAAACATTTGGATCAAATCAGGCCAAAAGAGTGAGGGAGGAGGAAGAGGAGAGGAAGGCTTACCAGTGGCCTCATTGTAGTAAACACTGATGCGATCCAGTTGTAGATCACTGTCACCATGGTAGGTCCCAGTTGGGTCGATTCCATGTTCATCACTGATCACTTCCCAGAACTTTCAAGGATAAATAAAAAGAGAAAGGTTTGAGTTAGGTGGAGGGGGAAAAAGCTGTGTATTCCAGCAGCACATTCCAAAGTATTTACAATAGGAAGTATGATCTTTCCAGGTTATATGCCAATTTTCCATTCTTAGACTAAGAGACATACATTCTTGGGACAATCTGTCAAGAAACTTATTTGCCGAACACTGAGAGACAAGCCCTTAAAAAGTCCCAAGTTTTCCCCAACTTGGTACTCTTCTGTGGCAGACTATAACTCCCCATATGCCTTCCCACAACAAGAGTGGCTGAGGCTGATGGGTTTCTCATCAGAAATTTTGTATCTTAGAGAACCTCTCGACACTTTATTATAAGTCTTGTGCTACTAGCCAATTTATAATCTGCTTAGTTTTATACAGGGCCCAAACGTTTTGGACACTGTAAGAGTGTTTGCAGCGTGACTACTGTTGTGAGACCACCCAGGAGCACAACACAGCATACAGAGGCTTTGTCTTTTAACAGTGGTTTATATACATACATATATGCTATATACATACTGCTATATACATACATGTTAGGCACATACCAGGCAAGCAATCAGTCTTCATTACTCTGCACTGAGAACTACAATGGAGATAGAACATGAGGAGAGAGACGCCCTCTTCATGGCCGCCTTTATATAGACAGCTTCTTAAAGTGGCAAATACCCTGCTGACTCATTCTCATTGCATCATCGTTTACAGCACCCTTACAACAGCTGGTCAGCTATTAAATCTCAATACCTTAACACAGAACAAGGAAGCTGTGAAGAGATGCCATACGTGTTTTCCATTCAGAAGACCCCTTTAAATCAAAGGTCTCCAACCTTGGCAAGTTTAAGACTTATGGACTTCAACTCCCAGAATTCTTGAGATAAGATGACTGGAGAAGGAATTCTGGGAGTTGAAGTCCACAAGTCTTAAAGCTGTCAAGTTTGAAGACCCTTGCTTTAAATGCTTGGTATTTCCAATATGAAAGAAGGAACAAAGTCCACAAAATCTCTACCCTAACTAGAAACCACCACCCTTCCCTAACCTGGTGCCCAGCTGTGATGGGATCTCTAGCCAGCACAGTCCTATTGGTAGAGAGAATTCTGAGGAGGATAAACCACCTGGAGAACAGACCCAACAAAATGAGGAAAAGAACCCCCCCCCCTCCCAAGAGAGATCTTCTCAGAGGATAGGATGGGAGAAAATACAAGAATCTCTGGCACTGACACCAAAACCAAATTGTATTTTTGCATAGACCTAATTGGCCGCAGCACCTTTGAGCCAAAAGCTCTCCGTCCTCAATGGCAAAAAGGGTGAATTCAAGGTGTGGTCAGAATCCATTGCTATCCCTTTACAGTTCCAAGCTGGAATCTGGGCGTTGTAAGTAGACTTCAGGGCTCTCTGCTCTCATCCAGGCTTGGATGGGGGAAAACAACATGAATGCAAGCGAGAAGGATTTATGCCTATTTTAAAAGGCCCAACCATCCTAAGACACCAACGATCTTCACATTAATCACAGCCACCCTTTTTTTAAAAGCAGCAACAAAACTTCCCTCTTAAAGGACAGAGGAGCTGACTAAGCAGCTGCAACAGCCATACAAGCTCCGCTTTGTTCTCCTGAAGGCCAGGCTTCATAAAGAAGCTCTTAGCTGCAGTTGTAATCGTGTCTGATGGCCTTGCTCTTACAGGTGTGGACTACATCTCCCACCACATCCCATCTTTAGAAAACAACTGTTCCTTGCTTATTCATCAGAGGACTTCTTCCACCTACTAGAAGATCTGATGGACCTGTGCTAGAATTCCTAAGCAGGACCAAACCTTCACTTTGAAATGGTCTTCTTATCACTATCTCCTATTTAGTATAGGAGCTAAGGAATGGCTCCCCAACCACTTCATCCCTTAAGAATGTCTTGAAAATTGTCCCTTTCCGCAGGATATTTTGCAATTAGCAAAAAGACTTTCCTAAATTAGCTTACAAATTGTTTTCACATTTGTTTTGCTTTGTTTTGATTGAAAAAAAATGCCTTCCATCTTAAGGAAGTAATTCTGGGCAGAATTTCTCAATAGTTTCCATCTCAGCTTACAACAGGCTTCAGGAGGATTCAAGCTGATTTAGTTCCAGGTACCCAGAAATCAGATTGCTAAACCCTACATTGGAAGAGGCCCGCCTCCCCCCCATGTCTTTGGCTGATGCTAGAAAAGAAAATTTGGGATTCTGCCTATTCACAAAATGACTGCCGTTCATATGGTGATCCAATATAAAGCAATAGCACTTAAGACTTATATATACTGCTTGACAGCGCTTTACAGCCCTCTCTAAGCGGTTTACAGGGTCAGCATATTGCCCCCAATAATCTGGGTCCTCATTTTACCAACCTGGAAAGGATGGAAGGCTGAGTCAACCTTGAGCCTGGTGAGATTCGAACTGCCAAATTGCAGGCAGATGGCAGTCAGCAGAAGCACCCTGCAGTGTTGCACTCTAACCACTGCACCACCACAGCACAACGAAAGTGTCAACTCAAAAATATTTCTCAGCAGAAAGGGAGTGGGGGAAGTAGTGCATTCCTTAAATGCTTTCATAGATAATCGCTAGTCTTCTGGCACGCAAGATTACTACTGGAGAGCATGATTGATGATGACTCTTGGCTATGGACGTGTCCCATTGGAGAATATACATCCAGGAGTGGGGGAAGACCAGGGTCAAGGGTGAAATGAACGATGTGTCTCAGAGTCAGCTGCACCCAGGTAGTAGCGGCATGTTCATTCCTAATATTAAAAAAAAATTAACTCTGAGAAATGTGGCTAGAGACTCATGATTTGAATGGGGGTAGATGCCAGAGCCCTAATAAGAACAATATAAACCAGTGGCATCTCTCTAGTGTTTCGATCACATCTTCATCCATTTTAAGCTTAGCCCCCTTTCTTGGGGTCATGAGTCTTAGAAGCTAAACTACAGATACCTATAAGGATAAAGCATACCTGAAACCCAGTGGCATACTAAAAGAGATACTAAAATAAAGGCTAACACCTATACTCTTTTTCTGGTTATGATGGACAAGGTCTTTGTGGACATCAGGCTGGGGAATACCAGCCTTAGAACAATCCTAAGAGATGACATACTGCAGGGAAGGGATGGTCTCTTAGGGCAGTTTGCATATCAATTGTCATCTTCTCCCTTCAGAAACTCTATGGGCATTTCTAAGCAAGGTTTTAAGATCGTATGAGCTCCGCTGAACAGTCCGTGACTCGCTCTTTCTGTCCTTTTTCCACAGCCTTGGCTCAAACAGGTTTCACCACTTATTAAAATAAATCTCAAAACCTTTGAATATTCACCAACACTCACACACAATTTTTCAGTCAATTAATCCAATCACAGCAATAAAACTAAATTGGCTAACCACCCATCCATCTGGGTGATATGCTTCCAGATCCTTGGGAAGGCGTATTACAAGCTTATCAGTTTAATTCATAGCTAGTTGTTGATTTTGACATATGCTTAGTGTTGTGCAAACCCAGCTAACAAACCCAAATGACTTAACATGTACCATGATACGCTAAGTTAGAAAGATTGCATGACCAAATTAATATACAGGTAGTCTTAGATTTACCAATAGTTCATTTAGTGACCAGGAAGTTACAACAGCACTGAAAAGTGACTGGCTCTTTTTCACACTTATGACCATTGCGGCATCCCCTTGGATCATGTGACCAAAATTCAGAGGCTTGGCAACCGATTCATATTTGTTACCGTTGCAGTGTCCCCTTATGTCATGTGATTCCCTCTTTTTGAGACCTTCTGACAAGCAAAGTCAATGGGAAAACTAAATTAACTTAACAACTGTGGCAAGGAAGATTGTAAAATGGGGCAAAATCCACTTAACAAATGCCTCGCTTAACAACAGAAATTTTGGGCTCAATTGTGGTTGTAAGTCAAGAACTACCCATACTCAGGTAGAGAACAAGGCACCTGGTGCAATGTCCTTCCACAGTGGGCCACAGTGATTGGGTTTTTTGCTAGATGTCCACTATTTTTTTAAAATGACAGTATTTACCTAATACCCCAACTAAATCACATTTTGCCTTTAGAGCCATTCGCGACACCAGTTTACTTGAGTGCACTAAATCCACAATAAACACATTTCTTAACCTGGCAGGAAATATGCCCTTTAAATACCTCCTTTCTTTGGAGATTGAGAAAAGAGATGGTTCTCACTAGCCTACCAGCTTTTATTCCATAGACAGCTTGCATCTGTATCCCTGGAGATAAATTCTCCACAAGGCATTGTTAATGTTTTTGACTAACCCAGAATTCCCAAGGTCCACAGCAAAAGAAAGAGCAGAGTGATGAGGCCAACAGCCAGAAGCTTCGATTTAAGAGGGACCACCTCTGGAAAGCTACATCCCTTCACCTCCTAGACAAGGGATCAAACTTGAGGCCTGTGGGCCAGACACTACTTAGATTTGGCTCTTGGGCCGCCCCTGGATTCTAACTCACAACTGAGTGATTTGCTTAATGACTGTCATGAACTCATAAAAAAATTGGGTCTGATCGTGTGGATGCCTCGACTTAAAACCAAAATTCTGGTCCTGGTTGTGGTCGTTTTAAGTCAAGGACTTCTTGTACAACTGCTGCACTAAGTATATTAACATTCCTGACTCGTCTTCATGTAGGGCAAATTGATTCTACCCTCCTTCCTATCTGAGCGAAGTCACTGTAGCCACTCAAAAGCAGCAGAGAAAAAGCAGAGATGAAAAGCAGATGGAAGATTTTTCACTATTTTACTCCAAGCAAGCTTTTTAAAAATAGACCAAGATACCTAATAAAAACATGTAGAATTGGATCAAAATAGGCATCTGCTGACTAAGGATTTTAGGAGCAGAAGTTCAATACATTTGGGGGATGGGAAACAGATTTGAGGAAATTACAGACTTGGAATTTAATCTCCATCATACATCTGCATGCCTGCTTTGATAGAATAGGCGATAATTAAAGAACTAAAATCACCCATTTCCAATTTAGTCTCTCCCTGTTGGCTGCAAATTATAATTACAGTATGAAAACAGTCTTTTAACGTTCAAATTTCCCGAACAGCATAGGGAGAATCTAATTCTGCAACAATTCAGCATCAGTTGCAAAGATGGGTGCTTAGCTAACAAAAATGCCAACAATACAGAAGCAACTTCTAAGCATTGGACTATTTTCCAATGAATCGCAGGTTATTTCAACTCTTTTGTATTAAAAGTGTTACCCATCTGTATTTGTGTACTATTTCCTATACTGTATCCATAGATCAATTCATGGATTAAGGGTCATCTCATACTTAAGTGTCTTATCTATTTAAAGAAGATGAGTCACCTCATCTTAGCTGGCTCTATTGGGGCAAAGTGCAGAGCAAGAGTTGGCAATGACACATTAGCTAAACAATCAGCAACGCTAGTTGTGGGGTCCTTGGTGCTTCCTTGAGCTTGGTTCTTTTCTTGTAGACGTTTTTCATTACCCAACTACAATAAGACGGTGTTACCTTAGTATGCGCTTATGTGTAAAGCCCAGATTCCCTCATTTCTAAATTTTCTTTTAGGTCAGGGGTCCCCAACCACCAGTCCGCAGACCGGTACCGGTCCGTGGAACAAGTCCTACCAGGCCGCTGGTTTGCTGGGCGCCGCCATCTTGTTTTGATGAAAAAGTGCTTCCGGTGAGCTCACCGGAAGCACTTTTTCATCAAAACAAGATGGCAGCGCCCAGCTGATGCCGGTACCGGGCCGCGCCATAAAAAAGGTTGGGGATACCGGGCCACGTCATAAAAAAGGTTGGGGATCACTGTTTTAGGTAACAGTAAAGCAATTGGATCCAAAAGGAAAATGTTGCTGTCCATCATTTTAAAACTTTCTCTGGCCAGTTAGCTTGGCTATACACCAAAAAGCACACAGCATGCTGTTACCTTCCCACCAAAGTGGTGCCTATTTATCTACTTGCATTTGCATGCTTTTGAGCTACTAGGTGAGCAGGAGTTGGCCAGGAATGGGAGCTGACCCTGTCACAAGGCACTCAGGTCTCGAACCCGGCGGTCAGATTTTCAGTTGACAAACTTCAACATCTTTTAACCACTACTCTGTGATAGATAAGATAGGAAGCAGGGTCTCAAGATGCAGGAAAAGTAACCTCTTTTTCACTCTCTAGGCAGTGATTATCAGTGGTGAGGAAAAGAAATATTCCAAGCATTTTTCTAAAACTAGTAATGGTTGATTTAAAGGACACTGGGTCCCATGAACAGCTTCCATTCTTCCCTGCCCTTATGTCCCTCAAAGGAACATTTTACAAAGACTTGGAAGGAAGGAAGCAATTTCTGGAGGGATTGTTTTTGCTTCTTGCAGTATCTGAAAGGGCAAAGAATCTTGCAGTATCTGAAAGGCAAAACTTGCTTAATAATGCCCAGTGGAATGTGCTGTCTTTGAGATGTCAAAACATTCTTACAAGGTTCATGCAAACTTAGTCTAACATGGCTAACATGTTTTAGCCTGTAATTGCTGACCTCTGTAAAATCTAGCTGCTTAATGAAGTACCTGCCCAGATCATCTTTTCTAAAAAGATACTAATTTTAGACAATGCTGTGGGGACCTTCCCAAGTCCACGAGACCAGCTTAAACTTGAAAGTTGCCACATTTCATAGTATGTCTTCAACCCACTTTCTCCGCTCTTAATACAAGCAAAGTTTCTCCTTATATAAGAGCAGGCAAAGGGGCACAAACCTCTTAGGGCAGGAATGTCAAACTGTGTCAAGTGCTGGCCATGCCCATCCCTGTTTTAGCAAGGTGGGGAGTCACAATATGTCACGTGATGACAAGTTTGACATCCCTCCTTAGGGCAGGGGACTCCAACTTTGGCAACTTTTAAGACTTGTGGACTTCAACAAGGAATTCTGGGAGTTGAAATCCACAAGCCAAGGTTGGAGTCCTGTCTTAGGGTTTGTAGACAATTTGGAATGTTCAGACCACGTTGATCGATACTTTCTCAAAATGCCCGCCATGTTGTGTCTATTCACAAAATGGCTGCCATAGCAAGCATCCTTGTCCCAAAATACCCATTTATCAGAAGACAAAACAAGCGGATTTGTTCCCCAGAACCCTTGGAGATATTTCTTCACTTTTTTTGCATTTCTGGGCACACATTCTTACACATAATATTTCAATTGTACTGTTGCCATCCAACATTTTTTTAAATTTTCTATAAATGCCCATGGGATGTGATATGCCAAAAACTTCTTTAAAATAAAGCTGCCAAGAAACACTTGGTTTTACAACTAATTAATTTTCAAGAATCCAGAGCAAAAAATGCGGAACTAAGGAGGAGGAAGAAACATGTAGGCACCAGCAGAAAGATTTATCGGCACTATAATGCTCTCAGATATGCCTTGCTTTCTGGCCAGAAATTCCTCTTCCTCAATTAAACTGCTCAGTTCCTCTCTGAAATCACTTCATCCATGAAGCCAAACAATAAAGCAAACCCAGAAACCTTTGAACCACTGATTGGACAGCAAGGGGTAAGCAAATCAATGGATAAAAACTGAAAACCCTGTTAAAAGGCCACAGTAGATCCAATGTGTCTCCTCCCTGCCCACAAATTCTGCTCATAATCAAAAATCCTCCTTTAGAGATCCCCAACCTAATGTTTTTCAGAATAAATGAGACTTTAAATTTCCCAAATTCAGGGAATTTGTCAATCCCCAAATGCCAGACTAGTATAAAAGCTGTACTAATCTATTCAGGAAAACATAAGAAGAGATTGACGCAAATGCAGCTCTCATCCAGTTCCAGCCTCCCCTTAAGGAGATGGTACCTGTCTTTTTTCTCTCTAAATGTGAGGATTAGCAATAGCACTTAAGATTCATATACCGCTTTATGGTGCTTTATAGCCCTCTCTAAGTGGTTTACAGAGTCAGTATATTGCCCCACAACAATCTGGGTCCTCATTTTACCCACCTCGGAAGGATGGAAGGCTAAGTTAACCTTGAGCCTGGTGAGAATCAAACTGCCAAATTGCAGTCAGCCGGCAGTCAGCAGAAGTAGCCTGCAGGACTGTACTCTAACCACTGCGCCACCGTGGCTCATAATAAAACCAAGCTATCCTACTAAGCTTTTAAAGAATAAAAGGTAAATTCTCCTTCAATGTAACTTGATTCTTGGTCATTTCATGAATATGCCCATGGCTGACAATATAGAAATTACTTTCCACAGGTAGTCCTTGACTTATAACCATTTATTTAAGGGCTGTTTGAAGTTAAGACAACACTGAGAAAAGTAACCTAAAACTGGTCCTCACTTTTATGACCATTACATCATCCATGCAGTGACTTGATCAAAATTCAGGCACTTGCCAATATATTTAGGGTGGTTGTAGCATCCCAAGGTCACTTGTGACTTTCCTCAGGATTTCTGACAAGCCAAGTCAGTGGAGGAAGCAGGATTTACTTAAGAACTGTATTTTTTTTAATGACCATACCACAATTTCATAAAATTAGGTGCCACTCAACTTTTAAGAATCCTGGTAGCGCAGTAGTTAGAATGCAGTATTGCAGGCTAACTCTGCCCGCTGTCAACAATTCAATTCTGACCAGCTCTAGGTTAACTCAGGCTTGAGAGTGCTGTAAAAGCACAATGTAGTGGTATATTATTTGAGTGGTTTTTTTTTCAACTTTCTAATCTACTCAACAGGCCAGGAAATTGATGGAGGCATATTATCCATGTACTCATTATCCATGTAGTCTAGCCCTGATTATATTCCAGCCCCAGGCAAGGTTAGATTCTTGAGATAATACAAGCAAGGGACAAT
The DNA here is from genome assembly GCF_900518725.1 of Notechis scutatus. The sequence continues at coordinate 204,825 of NW_020716837.1, forward strand.
CCAATCAACTATTCTTTTCTTTGCATGGGTCCTCCAAATTCTTTCAACTTGCATTATACCCATGTCATCTCTAGAGTAATGAATGTCATGTTGGTTAATAGTTAATGTAAATTACCAATATGTGTAGACAATTATGCCCAGGAGAATTGAATTATCTTATGTGAGATATAAGTTAATTTTCATCCATTCTTCCAATAACTACTTGGACCTGGAAAACTTCGTCTTAGAGGTTTGAAACTCCCCTGAGACAAAGGAGGAGGGGACAAAAGGGAAAGACAATGGTCAGAAAATGGATCTTTTCTCCACAACATTAAAATTTGGGAACCCAAGTTTTAGAATGGTAGTGGAATGAGAGAAGAGTACCTTGACTTACAATCATAACTGAGTGCAAAATTTCCATTGCTAAGCAACGAAAAGGAGTTAAATGAATTTTAACTTGTTAAATGAGTTTTGCCCCATCTTACAAATCTTGCTACAGTTGTTAAGCGAATCACACAATTGTTGTAACATGGTTGTGTTACGTAAACCTGGCTTCCCAGTTGACTTTGCTTGACAGAAAGTCACAAAAAGTTGATTACATGATTATTGCGACCATCACAAATACATGCCTATTTCCCTAGTCACGGGAATGCTGCAAATGGTTGTAAGTGTAAAAATGGTCCTAACTCACTTTTTTCAGTGTTGTAACTTTGAACGGTCACTAAACAAATGATTGTAAGCCTGTTAAATTCTACTGATTGTGTTGGGTAGGGAAGGTTAACAGTGTTAAGAGAATTCAACGACCAATATTTGGAGAGTTTCCAGTTGCCCAACCCTGGCTAGGATTATGGAATTTACTTTATTATTTATTTACACATGCTCCTCAACTTATGACTGGTTATTTGCAGGTACTCCTCCTCGGCTTACAACCACAAGCGCGACTGGAAATTCATGAGAATCAGAAAAAATTGTAAATTGAGACACCCATAACCAGACCCCAATATTACAACAGCTTCTAAGTGAATCAGGTAATTAAAAGTCTGAACCCATTCTCTAGAATGGGCATTTTTGACAGAAACCGTCCCCCCCCCCCAAAAAAAAGTCACAAATTGTCATGAGACAAGGGATGCAGCAACCATTTGTAAAAGTGAATTGGTTGCTAAATGCCCAAAATGCAGCCCAACGACTGCCAGGGCTATGTTACGTTTCCCGAAGGCTGGCAATGCATATAGGCCATAAAGCACCTTTTCTGAGGAATTCCTAACTGTGAACAGTTCATTACAGTATCTATCTCCAAACAGACTTTACATCTCAAAACAAAGCGCTTAGGATAACACGGAATGCTCCTTTTTGCAAAACCTGGCGCTTAGGACATAGGCTTGTGCCACACTTTGGAAATAAAATTTGGAAAATGTGTATGCATTAGTAATTCTTTAAAATAGCTAGCTTCACATTTTCCTGGGATTATGTGTGACAGCCTCTGTGACTGATTCTGGTAAATGATGCAGCTCCTTTAAAGAGGCTGCACAAAGAAGCTGGACTCATAGCCACCACTCCCCTTAATCCAAAACATCATTTTGGAATCCATTCTAAGGCATCTTACAGCCTGGCACAATAACTTCCTTTCATTGATAGTGTTGCTATGGGAGCAGAGAATGGGAGACAGTTACAATGCGGTGAGAATAAGGCTAATGATGTGGTGACTGTTGTGGCTACTACACAGACATTAATTCAAGACAGTATTCAGTACAGAAGTGCAATATTCATGGATCCAAGTAAAGAATGTACCAAAGAAGTTAGAAATATTTTTACCTTAAAAATACCCCATTACAGGTGCATTTTGACGGTTTTCAGAAGTAAATGTTCCCATCAGGAGTGATTTACTGTCCGAAACTGCTTATCTGCTCCCCAAATGGTACAATTAAGGAAGTCTGGAAAAAACTGCAGGTCCAGAATGTTCCTACCTTGGATCAATGAACTGTGCATATCCTTAACATTCAGGGTTTTAGTTACAGGCTTATCATTAACATCCTCTGCCAAAGTTTTCTTTTACCGTAAATCCTACATCTTTCAACTCCAGTTTACATTATTGTATACAGACTGAAACAAGTATCTTCAAACTTGGCAAGTTTAAGACTTGTGGACTTCAACTCCCAGAATTCCTGAGCTAACATGACTGGAGGAAGAATTCTGGGAGTTGAAGTCCACAAGTCTTAAAGCGGTCAAGTTTGAAGACCCCTGGACTAAAAAGAAACATTTTGAGATTTGCCATCCTGCACCATCTGAAGCATTAGGAAGATATCCACAGTAATCTCCACCATTGCTTTAAAGAGATATTGACAGGATCCTTTGTGAAAATTCTGAAATGAGTTGAAAGTTCTCCATTTATCAAATGATGATTTATCACCATAACCATCATCGCTGCTACTAGTGTTTGTCAACCTTGACACCTTTTAAAATGTGTGGACTTCAATTCCTAGGCTGGGGAATTCTGGGAGGTGAAGTCCACATGTCTTAAAGGTGTGAAATTGGAGAAACACTTACTACTACCAGGCCAAATCAATTCCCTGCAGAATGAAGCCTTTCCATTGATGATTATGGATTGAAATCCACCAATTAAGGTTAGGAGGTAGTTGTTTGTTCAATTTCTTGAAAAACTAAAGAGCACCAAGAGTGAATGATTGGACTACCTGCCATACCTAAAGAGAGATTGGAACCTGGATCTCCCCACTTCTAGCACAGCACTTAACTTCAATTATATCTTTATTTCAACTTCACGCTGCCAACAATTCTTTTAAAAGTTTGTTCAAGACCCTCAGAAGCCTATGAATGATACTCCCTTGCTTTCCTAAGTTTTCAGTTCTCTGTGAAGAAATGAAATACATATTGATCTAAGTTCAGTTCCTAGTACCCCTGAATAAAGGATATTCAGGTTCAATATACCACTCGGAGCTTGACAAGTCAAAGAAGTTAACAGAGTAACAGAGTTGGAAGGGACCTTGGAGATCATCTAGTCCAATCCCCTGCTCAAGCAGGAGATCCTATACTATTCCAGACAAGTGGCAGTCCAACCTCTTTTTAAAAGCTTCCAGTGATGGAGCATTCACAACTTCTGAAGACAAGCTGTTCCACTCATTAATTGTTCTCACTTAGGAAATTTCTTAGTTCTAGGTTGCTTCTCTCCTTGATTAACACTTCCAGCCATTGTTTCTTGTCTTGCCTTCTGTTGTAATAACCTAATCTCACCCTGTAGCCCCCAAAACTAGGAAAATATAATGCATATAGTAAAATTGGGGGCAGCCAAAGGCATCATGACTCTTACTCATGTTCTTCCCATTTTCTTTGGTCTAGTAACTTCCAGAGCAGTGGAGAAAGAAAGCACAGAGTGAATCATGAATGGTGTTCTCCAAAGCATCAAAAAGGAATGTGTTGGGTTTTTTTTTCATAGCGGTGTGGGAAGAACAGAGATACTTCTAAGAAGCAGACTTGGCTTCAAAATGTCTTCCTTGTGGGTAGGAGAATCAATAGCCCTTTTGTAATTATCCAGCTTCTAGCATAGTAAGTTTGTCACTGACACAAGCAACAAATGAGGGGGTGTGGCCCACTGGCTGCATTTAAATATATGTACATATTAAGGATTATAATGCGATATAGCTTTCATTCATTGTAATACTTATGGTAACATTTTACTCATATATATTTATGTATGAATATATGCCCTGTAGGCATTTCTTTGTAGTTTTCTGTTAGGTCCACCCCCCCTATAACTTTCATAAAGGCTTGTTTGTATTCAGTCAATGATTTTTTTTAAAAAAAAGTTTCTATTTATTGTATGCCAATTTTAAAAATCCTCATTCAGTCATAAGAGCTTCAGCTAGGAAGGAGCTTGTGTGTTGTAGTTTTAGAAGCACAATTTTGTCTTCATAGGGATACATTTCCCCAAGGCAGATAATAATAGCATCATTTTTGTAAGAAATGCACTGAAATAAAATCCTGATAAGGTTCCTTCATAGTTTGTGGCCAAAGACAGCGGACAAACCATAGGACAAAACTGTAGTACTTTATGCCTAAGAGATGATTGCTTCTAGTGGGCTTGTTCTTCCCAATGTAAATCACTTCTGCCTTCAGTTTCAGATGTTTTTACAGAGGCTATTGGGAGGGGTGGGGAGAGAAACCTTGGTTCCTTGGGTCTCCCATTTGCTGACCAAACACACGCAAGGCACTGCAGATACATAAATTTTTAAATACACTAGTGAGGAGGAAGGTGGGGAGTTGGGTTTAGCCCCACCCTGACTGCAGACAAGACACCGGTCCAAAAAGCCAATGCACATCATTGGAATGTGCAGAGATTCCAAAGCTAGGGTTTTAAGAGTTCCAGTGGGAAGATATTGTTCTAAAGGATCATGAATGGGGGATTCTGTTTTTTTTTCCTGAAAAAAAAAATGATGCTGTTCTTTATCTAATAGAGAAAGCCTGCAAGTTCAGTTAGTCCAGTCTTGCTTTTTAATTCATCAGGTGCCAGCAAAAAGCTGCAGACACACCCACAGGCATGCCGAAGTGGATGCGTATACCGCAATGTAGGTCATGTAGAGGTGACCAGGGTGGGGCAGCTAGGAAGGAGCAGACACTGGATTAGCACCTATGGATTCCCCAGAATACAAGTCTTAAAGGCTACAACAGCCTTCTAGGAACAATGCAGCATTTTGGAAAACGAATGACGATCCCTGGTATTGATTTTTCTTTCTTTCTTCTTCCCACATGCACAAGAATTTACCACAAAGAGAACAAAGCACACAGGTCCAGAAGCCTATTCTACAAACTGTAGGATTCTGCTTTCTCATTGCATTGCTATCATTTATCACCAACACAGTGCAGGTGCTGAATTATTTTTACTACTCCTAAGTCCATTGGCAATCCCCTATTCCACAATGTCTAAAATTATAGAGTGATCTAGGTCAGGGGGAAAAGGGGGAGGACAGGAAAAATAAAAAAGGATGAGCTATACCTATGGGAGGACAGAGAACAATCTCGCAAGATAGGAAAGCCAATTTTAGCTCCTGTCCTAAGGATACAGGTGAATATTCCTCTCCAGCCTTTTGATGTAAGTAGCACAATGGAGAAAAAAAAACCTGACCACCATCACAATGGAGACGTCATTGTCTGCTTGGTACAATGTCCTAACTTTAGAGGGGGGATGACTTAACATGTTGCAGAAACCCAGCTTCACTTAAGGATATGGGGTAAAAGCGTAACCAAGAAGATTCTGAAGTGTGGAGTAACACACAACTGTCAAGTTTGAGTTTCTTCTCCAGAAGGCCTGGCTGGGCATCCTTCCTGCCTTTCAACATGGATGTAGAGCAGTTGGAAGGGAGGTCTTGTAGACCTTGCTCAGGCAGGAGATCCAGAGAGATTTTAAAAAGAAAGGATTTTTTTAAAGATGTTTTTTTTAAAAAAAAAAAAGTTTTTATGCTGCTTCAGAAGCCCTTTGATGGTTCCTCACATGAGCATCCCAAAGACAGAAATATGGAGGGCATCTAATGCTGGGAGGTTGGGGAATATGGTAGGTGGGCGGGCACTGACAATCTGCCATTGTCTCTCGCTCTGATCTCCCAGTCTTTTAAAAGCCTGCTAAGCTGAAATGCAATTTAAGGTTTCATCCCACAGGTTCATCCCCCCACTTTAAGAAGACCCGTTTTATTCCTTTCTACCAGCTAATCAAGAGAGAGCAACTGGACAGATTTCACCAGCTTTGTGGGGAGGCTTTTCCGATAAATCAGGATTTCAAGCCATTTGACTGCACATGACAGCAGACTGGCAGGCTCGGAAAGTATAACTCTGGGGGGGTTTAAGCCAGCCAGAGATAGAGAGAATGAATTCAATAAAAGAACCGAAATCTCCCCTCAATAAAAGAACCGAAATCTCCACTTCAACCACGCCTCGCTGCCATCTCTGCCCCCTTTCCTTTCTTCCCTTTCTGCTTTCAGAGCCCATTACAGCGGCCATTACAGGCGCCCACAAACCCCATGTCTGCAGCTGCTGCAGCCAGGCCGAAGGGCACAGGAAGAGGATGGAGGGAAGGAGGGAAAGAGTGAAAGAGGGAGAGAGAGAGAGAGAGAGAGAGAGAGAGGGAGAGAGAGAGAGGAGCGCGCTCAGCGGCCATGTGCTTCCCCGACTGCAGACAAAGACTGGAAATGGTGGGCGGGTTAAAAAAAAAAAGGTGGGGGACGGGACTTTGGCGCCAGTAATGGCATCCGTTCTGCAGTAGAGGAAGTCCAGCTTTTGCAAGCCAGCTTTCCTCAACTTGGCGCCCCCCCACACCAATGCTCTCGACTCCAGCTCCCATCATCCACTCCCCCCCCACACACACACACTCTGGAGCATGCTTGCCCTATGAGGAATGAGGGAGGAAGCCCCAAATGTCTGAAAAGTCGTTACAAGGGATTTTTTTTTTTTAACGCTAGGAGAATATTCCTTTCCAAGCAACCTTTCTCTTTTGTAACATATTTCAGGCCTCGGGCTTGCAACAAAATTACTGGGGGGCGCGTTTCTTTTTTTTCTTTCTTTCTCCTGGCTTAATCCGACATTATTATATATACAAAGAGGTTCAAGCTCCCGCGGTTTGGTGCGGGGTGGCCTTAAAAAGAGGGGTTTAATTTCAAGTCAGGATCCAATGTCAAGATAGGGACGGAGAAGCCACGGAGCCTCTCGAGCCCCTTTCCTAAATAATTTAAAAAAAAGCGGGGGGGAGGAGGGATTTCCCCCGAACTTGAATGCCGTTTTATTAAATCCTAACAAAAATGATGAGAAAAAAAATATTCAAGCAGAATTCCGGACCCTCCTTTCCCCCCCTTCATCTATATTTATGGAGATTTTTTTTTTTGGGGGGGGGAGGCAGTTTTATTTATGCAAGCAAAAAATAATTGCTTTTTAAACGCCTTTCAAGGCATACCTCTTTCAAAACGTACCGATGGGGGAGGGGAAGCTAAAGTTTTAAAACTGGGAGAGCGCTTCGTGGGACTAACCCGGAATTTGGCTACCCACGCCCCAATCTATGGAAAGGGATTCCTCCATTTAGTCTCTCCTAGGGGAGCCGCGCCTATGACCCCTTTGGATCCCCCTCTCTCCTTTGGCCTCGATCCCATCTCTAACGGATCAGGAAATCGGGGTGGGGCTCGGCTTAAAAAAAAAAAAAAAAAGAGGGATCGACCGCGTGGATACGGACGATCCCAGGGAGTGAAATCGGCTCAGAAGAAATCGGGATTCGCTCGTCGCAAAAAAAAAAAAAAAACCCGAAAAAAAAACAACCCACGAACGAAACTGCGTCGTTGGATTTAGGCGGGCTGGTGGAGGGGCGCGAACCCTGTGCGAATCCTCCCGTCTTTTTTTCTTCTCCGGCTGAGTTCAAATTTTATGTGTGTGTGTGTGTATATATATATCGGTGTAGCCGACCTCTCTCTCTCTCTATATATATATATATGTCGGCTACACACACACACAAAGCCGCCCTTCGCGTCCCGCCGCTAAACAAAAAAACAGCCCGGCTTTTGTTCTCGTTTCACACTTCGATTCGGATCTCTTTCGAAATTGCACTCCCTTTCCGCAGCCGCTTTGGCGCTAGAATTTACAGGCTACGCCGATTATAGCTGGCGGGCATTTCACCCCTCCCCTTTCCCCCCCCCTCCCCCGGCAAGAGTGGTGTCCACGGGTAGACTTCTGCCATTAAGGGTCTAATCCCATTCCTTTCTAAATCGCAGGATTAAAAGGGAAGGAAAGACGAACAAAGGCAAGGGCCCCTCCCTTTAGAAGGAAAATGAAGATGGTTTTAGCGGGGGAAGAGGAAGAGAATCTTTTCCCCTCGGATAATGACCTTAATCTATAGGCGATCCCTATACATACATACATACATACATAGATATATATCGCCAAGATACTCTCAATCTTACACGGGAAAAGACCCGAACACGCCAAGACCTGCATATATCCATATCTATCTATCTATCTCTCCATATATATCTATAATATATCTGTATATCTATATATGTATAGGGATCGCCTCTAGATTAAAGCCATTGTTATATATATACATATATATACATATATATATATACACACACACACACAAATTTTATTTATTTATAATTTATATATAAAACCCCAGTTACAGCGGTGCTTTCCTTTATGTATACATAAGGGAAAGAGCACCGCTGTAACTGGATTTGATAGCGATCGCACCGGGTGTTTTTTGCAACGGCGATCGAACAAAAGATTCCCTCCCTCCCGCAGCCCTTTATTTCAAAAAATTAACGCAGCCACGTGCTTCTCGCCACGGGGAGCACTTCCGTTTTGCCACCGTGGCAATGGATGCGAGGAGCAGCACGGCAATGCGTTTGAGCCGTTCCACCTCCCGCTATTTTTCCACCTTGACTCTATTCGAAGTTTCAACGCTGGGGCCCGCGTGGACGTGGGTGGGTGGAGGGAGGGGAAGAAGGGAGAGAGAAAATTTGCCAGCCTCACCTTTGCTCCGATCTGGTTACCACATTGCCCAGCTTGAATGTGTACGATTTCCCTCATTTTGCCTTGCCTCTTTTTAATGCCTCGCCCGCACTTCTGCTTTTAATAATAATAATAATTTAAAAAAAAAAAAAGATTGCGCTAGCCGGACGCCGCTGCTCCTTTAAGTCTAGCTAGAACGTTGCGGAGCTCAAGATTCTCTTCTCCGAACGCAGCGGCAACAGCAGCGAAACGTTCTGGGGAGCCTGCGGAGAACCAGACAAAGCTTTTATAAACTGGCGGTCGGCTCGCGCTCTGATTGGTCGAAAGGGTTCAGGAGCGCGCGCTGATAGGGCGGGGTGGGGGCAGGAAGAGCCACGTGGTAAAAAAAAGGGGAGGGGGAGAAGGCAGAGTTGGGGTGTGGTCGGTGACAGAGGAGGGAGTCGGGGAGGAAAATGCGATTTTTCCCCTCTCCTTTTTGTGGCGGTGATAGAATGGGGAAGGGGCGTTGGAAGGCTTGTCTAATGGGCGAGCAGTGATTAAAAAAATAAAAAAACAGCGCCGCGCTTCCCCCCCGCATTACAGTATTAAGGCCACGAGATCGCGTCCGCTTTTGTGCTGCGTTCAAACGCGTGGTTCTTGCTGTGCTGGGTTTTAAAAGAGTCCGGGCATATCTGGGTGCAAAACGCATTTGGCTGTAATGACTTCATTTTTAAAAGGCTTTCGGGGATTCTCGAAATGCCTAGCTAGCGGAATGCATCTTCTTTGTGGCTTACGATCAGGAATAGGGAGGGGTCTTTTCAGCGTTTGAAAATGGTAGAATATGGTTTGGTGTCTTCCCCTAACCCACCCACCCCCAATCGAGGTATTTATTTAGCCTGGGAAAATGCATTATTCCTTGGTACTAAGGTTTGCCATGAAAAATTAGGAGTTAACGTCTTGTACAATGATTTCATTTGTTCCTGGCTTTCTCTAATTTCTATTTTTATGCTATTGATCCTATCTTTTGTATTATTGCTGTAAAGTTAGGCTTAATGCAGTAAGTGTAGAGTACTAAAGGGTGATCCTAGGATCCACCCACCCCTCCATCAAAGATCCTCTCAGGTATTCTCAGAATCAAAATCATTTGCCAGCCTATGTTGAAAAAAAATAATATATTAAAACCCGTCAAACAATCCTGAGGCACAATTGTGACCGTGGATTTGTCAACATTAATTTTATACAGCAAATACAGTATTTATAAATATCACCCTTACAGACAAAAGCTCTTATCCATAATCTTTAAAAATGAACATGAGCCCTGAGAGGGGAAAAAGTTTTAGGAAACTGGCTTTGGATAGCAAAGATAAATATTTTAGCCAGGTGCCATGGAGGGTGAGCAATAAAATGTTTTATAGTCCTAATGTTAATTGTGCAATATGTACTAATTGCTAATTGCATTAATTATTTTGGAAAATTAATTATTTTTTTACATTGTATTTTAATATGGACCCTTGACCCTATCTTGCTAGGAAGAGACAATGTGTAAAAGGGATAATGTTGCTGACAATGTATTATGGGGAAAAGATTGGGCAGGGTTTAATAATTAATACAGATTGAAGCTTATTTAGGATTCTTCCAAAAAAATAAGATTGAAAATGCGGTTGGGGAAAAACTGCAGGAGGAGAGCTGCAATACTCTAGGTTAGCCAAGAATCAAGGAGACAGTAGTGACTTTTTAGACCCACCCATGTTATTAAAAGATATTAGGGTGAACTGTAGCTCCTTGAAACATTATATCATTTAATAAAATCTAATGGGGGGGGGGGGGTTAAGGCCAGCAAGAAGAAAAACGTTTCAGAGGTAAGCGAAATCAAAATGGTACACTTCTCCATGGTACACACTAATTTTCACCGTAGAAAATTAGGAATTAATGTTTTGTGCAGTGAGTAATCTTGTTTATTTCTGGGTTTACGTTCATTTTATAGTCTTTTTTTTTTGTCTTAACCTTTTCTATTTTCTCTTAAGCTTTTAGGTGGAGAGATACAAATGTTACATTGCATCAGGTCACCATACATGAGGTTTTACACTGTTTCCATCTACTCTTGGGAGGAGGGATTTTTTCCCCTGTTATTTTTCATAGTAGATATACCTGATGTACAATAGAACTAAGCCAAGTTAGAGCAGTAGGTCCCCAAACAGTTCAGATTGCAGCCCCTTCCCTAAACAGTCAAACCATTAAGGAAGAAATAGCTTACCCTTCAGACACTAATTCTTGATTTGTGAGGCTGCCTACTTTAGAAGACCAATTCCCTCTGCTATCAAAAGAATTTCTCCGTTGATTTCCCCAAGGAGCTTCTTCCTCTCTGCTCAAATTTCTCTTTGTTTCCTCAGCCCATAAATTTTCATGGCATGTTCTTTTTCTCAAGCTGCTAAATTGCTTTTTTCTTTTAAAGACTCTTAAGTTACTACCTGCAGTGGGGTATTTTTTTTTTTTTTGGCAGCAGTTTCCTTCTGCACATGTTAAGCTCATCTTTCCTGACTCATCACTATTTTGGGCTTTCTCTATTTTTATACATGTGCCTGTCCTTGCTCCATTCCCCATAGTTTTTTTTTTTGGGGGGGGGGAATGCATAAGCCTGCTGGATAATAAAGCCCATGTCAGTCAATATACAGGTAGTCCTCAATTTAACGACCACAATTGAGGCCCGAATGGATGTTGCTAAGTGAAAAATGTGTTAAGTAACACAGTTGTTAATCTGGCTTCCTCACTGAAGCCTTGGCTTGTCAGTGTCAGGGCTCTGACAGTTACCCCCATTTAAATCACGAGTCTCGAGCCAAACTTCCAAAACTTCAAAAGGATTTATTGGGAGTTAACATGTCCAGCACTGCCTGGGTGTAGTCGACTCTGAGGCACGTCATTCATTGTCACCCTTGACCCTGGTTTTCCCTCCACCCCCTGGGTGTATCATAATTCATATTCTCCAATGGGACACATCCATAGCCGAGAGTCATGCTCTCCAGTTAGAATTTTGCACAACAGAAACTTCAGTCGCCTAGTTATTATCTATGAAAACATTTATGGAACGCAAGCTGCCCACTGCTCTGCTCTCCCTTTCTGTTGGCAACTCTAAAAAGACCATAGAAATATGAGTTGACAGTCAGAAGGTCGCAAAAGGGTATCACGTGACTTGGACACTGTGGCCGTCATAAATGTGAACCGGTTGTCAAAACATCTGAATTAAATCATGTGACCACGGGGATGCTGTAACAGTCAAGTGTGAAAAATGGCCCTAAGTCACTTTTTTTCAGGGCTTTTCTAACTTCAATCACTAAATGAGCTGTTGTAAGTCAAGGACTCTTGTATTTTTTTGTTCCTCTACAACTGGTATTTGGAGACATGCAATCCTAAACACAGAGAGTTTGAACCCTAGGTAACAAAATGAAATTTAGTGGTGAGAAAAGTAAGGTTTTGTACTTAGGCAAGAAAAGCCAAATGCACAGGTATAGAAAATAGGTGGTACCTGGATCATCAGGAGGTCACAAAAATTGATCACATGATCCCAGGACACTGCAACTGTCATAGATACATGCCAGTTGCCAAGTGGCTGAATTTTAATCATGTGACCATGGAGATGCAGCAACGGTCATAAGCGTGAAAAACAATCACAAGCCTGTTTTTTTCAGCGATGTTGTAATTTCAAACTGTCACTAAATGAATGGTGGTAAGCCAAGGATTGCCTGCAATCAGAAAGCGGATGGGAGACGTTGCTTGCTGATGTTATAACTCAAGGGTCTTCAAACTTGGCGAGTTTAAGACTTGTGGACTTCAACTCCCAGAATTCCTGAGCTAACATGACTGGAAGAGGAATTCTGGGAGTTAAAGTCCGCAAGTCTTAAAGCTGTCAAGTTTGAAGACCTCTGTTTAACTGCTTAAGATGCCTTGGTCCAGGGATATATTTCCAAGCATAACACTGGGCTATAATAGAATAACTTTATTGTCACTTTAAATATACACTAATCGGCATACATTAAAATGAAATTTCATTGCATACAACTCTCAAAGGGTCACCGTGTCCAATATATGCTACATAAACATGACAAAATGAATGAATAATTATGCATATATCCCCCCCACACACACATATATGTGACACAATTAATTGCTCTTTTTGCTTTGGGAATGCCAATGAAACCCTAAGGTTGTCTTTGGAATAAAGATAATTCTAGGGGCAGATCCTATGTTTTCTGGCATGATGAGTTTAGCCTATATTGACTTAATTTTTAAAAAAAGGTGAGTTAAAGCCTGTGTCAGACCTCCCGCCGCTTAAATCTCTAAATAAAAATCATCCTTGGCTCTCATCTGTTGAGAAAGGCATGGTTTCATTAGAAGTCAAATATATTGCAATAGTGTATAGTCAGAACTGAGCATCGCATGGCAAAATTCAACTTTTCCCTCTCTTAGCTATCTCCCATACCCATGTGAGCAGTCAGGTTCAGGCAGGACGTTTTCCTAACACTCAGTATGCAGCTAGTATGCCTGGAGACCTTGAAGCAGCATCTCAAAGAGATACTACACTTACTTTCATTTCCCCCCTTTGCCCAGTTCCCCCATCTCCCCAGTTCATAGCAGTAGTCATCTAATGCAACGACCCCAAAGCTGCTTTTTCAGCAGGCAACTGAAAAACCTTTGAAGACCTTTCGCTTTTCATCCAAGAAGCTTCTTCAGCTCTGACAGGATGGAGGGGAATGGAGACAGCTTGCAGACAGCTGGTCAGACAGCTAGTGAAACACAAGGAAACGTAAGATGGAAGCTGACAGTTTAGCCTACTGGATACGGGGAAGATCAATGGTCTGCTTCAGATCTTGGAAAGAAAGTGTGTCTGGCTTTTGTCTCTTTGAGAGTCGTCTTCTCTGTATTTTTGTCTGTACAGGTAGTCCTCAACTTAAAACAGTTTGCCGTGTAACTGTTCCAAATACAACAGCATTGAAAAAAGTGACCTTGTTCTGACCCAAACTTGGTTCCAAGAGAACAAACACGACAAAGGCAGCAGCACAACCTTTTAATGTTTCATCTACGAATCCTGTTTCTTCACAGATAAAAGGCTGCTTCCAACTAATTACCTCCGACAAGAAAGAGCCTTGCCAAGTTTTGGCAAGGCTGCCAAGAACAACGGATAAAGTTCCTAAACAATAAAGCAAAGAGTCTCCAAGCACCAAGTCAGATATTCCTAATGTCCACCAGGCTGGAGTATCAAACTTCTTTGCCTTCTGCAAAGAACTCCCATTTCTCGGCTGACTTTTATCTTCTCAGGGAGGGGCCATTTCCTTCCAACCTTACTCCAGAGTCACCCGTGCTGCCGCAGCTGCTCTTTCCTTCGAGCAGTCCTGTGCGCATGTGCACAGGCTCCTCGGGGACCTCTTCATCACTGCTGCCAGGCTCCACAATCTCTGAAGGCAGCATTCCCCTCCCTGATGGTCCTGGCCCCATCCCTGCATCACACGCAGGCCCCTCATCTGAGTCCTCGCTCTCCGAGACCTCAGCCGTCCGCACCTGCTGCCGGCGAACCACATCAGACCTATGACTATTTTTCACACTTATGACCATTGCAGCATCCCCAAGGTCACGTGATTCATAATTGGATGCTTGACAATTGGTTCATATTTATGATGGTTGCAGGGTCCCTGTGGGGGGGCACATATGACCATCTTTTGTGACCTGCCTGACAAAGTCAGTGGCGAAGCCAGATTCACTTAACAACCGTGTTACTAATTTAACAACTGCAGTGAGAACAAATGCAGCAAGAAAAGTCATAAAACGGGACAAAACTCGATTTAATAGATTTCTCACTTAGCAACATAAATTGTGGGCTCAATTGTGATTGTAAGTCGAGGACTGCCTGTACTTGGAGAAAACGTTCTGAGGATAGCAGGTGAGAAAATGCATACTGAGAGTTATCCTATAACCGTGATGGAGAACCTATGGCACCAATGCCGGAAGTGGCACACAGAGCCATCTCTCCAAGCACACCAGCCGTCGCCCATTGTTCTTCTGGGTTCCGGTGTACGCATGCACACTGGCCAGCTGGTCTTTGCACACACAGGAGCGGCAGAAACTGGAAGAGCAACGGGTGATGACTGGCGTGCCCGGAGAGATGGCTCTATGTGCCACTTTTCCAGTTTCCGGCACTCCAGCGCGCACACACCAGGGAACTGCTCTTCCGGTTTCTGGTGCTCTCCTGCACGTACACGTGCTCCTGTTTTGCCACTCAGTGCCAGAAAGGTTTGCCAACATTGTCCTATAAGGACTGGTTCACATATTGTACTAACCTGCGTTTTAACCATAGTTGACTAAACCAGAATGGGCTAGGTCAGTACAACGTGCATTTTTATAAGCCACAATGGATAGGTTGGCAAAAACATGTTAAGACAACACTAAGCAACCTCGGTTAAGTCTTAATATTGTGTGAAGATTCTTTCCCTCTCTCTCTCTCTCTCTCTCTCTCACACACACACGCATGCTTTCTTTTCTAACAGCACAAATTAGAAACCAACACTTCCTTTTTTCTGCTACTCAGAGCTCCAAAATAGTGATCCATGGAGAACATGTCTTCTTCTGGGTGTTTGTGCATTTGGACTCTCCAATCATGGAAAGTCTTTTGATACTGATACATGCTAGACTTCTTAATATCGTGCTAGCAAGTAGAGGCATCTTGCATAACATCTATTTATGCATCCTAAACTGGATCTTAAATGTCTATGGAGATTCTCAAGTCATCCAGGTTGTGGTTGTCCCAAAGGGACTTTTTTCAAGAGGCAACTGGACTTCCTGGTTTTCTCTTTGAAGACGTGTTGCTTCTCATCCAGTCAGAGCTGAAGAAGCTTCCTGGATGAGAAGTGAAACATCTTCAAAGAAAAAACAAAGTCCAGTTGCCTCTTGGGGAAAAAAAGCACCTTTGGGATAAACTGGATCTTCTAAATATGAAGGTACAACTTTGAGCTTCCATCACCCAAATTTCTGATTCTCAACAGAGGCTGGAGTGAAAATCAACATGTTTATTCCCTAGACAGACCAAATAATATATGGGGAATGCTGATTCAGTGCCCAGATCAAAGCTTTCAATTTAAAAGGACACTTTTCCAAATCAAACCAGAAGTGAATTCCAGAACTCTCCTTTTTTCCCCTGTAACTCAGCCATTAATAGATAAAACCACGGCATCACAATCTAGGGTGCCACTGAAATGGGTAATGCAGTAGCAATACGGCCCTCAAGTTATGTTAATTTTGGAGGAAGAGTTTTTTCATTTAGGCTGGGTTTGCTTGATAGCCTGGTTGTATCCCAGTGGGTTATATCAACTGGATCATGTGATAAACTCATAATTGGCAAGTGAATATCTTTAACTGCTGAATTAAATTGTTTTGGTTCATTGAATACACTGATCCATTACCAAATAGTTATCTTCAGTTAAATAACTGTATTGAAAGCATCAGTAAATCTGGCTTAATTGAAAAATATGTCAGTTAATTTAACCATGGCTGTGAAAAGTCCAGCTATTGCCTTAGACTCAAGGGTCTTCAAACTTGGCAAGTTTAAGACTTGTGGACTTCAACTCCCAGAATTCCTGACCTAACATGACTGGAGGAGGAATTCTGGGAATTGAAGTCCACAAGTCTTAAAGCTGTCATGTTTGAAGACCCCTGCCTTAGAGTAATTTCTCATTGGGGGCTCATCTGTAGTTTTGGTCTTGTCTTACAACATCCTACTAACCATTTTGTTGAAGATATGAACATCAACCTCCCCTTTACTCACCACAAAAGAATCTCCAGCTTCCTTTTCTTTCCATGCTTCCAAAGTGGTGTTTTACAGCAGTGGTCCCCAACCTTTTTTATGCCGCGGCCCGGTACCGGCATCAGCTGGGCGCCGCCATCTTGTTTTGATGAAAAAGTGCTTCCGGTGAGCTTTCTACCCGGAAAAGCTCACCGGAAGCACTTTTTCATCAAAAAAAGATGGCGGCGCCCAGCAAACCAGCGGCCCGGTAGGATTTGTTCCATGGACTGGTACCGGTCCGCGGACCGGTGGTTGGGGACCCCTGTTTTACAGCTCTTCACGTAAGTTGTGCTGTCCAGTTTGTCTGAAATACAACATGCTGAACTAGAGGCCCCTTTGAAGAAGGATCGTAGCTCATGTGGTTAAGATGCAGGGTTGGAAGTTAGCAAGGCCATATTCAAGGCCTGAGTGCTGCTGTGGGGTGGGGTGAGCTCCTATCCTTCGCTCCAGCCGAGGCCATAAAAGGAGCTGTGATGACCCAGGGTGGGATACAAAATAAACACAGTCACAAAAAAAAAAAACAGGCGAAGCCCCTTTTATTCCTTCACTTTGCTTCCAAGCTCCAAATATCCTTGACTGGAGACAAAAAACTCCCACACAAGAAGTTACAAGAAGGAGGAAATGCCGTTTAAACTAAAAATGCTGTTTAAATTATAAAGAGTAAAAAAACAACACAAACAGGTAAGATAAGGGCTTGAAAACTTCCACAGATATCAGAATACACTGGGAAGGATGCCAAAGTCAGAGAGGAACCATAAACTAGAGATATTTCCACACTTTGTTTTCAGCACTCGCCAGTACGCAAGGTCCGTCCTCTTATTCAGTTGTCACAGCTGCAGCCCATGAAGAGGATCAAGGCCCTCTCCTCCCCAGTAGACCACGTCTCCCCCTTAGCCTCTCCTCCCTGCGTGCCCTAGGATGGGGAGGGGATGGGCCTGGGTCCTCCTCTGACTGCCCAGCTGGCCTCTGTCCTTTCCCAGCCTCCTCCACAACCTCCGGAGCCACACTTCCACTCTCTGTCAGCTGTTCCTCCTCTCCCTCAGAGTCAGTCTTCACCAGAAGCATGACAGGAGCCCCCAACTGGGCATTCCCTGGGCAACAGTAATGTCACCAGCTAATCCATTCAACCCAGATGTACCTCAGTGCTTCTGACAAGAGTGCCATGTGATAATCTTTGTTCCCAGTAGCTACCTGAACCTGCCAACCCTCTGGCTCCCGGCCAACGACTTTCAGGGCCATTTGTTTTTGGGAAGTGAGAAAACTGGGTTTTTCTACCGGGTCACAAGGCTGTTTCTTCCATTCTCTGACCAACCCTGAAAGTCAGGAGAAGGAGGAGGAGGATCTTTTGAGTGGCAGTCCTGGCACCTGTGGATCTGCTGCTGCTAGTGACTGGCACCTGTGGAAAGGGAACTTCATGAGGACAGTGGTGACACCCAAGCAGGAAAAGCCCAAAGGGAACATCAGGCCAGCCATAAAACAAACTTGCATAGGAAAAGAGATTTAATAAAAGGTATTGAAAGAAGCCCCCTAGACAAAAGCCAAGTAATTAAGAAAGCTAGGGAAACAAGAAAAAGAAATCCCTTACAAACAACAGGTCATGCCAAATCAGCAAAAACAAATAGACAAAAATAAATTCCATAGGAAGCAGACAGGAGATTGCTACAAAACAAATATAAGAAAACATTAGGACGAAACTGATAATCCAATCAAACCACCCCGCGGAGTTTACCCTCCGGCGGAAATGAAGACAACCCCTGACAGGATTTAAAACATTAAGAAATACAAACACAAGCACTCACACACAAAAGGAGAAAAAAGGTATAAAAATCAGGGGTTTATTATACAAAGCTAGCTAGCCCCAGGAACACAGACTTCTTGCTATCTCTCACCTTCCTGAAAAATAAAAAGAACCAGCTTTCAAGCAGTTGTCTGTATCCTTGCACCGGAGCTCTCCCAGCAGGAAAATCAAATCCTCAGAAGAAAGGCATTTTGCCAGCCTTTCAACACACCAAAGGAGGCGTTTTCCGTCCTGTCTCATTTGTGGTGGAATCCGATTGTGAGGAGGAGGTGGGGGCGTGGGTCTTTTCCAAGGTGCTAAGAGGCAAATCAGTCTTGTCCTTGGTATGCAGAAGGAATCCTCCCTAAACCTTCACATATCTGATAATTTTGCAAAATGTGCTTTAGTCTGGCAAGATTCCTGCCTAGGAGTGAGCAGCAGTGAAGAAACTACTCAGCAATTCGAGGTGTGGTTCTTGATTCCTTGTGCCTGACCCATTGCCTCTTTTGCAGACAGCAATAGTATATTCTCTCTCCCTTCCCCTCTCTCTCTCACACACAAAAATCCCATCTGCTTAGTTGTAAGAGTTGAAATTGAGGTCAGCGCTTCTTTAACCTGGCACAGTTTCTTGCCAGTTCCCACTCTGGATGACAGTGACATTTTTACTGCTGAGGTTCAAAAGAGCTCTGAATTTTGCACTCAAGATCCTTCAGATCAGAGGAAAAAGGAAAATAAAAAGCTTTCGTTATCTTGCCCCTGTGTGGCTTTCACCCAGGCACCAAGGCCTCGGTTGTTCCATGTTAACATCCCTTTTGGTTATACTCTAAAAACAAAATCAAAGCAAATTATAACATTGGGATAAGGGATCTTTTCTTCCCTGAAATAAACCTTAATATCACAGGAAGTAAGGTCACATAATTAGAAATTTGGATGTCTTTTTTGTTGTCATTCCCTACCCTATACCTCCAGCTGTACGTAGCATTGACACAGCTGGAGGATGGCTAAAACAATGGAGATCAAAGGATCTGTTCTGATTTCTTTTTTTTAACTAGGGCATTTTGGCCTAAACAAGCACACATGGAGAGCTAGTTCTTAATCTCTGTCATATTGGTTTTCAGCCTGTAATATTTTATTGAACATTATGCTTTATCTGTTGCATACATTTTGAGCCAGTCAGTCTCTCTCTCATTTGACCACAACTTATAGATTAACTGCACCTCCTGTACCCGCTACAGAAGCCCAGGTTACAGTTGCCAGATTCAGTAAAAATAAAAATGACTGCCACTCTGGATCCGGATAACACTGAAGCTAAGTCTTTCGTTATACATAATGTGGATTAAGATGGCATTATCCACACATTTGGTCACTTCCTGACTGCCATCTGCTCCATTCGCCAGTCTCTCCGGAGCAGTTTGCCACAAGCTGCGTGTTAAAAGCAAGTAATATAAATCCTCTCCTTGATCTGTTGAAAACTCTTAAAAACTGAACTCTTTTGCAGGGGGCTTACAATGTTGACCTGGATGTGGCCATCTTTATGATCATGTTAATGCTATTATATTGGGACAAGATATTCCATTGCTAAACAAGGCAGTTGTTGAGTTGTGCCCCGGTGTTTTGACCTTTTTTCGGCTACAGTTGTTAAGCGAATCACTGCAGTGGTAAATGAATGATTTAGTTGTTAAACAAATCCGCTTCCCCCGTTGACTTTGATAGATTATTCTGCTTGAGGCTGGACTAGCAGACTTCCAAGGTCCCTTCTAGTTGTAGTCTATTCTATTCAAATGGTGATCACATGACTTTCGGATGCTGCAAGCATCGTAAATACATCACAGGTGGGTATTCGGCAGGTTCTGCCCAGTTCTGGAGAACCGGTAGCAGAAAATTTGAGTAGTTCGGAGAACCCACAAATCCCACCTCTGACTGGCCCTGCCCCCATCTATTCTCTGCCTCCTGAGTTCTGGCTGATTGGCTGAGTCTTCTTTTGTTGCCCTGCACAGGAGAACGGAGCTGAAAAGCAGGTTAGTGGGGTGCGGAGCACTGGTGGGATTCAAATATTTTTACCACCGGTTCGGTGGGCGTGGCTTGGTGGTCGTGCTTTGTGCACGTGCACACACTTTGCTCTGCGCGTGCCAAATGCACACTTTACGCAGGCGCGGAGGCATTCTACCTGACCTCCTGCAAGCCTGCACGATCCCAGTTGCTTCAGCAGCTGCCGCGCGGCACTCTTCTGTGCTGCGCAAAGCAGCTGTGCTTCAAATTCAGGGGATAAAGGTGAGTATGGGAGGCCAGGCGGACAGTTGAACCCAACATCAGAGTGGTGGAAAGAACCGGTTCAGTCTCTGCTGGTCATCGCTGCTACCAGCTCGACAGAACCAGGCCAAACCGTTAGAATACCACCACTGGTATGGAGGGAATGGGGATTTTAGAATATCCTTCCCCTGCCATGCCCACCAGGCTACACCCACCAAGCCACACCACGTCCACCAAGCCATGCTCACAGAACCGGTAGTAAAAAATTTTTGAATCCCACTACTGAAGTACATGCTGAATTTTGCAAATGCACGTGGCTGAGTTTCAATCACATGACTATGGGGATGTTGCGAGCATTTTAAGTGTGAGGACCAGTTGTCAGTCACTTCTTCCAATGCCACTTATAACTTTGAATGATTGCTAAATGAATGGCTGTAAATCGAGGAATACATGCAGTTGCTGTAAAAATCCATCATGGGTTTAGTCATCCTTTCCCTCAAATTTGGACCAAGCATCTCATCCACAGCATTTTTCTTTTAAAAAGCAGCTGATGTAGCAGCTTGAAATGTGTGACCACTGAGTCAAAAGTGACAATATCGTGGAAATACACAACCCATCTTGGAGCAGACAAGTGCCATGTGAAAGATAGCAATAGCACTTAGACTTAGTGTTGTGGTCTGTCAGTGGCCTGTGGAGCTGGCAGCAGAGTTGGACAGTGGGGAGGAACATGGGCCACTCCTGGAGCCTGAGGAAGGCTCGGACGAGAGATCTGCATCCGACGCAGAGATGCAGCCTGGCCATCTGAGAGTTATGTGCTGACTCCGGAGCCTCCAGAGTCTGACATCAGCAAGGCAGAAGAACAGGGGGAGCTGGCTTCTAGTGTGCATTTGCACAGAGCTGCCAGAAGGCAAGAACAGTTAAGACAAAAGGGGTGACTCGGGAGTAAGGTAGACATAAAGGAGGAGCAAAGGGACATGAGTCTTTGCAGGAAGCAACTTTGTTCGTTCTGGTCAGTTTAAAATCTGTGTTGACTTTGTGCTCCGTTTGGCCTTGTACAGCTAATTAGCAATTTAGTTATTGGCAGCATTTCAAGGGAGATAAAGGTGGGTGCTTATCAGCCTTATCCCAAAAGATTGTGGTAAACTTCTGTTGGACTATTCCTAAACTGTTTGGGACTCATTATGGGCTGTGAATGCATATAATTCACAGCTGTTGAAATAATAATAAAAAAGAGTTTTGGGAACAGCATGTGATTGTTACTGTCTCAGGAAGCCTTGGTCAGAACACTTATATACCACTTCACAGTGCTTTACAGCCCACTCTAAGTGATTTACAGCAGGGGTCCCCAAGCACCGGGCCCTGGACCGGTACCGGTCCATGGAACATTTTCTACCGGGCTGCCGGTTTGCTGGGTGCCGCCATCTTGTTTCAATGAGAAAGTGCTTCCGGGTGAGCTTTTCCGGTTGGAAAGCGGCGTTTGGGTCCTGAAGGAATCCTCGCGCCTTAGTTTCATCGAAGGGGGGGGGGCGGCTTCAAACGAAACTAAGGCGCGAGGATTCTTTCAGCACCCAAGGCAAGCCGAGACGAGCGACCGTCCCGAAGCCGTCCCGAAGCCCATCGACAAAGGTACAAAGGAGGAGTTGAAGGTGGCGGGGAGAAGCGGGGGACAGCTGGCTGGCCAGTCGCTCGGCTCGCCTTGCCTTGTCATGCGTACTGATGCCGGTACTGGGCCGTGGATCATTTTGTGATGCCGGTACCGGGCCATGGCACAAAAAAGGTTGGGGGCCACTGATTTACAGAGTCCGTCTATTGCCCCCAAACAACCTGGGTCCTCATTTTACTGACTTGGGAAGGATGGAAAGCTGAGTCAACTTTGAATCGGTCAGGATCGAACTGCCGAACTGCAGGCAGCCAGCAGTTAGCAGAAGTGCTTTCTAACCACTGCACCATCTTTTATTAATCCAAACTTAATATTTCTTGCAACTATACAACAATATCCATAGTTAACATGATATGATACATTATTTTACAAAGTGGCAGCATTGTAAAGTTTTAAACTGTAAATGTTTTTAATTCATTTATTTATATCTTGACTTTGTTTATTGTTTGCACACATAACTCAAAACACACTTGATACTCCCTCCTCCTCCTATTTTCCCCACAACAACAACCCTGTGAGGTGGATTGGGTTGAGAGACAGTGTATGGACCAAGGTCACCCAACTGGCTTTTGTGGCTCAGGTGGAATTTGAACTCATGGTCTCTCCCATTTTCTAGCTTGGTGCTTGAACCACTAGACCAGATTGGCATCTTTCCCTCCATACGAACAATGCCATACTGCAAGGGAAACATCTCTGGTTCATTCCCCAAAGGCTCTAAGAGATGCTTTAAATGTTTTAATTCACAATCAACTGCTCAGAGGGAGGCTCAACACTAAAAGGGCAGGTTAGAAAATTTTTATTTCGCTCAGAAACGGGTTACACACATTTCAGAAGTAGCGATGTGTCAGCTGTGGGAGCGAAACAAGAGGTCAGATCAATGAAAGCCAGCTCTCACCGAGATTTTTGTATTCGAAAGCAAGCTGACATTGGGGGCATTTATGTACTTTACCTCTGAATAATTTAGGCACCCAGCAATGCCCATTTTGTTCCTCTGCGCTCTTAAAAGCACTCAGGATGTGCATCCATTTGGCCTCCTTCCAGAACGTAGCTTTTGATGGCTATCATTTGTTCTGCTTGAAGGTTGGTTTTCATTATGGCTGGAATTTGATCCTCTCTAAAATGGATTCACATGCCATCTTTAGAGCTTGCACATGAGAAAGAGTGATGTGTAGACCTTCTACTGATGCACTTAAGCAATGTTTGTTTCTAGGCATAATGGGTTTAACCAGACTACACGGTATCATTATAAGGATTATTTGCTTTTTCACTGTACTGAAAGCTCTCCTCTTTATTTTACTGAGTGAGTGCCAGACTTTTGCCTTCAAGATCAATCTTGAAGGAGCCATCCAAATTTTTATTTAAATATCTTCTGCTGTCTCTGGTTTTAAAAAAAGGAGATAGCTTAGCTGTGTATTATATGGGGAAGGCAAAAGAAGACGGGAGTTGTACAATTTAAATGCAATTTGGAAGGGGGATTTTTTAAGGCACAACATTCAAAGGTAGAGGAGTTTTACGGATTAGCATCTCACATGAGGAAAGACATACATTCCTCCGAATTATTTAAAATGGTGTTTCTCAGTGTTGGCAGTTTTAAGATGTGTGGACTTCAATTCCCAGAATTCCCCAGCCAACACTGGAGAATTCTGGGAGTTGAAGTCCACATATATTTAAATAATAAGGGTTAGAAACACTGGTTTGGAAAATGGATGGAGCTGCTCAATTCAATGATAACTATAAGCAGTGTACTTCACATTTAAAAAAAAAAAGTAGTACAGATAGTCCTCGACTTACAACAGTTCATTTAGTGACCATTCAAAGTTACAATGGTACTGAAAAAAGGGTCTTATGACAATTTTTCACAGTTACAACCATTGCAGCATTCCCCATAATCATGTGATCAAAATTCAGATGCTGGGCAACTGGTTCATACTTATGACCACTGCTGTTTCCCAAGGTCATGTGATCAACTCTTGCAACCGTTTGTCAAAGTCAATGAGGAAGCCAGATTCCCTTAACAAGTGGGTTACAAAACTTATCAGCTGCAGTGATTCACTTAGCAACTGTGGCCAGAAAGGTCGTAAAATGGGGCAAAACTCACCTATCAAATGTCTCACTTAACAACAGAAAGTTTGGGCTCAAATATGGTTGTAACTCAAGGACTACCTGTAATAACATTACAATAACAACCAAAAATGAGAAGCAAAAGCTGTGACATCACAGGGGCCTTCAAATTGTGCCTTGGTTCTGATTGCAAATAACCACCCTCCCCCCTACAGAACCAATGGTACCAAATCTCCAGTTCCATGTTCAGAGATGCCCCAGTTCACGCCTGTTCCAGGATGCCATAAAGTGCAGACACTGGGAAAGGACTTTGACATGATCACCTGGTTTGTTTAGGCTGAAGATATGCATCTGGTTATCGTTAATCTAGTTAAAGAAGGGACTTAATTCTGCCTGGAGGAAGAAGTGGAAGCGGGAAAACAATTGCACAGCCATGGCAAGATAGAAAACGTGCAAAAGAGACCCCCCCCAGAGCAGCCCTCAGTGACTTCGTTGTCCTTAAATGGGGCTGTTGTGAATTTGGACGGGTTTTTTTAGCACTAATATATCCCATAACAATAACATAGAATTCCTGGAATCCATTTCTTGACTCAGCCTACCTTGAGAACTGATAACACTGGTGATACTTTAAGCAATACCAACCGATGACCTCACTCAGCAACTTCATATGGATTTAAAGCGGAGAGTGTAGAACCCTCAGATACCCGAGATTGGCGCCAATGCTGAAAACCCGAGGCTGTATCTGCATAACCATTCTGTCTTCCCTTCCCCTTCCTTCTGATTATCGGACACCAATATGTGTGTGTGTGTGTGTGTGTGTGTGTGTGTGTGTGTGTTTTCTTAAGTTTTCGTGGGTATTTATATGTATGGTATTCAGCTCTGTTCGGGTATTTTCCCACATCATTATAGTTGTGCTTTTAAA
Source organism: Notechis scutatus (assembly GCF_900518725.1). The sequence continues at coordinate 229,771 of NW_020716837.1, forward strand.
GTTGTAGCGACGTTTCGGCAGAATCTCATCTGCCATCATCAGGCTTCTGTATAGTGTTTGTCTGTGAGTCAGACTTCCACACCATTTCTGTTTTAAATTTGGTGCTAGCCTACTGCTGTGCCAGAATGGTTTTTTCTTCATCCTGATTGGTTGGGAGTCTTGATCTGTGTTTATTGGTCTTGGAGTTTTCTGTGTTCTGCTTGATTGGTGTTTCTAATATCTTCTGTTTGTTTTGTAGCATTTTTTTGTCTTGATTGGCTGGCAACATTGTGTTTCCTGTATTGGAGGCTTTTAGTGCGGCTTGGCTCCGAGTAAACAGACAGATATCATTTATTAGGAAGCTAGGTTTCATCTGGGTGCCTGGTAGGGGTGTGTTTGAGATGGAGGTATCAGGGGGGATCTGTTTGTGCCCAGGTGTTTGCCTGGCTTGTGGTGTGGAGATTTTTTTTGTTTGAGAGTGCAGGCTTCCAAATGATTGACAGTCTGGTGGAATCATCTCTTCTATTCATGCTTTCAGGTCTTTTTTCAATCTCTATGGCTTCTCTGATAATTCTGTAGCTGGGGTTTTCTATTGTGGCTAGGGTTTTGGTGCCATTGAAGTCCCTCTCTGAGTTTCTACTATTCTTTTTAGGGGAAATGTTTCTGCCTTTTTTTGTATATCCTAAAATATTTCATTTTCCTAGGAGAAGAGGTGGGTTTTAACTTCCAACAGATTATTCTAGAAAACACAAGTGATTTATTCTCACAGCATACCAACACCATTTTTTTCTCCTTCTGTTCAATTTTATCCGATTCTTGAAGATGGTGTCATTGAGGGAATGGGATGGCCTGGAAGAGGGACAAGCTGTAGGTTCCTGAAAGTCTACGGATGAAAGTCTTGCAACGAAGCCATGATGCTAAGCAAGCAGGCCACTTCGGTTTCCTAAAAACCTTACACCTGACCAAACGACAATTCTGGTGGCCAGGCATGAAAAAGGACATAGAGAACTATGTAAAAAGTAGCATTGTGTGACTCATTGGTGGGATTCAATTTTTTTTACTACCGGTTCTGTGGGCATGGCTTGGTGGGCATGGCAGGGGAAGGATACTGTAAAATCTCCATTCCCTCCCCACCCCACTAGCCTGCTTTCCAGCTCTGTTCTCCTGTGCAGGGCAACCAAAGAAGACCCAGCCAATCAGCTGGGACTCGGGAGGCAGAGAATAGATGGAGACGGGGCCAGTCAGAGGTGGGATTTGCCGGTTCTCTGAACTCCTCAAAATTTCTGCTACCGGTTCTCCAGAACTGGTCAGAACCTGGTGAATACCACCTCTGCTGTATTTCCATGAAATGGAGACCAGGGAAGATCTCGGGATTGTTACAGCAAGTGGCTGAGCCAACTCAGCCTTGGGAAAAAATAACTATGGACTTCACAGTAGAACTCCCAGAAAGTGGGGGGAATACTGTTGAAAGGCTGACAAAATGCCTTTCTTCTGAGGATTCGATTTTCCCGCTGGGAGAGCTCTGGTGCAAGGATACAGACAACTGCTTGAAAGCTGGATCTTTTTATTTTTCAGGAAGGCAAGAGATAGCAAGAAGTCTGCATTCCTGGGCTAGCTAGCTTTGTATGATAAGTCCCCTGATTTTTGTACCCTTTTTTCTCATTTTGTGTGTGTGTGCTTGTGTTTGTATTTCTTAATGTTTTAAATCCTGTCAGGGGTTGTCTTCATTTCTGCCGGAGGGTAAACTCCGTGGGGTGCAGAAGGCAAACTTTGCGGGGTGGTTTGATTGGATTATCGGTTTCGTCCTAATCTTTTTTTTGCTTAATGGTTTCTTATATTTGTTTTGTGGCAATCTCCTGTCTGTCTCCTTTGCAATATATTTTGTGTCTTTTGTTTGTTTGTTTTGCTGATTTGGCATGTCTTGTGTTTGTAAGGGTTTTCTTTTCTTGTTTCCCTAGCTTTCTTAATTACTTAGCTTTTGTCTAGGGGGCTTCTTTCAATACCTTTTATTAAATTTCTTTTCCTATGCAAGTTTGTTTTATGGCTGGCCTGATGTTCCCCTCGGGCTTTTCCTGCGTGGATATCACCACTGTCCTCATGAAATTCCCTTTCCACAATACTATAATCTGGACTGTAGTTGATTTGTTCTCTAAGCAAGCTTACTTTGTAGCCTGCCCGAGCCTCCCGTCAGCCCAGCGCCCTACATTAAGACTTGTAGGAAGTTAGCACCCACCCCTCTCCTAGAAAAATGAAATATCCTGGGAAATATTAAAAAGGCCAAATATTTCCTCTAAAGAGTAGAAACTCTGAAGCAGAAACTCACCTCAGAAGTAGAAGCTCACCCCCACCTTTGTTAATGGGTGGGCCATTAAGGCCTGGGCCAGAATACTTTACAGAACAAGGATCCGCAGGTAAAACTATAGCAATTGCCAAAAGCCCTTTTCAGTGCATCATCACCCAGCAAGGCTCAACCAAGCCTGGAACTCAGGACAGCCTACAGAGTTGCCCCTGCATGGCCTCATGGGAGTCTGACAACCAATTAGAAACAAGCTCCAATTCAAATCCCAACAAAGGTTATAAAACCCAGGCACTCTCAGCACCTAAGCCCTTCTTTCTTGATCTCTTCTTTCACCTTGAAGCATGTGATCATCCTTTTCACTCTGGAGCTTCAAGCCATGTGTTCCTCCTGTCCACCATTAAACCTTCCAAACAGCCTCCAGTGTCTTTTTCCCCACTTGGAACTGAACCCAGAAGGATATTTCTTCCAACATACTGAACAAGTCCCTGTAGTTTTCTTGACAACGTTTATCAGAAGTGGTTGTTAAGCCTGGATTCCCCAACGGGTGTTAAGGAAAACAAACTAAACAGAATGTGCAGCGAAGTCAGATAGGAAGACAGGTAAATGTGTGAGATAAGTTTTCTAGTTAACACGCAGTAAAAATACAGATACGCTTGTGCTACCAAAATTATAGTTTATTCCATTTAGAATGATAGCATAGTCATTATAAACAGTCCATTAGTCATATACCAAATTCAGTCAAGTCTTGTCGAGGATACTCTAATTGCAAAGTCCGTGTCAAATAGCCAGTGTCAGTACACATATAATAAATCTGTCCAAAACTTATCTTCTCTCCGTTGAGAAATATCTTTAAAGTAATCCAACACTTCTTCTCCTCCCCGATCCAGCAAGAATGCAGTCTTCAATAAGCCAGCCAGTAATTAGGGATCAGTAAGCCAGAGAGTGCCTTGCTGCTTATATAGTACTTTTACAGCTGCACCCTTAATTACATTTCTTTAGCTTAAAGTCACATACACTTTATCTGACAAACCATGATTCATCATTTTATTATCTTTACCCAAAACAGTTAGGGTAAAACAATGTTATCCCTAACAGTGGTTTACCACTGCATCCTTCCTAGAGCTAAGCAACAGACCCAAGGTCACCCAGCTGGCGTTGTGCCCAAGGTGGGAGTAGAACTCATGGTCTCCCAGTTGCTAGCTTGAGGTCTTAGCCCTAACACCAAACTGACTCTCATACCAACATCTGAAAGGATTAGTACAGGTAGCCCTTGATTTACGACCACATATTTTTTCTTGCTAAGTGAGACAGTTAAGTGAGTTTTGCTTCATTTTACAACTTTTCTTGCCACAGTTGTTAAGCAAATCACTGCTGTTAAGTTAGTAACACAGTTGTCAAGTCCATCTGGATTCTATTAACTTGGCTTGTCAGAAGGTTGTCAAAAGGGCATGACCCCAGATTCCTGCAACCGTCATAAATATGAACCGGGCATCTGAATTTTGATCATGTGACATTAGGGATGTTGCAACAGTCATAAATGTAAGAAACTGTCATAAGTCACTTTTTTCAGTTCCGTTGTAACTTTGGTTGCTAAACAAACTGCTGTAAGTAGAGGACTACATCTTCCACACAATGGAAGCAAGTAAAAGTGGATTGTATTGTGATTGTGTATAAATTTCTAGGTTCTTTAAAGTTTATGATAGACAGAAGTTCAAGATATAACCAGCTTAGGAGCTGTGGGTGAGTCAATATATTGGTTATGTTAATTTGTGATTGAATTATTTTTACCTCTGCTGCTCTTTTTTTGTCTACAGTTTTTAATACTTTCTTTTTCTTTGAATATTGTTCAGGTAGGTGGCAGAAGGATGGGTGGATGGAAGGAATAGCTGCAAATGGAAAAAAATGCATTCCTGTAATTAATTATGTGCATTGTCTGAGAGCAGAGGGATTTCCACAATGAAAAACATTTACCATTTCATCTCCAACACTGCCATCTTAATGAGGATGACAACGATGATGAGGCAAATGGGGATCTTCAGAAACAAACTTTAGCTAATCTAATTATAAATTTGAACTGAATTGCAAGCAGCATATTCAGGGGAAACATAAACAGATGGACAAAATTAGGGAAAATACAAAGTCTCCATTATTTCGTTTATGGAGAGTCTCAGTCATCCAGGTCATGGTTATCCCAAAGGTTTTCAAGAGGCAACTGGACTTCAGCTCAAGAGCTTCTTGGATGAGAAGTGAAACGTCTTCAAAGAAAAACCAAAAAGTTCAGTTGCCTCTTGCAAAGGCATCTTTGGGATGATCCCCATTATTTCATTTCTACTCTCTCAAAATGATTTTGAATTAAAAAAAATTAAATGAATTTTGCATGCAAATTGCAAAAGTACGGCTTTTGCTCGAAAAAACAAACTAACCCGGGGACACTTAGCATTCTGCTGCTACTCGCCAGTCGTTCGGATTTTCTAACCCAGTTTTGGCCATTTTAGTTTTAGGGTGGCAGTCGAAGCTTACGGCGCCTTGCGGTAGATCCCTGCATTTCGCGCCATATTAAACAATATTATTTGCTATGAACGGCAGCGACTTAAGCGGAGACAATAAACAGACGGTTAGAAAACTCAGATAAGAAGGGCTAGACTTGAAAAGCAACTCTATGGCAATACTCTCTAGCCTGGCGTTTCCCCTCTCTATGATCTTTTTCCCCCTGGGTTTTTCATTGGTTCTGGGACAAGCGGGGTGCAAAGGTAGGACCGTTTACTCTCCCGTCTTCCAGGACTCGAATGGTCCAATCAAGAGAAGGAAGACTTTTAAACGGCAGCTGAGTGGACGAATGGAAACCTTTCCTGCCGAGAGAGGTGGGGCGCGCCCAGAAAGAGCGATCGTCCACCTTCGCCTTTAGGGTGCCCGGAGGAGGAGGAGGAGGGGGTGCAAGGAAGGTAATTTGCCCCCATCTCCTTTTCTGATTTTTTTTTTTTAAGCTGAGGACCCCGCTTCCCCGGCTTCCCCGGCGTTTAATCGGGAAAGGGCTGCTGCCACTTTAAGGCTTAAAGGGCCATGCCTCTTTTATTTTAAAAAAAGTTGGCTGCCATATAAGGTGGGGATAAAAACCAGGAATTGGGGGCACCGCCAAAGTAAGAGAAAGGAGTAATGCAAGGAAGGGAAAACGGCGATTCGGGTGTAATAAAGCGCGGCGGGGCGGGTTTCCACTCTGCAGGAGAATTAAAGTCCTTTCTTTTAATTGCAAGATGGAACAAACTCAGTTGCTGGAGTGGGATGGAGAAGGCGACTCCCCGGATAGGTCTGATGGTGCAGGGGAGACCCCTAAGCCGGTGGGGCGCCTGCATCTGCTGAGCAGCAAGTACGGCCCCGAGAAAGGTAAGGCCTTCTGGAGCTGCCTTTGCTTCCTGAGAGCTACAGGTACCCTGGTGGCTTCCAGGTTGGTGGAATTGTGTGAATTCTACCGTGTCGTGCAATATTAACGCAATATCGGGTTTTCAATTCAGTTGTACAGAATGGGAAGGGGTGTGTGTTTGTGTTTTATTTTTATGGCTATAATGTACACTGAAGATGGCATTTAATTTCGTTGTAACGAGGTGCAGTGACAATAAAAAGTAAACGAAACTAAAACTAAACTGATTACAAGAAACAATGGTTGGAAACTAAGCAAGGAGAGAAGCAACCTGGAATTAAGGAGAAACTTGCTAACAGGGAGGACACTTAACCAGTGGAACAGCTTTGCCTCCAGAAGTTGTAGGGGCTTCTCACTGGAGGTTTTAAAGAAAAGACTGGAGAGCTACTTGTCTAAAATGGTACTATAGGGTCTCCTGCTTGAGTAGTGGGGTGACCTCCAAGTTCCCTTCCAGCTCTATTCTGATTGATTGATCACTCCAGATTCATATTTACTGATATGGAAGTGTATTTTGCTGTAGAGTGGGACAACAAGCCATGGTCTGTAATAAGATATGTTACAATGTCAGCGTACAATATGTTTGCTTGTTGCTATTTCACATGAATGATG